>OZ020272.1:29531529-29730965 GCA_963971205.1 Aethes cnicana
CAGCCGCGCAGGCCCATGGAGATGCTCACCAGTTTGTACGCGCTGCTGTCCGGCGGGGTACAAACTCACACACACACACACAGTCTAATAAACCCAACAGAAATAGAGTAATCGAGGATAAACACGGGGGAATAACGGGCCGGATAGCTACTAAGTACGGTAACGTATGGGGTACAAACTCACACTCACCCCGGTAGGCGGGAGCGGCACCCAGCCACGCAGGCCCATGGAGATGCTCACCAACTTGTACGCGCTGCTGTCCGGCGGGGTACTAACTCACACATACAGTCTAATAAACCCAGGGCTAAGACAGAAATATAGTAATTGAGGAAAAACACGGGGGAATAACGGGGCGGATAGCTACTAAGTACGGTAACGTATGGGGTACAAACTCACACTCTCCCCGGTAGGCGGGAGCGGCACCCAGCTAAGCTCATGGAGATGCTCACCAACTTTTACGCGCTGCTGTCCGGCGGGGTACAAACTCTCACTCACAGTCTATTAAACTATATAGTCAGTTGACACAAAGTAAGACCCATCGAGGGACGATATGGAGGAAGAGCGGCCCCGAGTTACTAAGTATGGGGTACATACTCACACTTACAGTCTTATAAACTCAGAGCTAGAGCAAAAGAGGGACGAGATGGGAAAAGAAAGAGCGAGCCCGAGCTAGTAGGTAAGTGCTCGCCATATAGCTTCAGTAGCGGAGCAACTGCTAAACGGTCGGGTAATCGGTCTGGTGTTAACCCGGGTTTCAGAGCACGCACTACAGTATGGGCTCTGACACTCTTCTTGTATCATTTCTCTATGGGTACGCGAAAATTTGTGCTCATCACACAAAGTTGGCTCCTAGCGGGATTCGCACCCGCGACCTTCGTCGGAACCATGTCCGAACAGTGGGGGGTCACTACCAACTGTGCCAAACCAGTCGTGTTAGCAGGACACAACTTAGAAGGCGCGCGGCGTAGCACTTAAGCCATTGAGGCAGAGTCTATTATTGCTTAATCCACGTGCCTTCTAAGTTGTGTTTTGCTATAGTACCTATATTTCAGAGTCATAAAATAGTACATTTCGATACTAGTGCGGAAAGTGTGGCATTACTTTACGAGTAACGAGATATCGAGTACGAGCCGCAGGCGAGTGCCAAGACTCGGGACGAGTGAAGAATGACACTTCCGCACGGGTATCGAACGACTTTTTAAATACAGTTGCGAAAAAATAAGAAAAACAACAAGTAAGGAATTAGTAACGTTTATATTATTAATTTTGTAATTGCAATAGAACTGAAAAATAATAAAGTTCTAGAAAAATTAAAAAAAAACTTCTATCTTTCTTTTTTTTATTATTTACATTATAGTTAATGTACAATTATTGAGTGTGATATTGAAAGTTTTTGCTGGTAAATTAAGTGTTTGGCTGACTGAATTATTAATCTCACATGTCTGCGAAGATTGAGTCACTATGGAAAAGAGAAAAGCACTAGTTCGCAAAAACCAACTTTGCGCACGCTAAACAGCTACGTAAAGTAGCACTTTTTGAGCAACTGTATGTGTTGTTACTAAGGCGCCTTTTCCTATATCCACGAAACGCCTCGTTTTGCCTACGGACGGTTGATTTTTGACATTTGTTCCATAGAGAATCTGTCAAATTTTAACCGTCCGTAGGCAAAACGAGGCGTTACGTGGATATAGGAACCGGCCCTAAATGTATTTTACGGATGTACATAATTCTGTATACATATAGTACCAGAATAGTACTTGCATGATAGTACAGTCAGTAGCAGAAGTAGATAAGCTGTCCAGGTGTTCAAAATAAGAATAAATTAAATAACGTCTTAAGAATAAGGTCGTGTGTAGGTCATTTTGAACACCTGGACAGCTTATCTACTTCTGCTGCTGACGGTACCTACTTACTACTACTACCTACACACAAGGATATGCGATATGTCCCAAGATTTTGTTATTTGTTTGTCAACAGCAAGGTGTGAATCCGAAGATAGATTCGATCGCGTTCCGCCTGCACTGCGGCGCGACCACCGCGGCGCTGCTGGCAGCGAGCGCGGCGCTCACAACTCGCCATCTGGTGGGCAACCCGATTGACTGCATACACACGAGGTGAGCTCGCAGCTGCGGCGACGTAGTACCGGCGGATTGACATAGATGGCGCTGTCTGAAAGACTGCGAAGGGGCTGAAAAATTTTCGTGTTGCGGCCGGTACGATAATCACTATGAAAACTATACACTAAACTACATCCGAACTACACACTGCACAGTTTTCATAGAAATTGCAGTTCTATTGCAGTCACCCTGTATACCATGCAGACCTTCGGATGGCTTGCACAAACGCAGCTAACTGCCTCTAACTCGAGTCTAAATCCGAGGTTAGCGGTGGGATTAAGGGTTACTCTTCAATGTGAAAAGTTAGTAAAATTGATGTGCTTAAAACCAACTTTTTTCTCGGAGCCGTTGTCATTTGCTAATTTACTTGTTTACTTAATATTTGCATTAACAATTATAAGATCTCATCTATTTTTCTGGCTGAAATTTAACTAACTCCCGGTTCCTTTCTTCACATAACGCCTCGTTTGCTACATAGAGAATCTGACAAATTTTAACCTACTACTACTACTACTATTACAGCCTATTCTCGTCCCACTGCTGGACACAGGCCTCCTCTCGTCACGAGAGGGCTTGGGCTATAGTCCCCACGCGGGCCCAGTGCGGATTGGGAACTTCACCCACATCTTTGAATTACTTCGCAGATGCGTGCAGGTTTCCTCACGATGTTTTCCTTCACCGAAAAGCTCAGTGGTGAATTCAATGAATTTCGCACATAAGTAAACTTAGAGGTGCGAGCCGGAATCGAACCCCCGACTCTCTGCATGAGAGGCGGTAGGTCGAACCACTAGGCCACCACGGCTTCTTTTAAATTTTAACCATCCGCAGCCAAAACGAGGCGTTATGTCCAGAAAAATGGTTACGATTTTATTAATTGTAAATGCAAACAAAGACTAGTAAACGAGTGGATTCGCTGAAGGCCGAGTAATGAATAGTCGTAGGCAACATGTAGACGCGTCGTAGTTGACCCTCTACAAGTTCGTAGCTCATCTCGTAGCACGCCTACGAGACGTCTACGACGTAGGCGCAACATGCAGCTTAGGTAATAATATTGACGAGTATTTTCTTCGTTTTAAATTTCCGGTAAAGGCATACTTATAAAACCAGAGGAAAGGACACAGGCTACTTTTCATCCCGGAAAAATACATAGTTCTCGTGGGAACTCTCAGCCAAATTCCACGCGAAAATAGTTCATTGGCAGAAGCTAATAATATCTCTGCTTACGTGATTGGTTGTCCACAGGGATATCCCAGAGGACGTGTTGAACACTTACTGCTGGATACACTCCACGTTTACGGTGGCGGGCGGTCAGGGGGCCTACCCGGGCGTGCGCGGCGGGCCCGGTCCGCGCCGCCGCGCTAAGTACTACCAGTGGGTCGCCTTCTCACTGTTCTTACAGGTACCAAATACTAACACATACTACTTTCACAAGTGTACGGCATTTCGTAGCGCTGAGTACTACCAATGTTTTGCCTCTAGCTTTTCCTGCAGGTACCGATACTATTACATACTACTTTCACAAGTGAACGGCATTTGGTAGCGCTGAGTACTACCAATGTTTCGCCTCTAGATCTTCCTGCAGTTACCGATACTAGTACATACTACTTTCACAAGTGTACGGCATTTGGTAGCGCTGAGTACTACCAATGTTTCGCCTCTAGCTCTTCCTGCAGTTACCGATACTAGTACATACTACTTTCACAAGTGTACGGCATTTCGTAGCGCTGAGTACTACCAATGTTTCGCCTCTAGCTCTTCCTGCAGGTACCGATACTAGTACATACTACTTTCACAAGTGAACGGCATTTCGTAGCGCTAAGTACTACCAGTGGGTCGCCTTCTCACTGTTCTTACAGGTACCAAATACTAACACATACTACTTTCACAAGTGTATGGCATTTCATAGCGCTGAGTACTACCAATGTTTCGCCTCTAGCTCTTCCTGCAGGTATCGATACTAGTACATACTACTTTCACAAGTGTACGGCATTTCGTAGCGCTGAGTACTACCAATGTTTCACCTCTAGCTCTTCCTGCAGGTATCGATACTAGTACATACTACTTTCACAAGTGTACGGCATTTCGTAGCGCTGAGTACTACCAATGTTTCACCTCTAGCTCTTCCTGCAGATACCGATACTAGTACATACTACTTTCACAAGTGAACGGCATTTCGTAGCGCTGAGCACTACCAATGTTTCGCCTCTAGCTCTTCCTGCAGGAACCGATACTATTACATACTACTTTCACAAGTGTACGACATTTGGTAGCGCTGAGCACTACCAATGTTTCGCCTCTAGCTCTTCCTGCAGATACCGATACTAGTACATACTACTTTCACAAGTGTACGGCATTTGGTAGCGCTGAGCACTACCAATGTTTCGCCTCTAGCTCTTCCTGCAGATACCGATACTAGTACATACTACTTTCACAAGTGTACGGCATTTGGTAGCGCTGAGTACTACCAATGTTTCGCCTCTAGCTCTTCCTGCAGGAACCGATACTATTACATACTACTTTCACAAGTGTACGGCATTTGGTAGCGCTGAGCACTACCAATGTTTCGCCTCTAGATCTTCCTGCAGTTACCGATACTAGTACATACTACTTTCACAAGTGAACGGCATTTGGTAGCGCTGAGTACTACCAATGTTTCGCCTCTAGCTCTTCCTGCAGGTACCGATACTAGTACATACTACTTTCACAAGTGTACGGCATTTCGTAGCGCTGAGTACTACCAATGTTTCACCTCTAGCTCTTCCTGCAGGTATCGATACTAGTACATACTACTTTCACAAGTGTACGGCATTTCGTAGCGCTGAGTACTACCAATGTTTCACCTCTAGCTCTTCCTGCAGATACCGATACTAGTACATACTACTTTCACAAGTGAACGGCATTTCGTAGCGCTGAGCACTACCAATGTTTCGCCTCTAGCTCTTCCTGCAGGAACCGATACTATTACATACTACTTTCACAAGTGTACGACATTTGGTAGCGCTGAGCACTACCAATGTTTCGCCTCTAGCTCTTCCTGCAGATACCGATACTAGTACATACTACTTTCACAAGTGTACGGCATTTGGTAGCGCTGAGCACTACCAATGTTTCGCCTCTAGCTCTTCCTGCAGATACCGATACTAGTACATACTACTTTCACAAGTGTACGGCATTTGGTAGCGCTGAGTACTACCAATGTTTCGCCTCTAGCTCTTCCTGCAGGAACCGATACTATTACATACTACTTTCACAAGTGTACGGCATTTGGTAGCGCTGAGCACTACCAATGTTTCGCCTCTAGATCTTCCTGCAGTTACCGATACTAGTACATACTACTTTCACAAGTGAACGGCATTTGGTAGCGCTGAGTACTACCAATGTTTCGCCTCTAGCTCTTCCTGCAGGTACCGATACTAGTACATACTACTTTCACAAGTGAACGGCATTTCGTAGCGCTAAGTACTACCAGTGGGTCGCCTTCTCACTGTTCTTACAGGTACCAAATACTACACATACTACTTTCACAAGTGTATGGCATTTCATAGCGCTGAGTACTACCAATGTTTCGCCTCTAGCTCTTCCTGCAGGTATCGATACTAGTACATACTACTTTCACAAGTGTACGGCATTTCGTAGCGCTGAGCACTACCAATGTTTCACCTCTAGCTCTTCCTGCAGATACCGATACTAGTACATACTACTTTCACAAGTGAACGGCATTTCGTAGCGCTGAGTACTACCAATGTTTCGCCTCTAGATCTTCCTGCAGTTACCGATACTAGTACATACTACTTTCACAAGTGAACGGCATTTGGTAGCGCTGAGTACTACCAATGTTTCACCTCTAGCTCTTCCTGCAGGTACCGATACTATTACATACTACTTTCACAAGTGAACGGCATTTGGTAGCGCTGAGTACTACCAATGTTTCACCTCTAGCTCTTCCTGCAGGTATCGATACTAGTACATACTACTTTCACAAGTGAACGGCATTTGGTAGCGCTGAGCACTACCAATGTTTCGCCTCTAGATCTTCCTGCAGGTACCGATACTAGTACATACTACTTTCACAAGTGAACGGCATTTGGTAGCGCTGAGTACTACCAATGTTTCACCTCTAGCTCTTCCTGCAGGTACCGATACTATTACATACTACTTTCACAAGTGAACGGCATTTGGTAGCGCTGAGTACTACCAATGTTTCGCCTCTAGATCTTCCTGCAGTTACCGATACTAGTACATACTACTTTCACAAGTGAACGGCATTTGGTAGCGCTGAGTACTACCAATGTTTCACCTCTAGCTCTTCCTGCAGGTACCGATACTATTACATACTACTTTCACAAGTGAACGGCATTTGGTAGCGCTGAGTACTACCAATGTTTCGCCTCTAGATCTTCCTGCAGTTACCGATACTAGTACATACTACTTTCACAAGTGAACGGCATTTGGTAGCGCTGAGTACTACCAATGTTTCGCCTCTAGATCTTCCTGCAGTTACCGATACTAGTACATACTACTTTCACAAGTGAACGGCATTTGGTAGCGCTGAGCACTACCAATGTTTCGCCTCTAGATCTTCCTGCAGGTACCGATACTAGTACATACTACTTTCACAAGTGAACGGCATTTGGTAGCGCTGAGTACTATCAATGTTTCGCCTCTAGCTCTTCCTGGAGCTACTAGTACTAATACATACTACTTTCACAAGTGAACGGCATTTGGTAGCGCTGAGGCGCTGGGTAGCGGTAAGTAGGTACCAGTGGGAGCTTTGATGGAAATCATAAGTATGCTTAACTTAACCACAACGGGGTTTCGAGGACTATTATATGGAGTTACAGCCGGTAGGTAATCATTTTTGTCATTTAACCTCTGTCTCTGAAAAAACTGTCATCTCTATTTTTCAGAACTTTTGTAAGTTTTGGTAATTTCGTGTCTTTTTTTAATGAGAGTGTATCTATCCACTATTTTCGTAACACTGTAATGCGTATACTTCAAGTTTTGTATGTGGAAGAAAATAAATCCAAACAAACCCATGATTCACGTGACATTTGTTCATCTCTTGATTTGTCGGTGTAAATGTGGTGTGAAGAACGTATTAAATTCTTGATTAAGTACAAGCACTATTTCCGACCGCCACCTGAATGTAAGTTAATTACGTTTTGACATTATTTACTGGTTTATTTAATAAATTAGCTGTTCCCATTGCACAAACACCGTGTAACATGTGGATCGATCGTGGCGGATGTGGTATTGAATAATTTAACTTCATTAGCACAGATTTGAAAACGGAGAGGTATTTTAGACCATCGAAATTGGCAATAGATAGGAGAATAAATAAATGTGTCACTATGATTTGCCTGGTTCTCTAATAATTATTGAGTTTAATTTTAATTGAACCCTCTCGTGTTGAGAGGAGGCGCGGGCCGCTAATAGGCTGTTGTGGTATTTTAGGTGGTGGTGGTGGTTACTTAAATTTAAATAGGAAGTGTAATCTGTATGTGTGACAGACAACACACAGCGAATACTACTTAACTGGTCTTAGGAGTACAGAATAGAAGATTTCCTAAAATTACTACGGAAACGAAAAAAAATAGGACCTACGCGGATTCCATCCAAAAACCTTCTGATAATTTAAAATAGCAACTTTAGATAAACTATTTTTATTGAAAACTCTTGCCGTTTTCTTGGTTTCAGAAATCATACAAAATTCCAATTTTATTGAATCGCTTACTTACTTTTTCTCATTTTCAACGTTTCGAAATTTAACGATTACTTACATACAGTAGGTATGTTTTCAAAAATTTAACATGCAAATCAAACACTGCAAGAAATAAAAAATCGAAATCGAATCGACATTTATTCATTGACCTATAATAAGTAATAAATAACATATGGACGAACAGTGCCTAACAGAATATGTCAAAATATATGGAGCAAACTAACGTTAGAAAATACGTTCCAATATGCTAATAACGCCTCTTTATAACGCAGGCCAAACGAGTGCCCGAGCTGTTCGGCCACCCGTTTTGACGGGGCCATTTTTCTCCGGCTGATACAATCACTTATAATAAATCAATGAATTTTTTTTTGAGTAACCAATTTCACAATGCCAATCTCCAGTTAGTGTTTTTTTCAGAAAACGTTATATGAAGGCATTAATGTCGATTTCATATTGATAGATCACCGGCCCGCCAATCAGTAAGTAGCCACTTGTCGCTAAACTGTCCCGTCATCTAGGCTTCTATTGGATTACCCCTCACGCACTCGTAGTGTGATCATTGGAAATTGGTACTTCCATTTTATATAATTACTAGCTTCTGCTCGCGACTTCGCTCTCGTCGAATTCGGTTATCGTGTTCTCGCGGGAACTGTGCGTTTTTCCGGGATGAAAAGTAGCCTATGTCCTTTCCCGGGACCCCAACTATCTCCATGCCAAATTTCATTCCAATCGGTCCACCGGTTGAAGCGTGAAGAGGTAACAGACAGACAGAGTTACTTTCACATTTATAATTGGACTTAGCTGGTGAGCATTGTCCAGAGCACACGTGTCGCAAAAATATATTTAAATTATTAAAATATTACTGAACAAAAAGTTTTCTTAAGACTAATGTGTTAAAATGCAATTCTGAGTGCGCTTATTCAGTGCGCTTACGTCACTTACTTCTAAACACATTATCGTTGCCGCGGTAGCAGCTCTTCACCACCTCGGGTAAAAAGGTCAGGACCATATTTTTTATCCCGCTCCTTCTGCTAATTACGACATTCTGACCAACGGACACAGATCAAGATGTTACGTTCGCCTACTGGAAGTGGCATCGGCGGTTCCCAACCGAACCTCGCAACAGCTTTTGAGATAATAGATAAATCTCCTGAATTCTCCAATAGCTCAAAAGTAAGTTGCCATAACAACAAGCGAAAGTTCAAACATAGCAATGAAATTCTACTAAGTGAAATGTCTGAGATGAAAAAACAGATGATGGACATGATGGAATTGATGAAAATGTTGAAAATAAACAATGAAAAGCAAAATGAATCTATAAACTTGATAGCGGAAAACCTTACTTCAATAAAAGATGAAGTGATACATATCAAATCGGCAATGGAAAACTTGACATTGGAACAAGATGGAATCAAATCACAAATTAACAAACTCACCTCTCTTAGCACCGAAACTGAGAGAAGGATTGAGAATCTGGAAACTGACGTTATTCAACTCAAGAACGATAGCAAGACCAGTACAATTTTTCCCGACCACATGTCGCAAGAGGACTTAATTGCTGAAATCGAAGAACGCCATGTAAGGGCAAGCAACATTATAGTAACAGGCATCCCTGAATCGGATTATTCCTCACATGGTGAGAGGATGATGCACGACAATACCGCAATATTGAACGTGCTAAGAAAAGTCTTACCATCTTGTCCCGAACCTGTACGAGTACAAAGGCTAGGAAAATATAAAGTCGGAAAACAGAGAATGATAAAAGTATGTTTACACTCAAAAGCTGAAGCGATGTTTATTTTAACTAATAAAAAGAATATAAACGATGAAAAAATAAACATTTATTCTGATAAAACACCTAATCAACAGACACACCTAATGAACTTGAAGAAGGACCTATCGAAGAGAACCGCCAATGGAGAAACAAACCTAACGATAAGATATTACAAGGGTATTCCCAAAATTGTCCAAATGCCGCCAATAAGCTCGAAAACTCAAGCAACGTCAGAAACAACAGCCCTGAATATGAACACAACACACACCAAGTAGCAGACAACAATGAAAATATCACAAGCAAAAAAAAAACATTAAAATTCTTATATGCATTAGCATAATATAATAAACCAGGATAACTAGAGGAGCTGAAATTTGTTATGCATATAATTATTTTCAAAAACAGCTACATATTAATTTTACAAAATATAAATATAAATTAATTTCAACAATAGGCATACATACATTGATGAAAATAATAATAACCACCACCATGATATTATTTATTTGGTTAAAGATATGTATATATCTTTAACCAAATAAATAATATCACAACATTTCTTCAAATAATAATATTTAACTCGGCTATTGTGAACTTTACCGATACCACGCTCTTGTTAAGTAAAGGCACTTCCATGATATCTATATCTGCCAAATGTTGTGTTGTTGAATATAAAGAAATAGTGCGCTTGCGCAGCTCTGAGTACCGCGCTCATCGCTGTTGTTTTGTTTTGTTCCTACCTGCCAAATGCGATATGTTATGTGCGACAATAACAGACACTTGCCTCTCACACTCACCGTTGTAATTTAACTTACCTAATTAAGTATTTACTTACCTTATTACTTACCTATATTACTACTATTTTTCTCATTTAAGTGAATTATTGTTATTCTTTTGAGAAATAAAATGTCTTTAAACCGAATATGAAATATGGATACCTAGATCCCACATTAAAACGAATCGGTTCAGATACTAAATGTTGAGATTCCATTTAAAGAAAAAGAAACTTCGTTTAGTTTTTTGCGGTGTTTCGCCTCTTTACCTGTTACCGTATTTCTTTCTATCAAATATGAGTTCTCACCTTTGCCTTCCCCTTTATTTCTGTAATTTCTTAAAGGTAAGTTAAATTATGTGTCCATAGTATCTGAATTCAGGCTCTATTATACGTACAGAAAAGTTGGTATTATCACCTCACGATTTGCACCTTATGAACGACTAGCACTTTTATCATTGTTGGGTTTAGATTGCAACATAACCTCCAGATGTAATGGAACCTAGACCGAACACGGACCGAATTTAGGCCGTCTAATTTCGTCGTGCAATCGAGCCTCGTGCCGCTCAAACGACAATAGTCTACACCACTATTCGGGAATTAGGAAGTGGCAGTTTTGAAAACACAAACGTACTTACATGGAACCACAGGGTGGGCACTGCCTATAAAAGCATGATTTCGAACACAATTCGAATGAAGTGTCAATGTTTGCGTGCGAGGACGTCTCTACACTTATGTGTGTACCACTACGCGGGCCTTATTGGATCGCTAGGGCTGTTCCTTATAGGATCGCTCAACCGTCAAGTTGGACTTTAAATCTAGCTGCTTAAAGACCACGTGACGCGTGAGCGGATCCTATAGGGATCAGCGAAATCCCTATTTAAGACTTCGAATATAGGCCCTGGCTACATCGGCGACTTGACTCTTGGAGCGCAAGATACTCTTGGTATTTCTGACGAGGTCTGTGAACTCAATGCCCTGTATGCTTCGCTCCATCGCCCTCTGCCGAACCTTCTTCTGAACTTCTGAACATTCAAGGACCACGTTTCTGCACCCATACGTACGAATCGGAAAAATTCTTTTGAAAAATAAAGAAAATATGTCTGAAACGTACCAAGTCTCCAGGCACCGACTATACGAGGCAGATATAGAATAAACGGCGATGAAAGGTGTGCAAGTCACGCTTCCACATACTAGCAGCTTACCTGGCTTCACCTGCACGATACGAGATATTCATTCCTATATTGTAAATTAATTCTTTATATAGGTACATAATAGGACTGTATGTATAGTATACAACCAAAATAATGGTTATTTATCAATTCCAGATTATTATAGTAACATATTATCCAATTTTGTCATTTATTATTTTAATTGAAATGTTTCTCAGAGTGATCCAAAATATTGTTAAATTTTACGATCATCACGTCTTAAAATCGCAAAATTTTCATTTTTTTGTTTATAAGGGTCATGTTTGAAGATGGTTCATTAGTTCGAAGATTATGTTACGTCGGGCGTTGATTTTCAGACAATTTGGACCAACTGTAGACACCATTTTATATGCTTTTATTATAGGAATTATGGCTTTTATGTGTACTTAACTTAATAATATTTTAAAACTACCCGTGGGCGATCGGCTTTACCACAATAAAATATTTACGATGGAAAATCAGAGGCTATAAAAAATATTACTTTTATAAAATGGCGCACATATGCCCGCAGAACTAATTCAAAGTTTACGATATTAATTAATCGAATATCATTAATTATTTATAACTGTTTTGGGTGGTACAAATTTATTGAAAGACTATAGCTGTTGTTCACGACTTTCTTTGTGTACTTTTCTAATTAAATTCCATCCCATGGGACATTTATTATACCTTGTTATTTATTTATTAATTACGACAGTAACTCTGTCCGTGAAAAACGCGTACACTCAACAGCAATGAAAACGGGTCACTTCGTATGGAAAATCTTATACGAAGTGACCCGTTGTCATTGCTGTTGAGTTTATTTCCCGCGCGAACGCTATAGCGAATTCCACGCGAACTAAGTCGCGGGCAGAAGCTAGTAAGAAATATTGATACAAAAATATAAATTGAGATAAAAGGGGAGACGACAACTTTTTTTTTCTTAGTCTATCAGGAAGATTCTTGAAAAGTATTGGACACGTATTTTTTCTTTTTTCACGTAATCAAACTTATACGGAGATATATTGATTTGAAATGTTAGGTACGATTTATACCTAACGGTGACGTAGTTAGCCCCCACTCTCCAACTTTAATGCGTTTTAACTTAGTAATTCTTTGTTAATTTGATAAAACAAAAAATACATGTCTAATATTTTTTTATTACCTGACTGACGGACTAATTAGAATTTCGATTTCTTCACCCTGTCGTCATCCCTATTGTATCAGCAAACAAGTAGGCCACATCTGGGCACTTTTATATTACTAATACATATACAGTATTGTAGTTAAATATGTCCTTCATTAGTCTATCAGATTAAAATAAAGCTGCAGTGAGACTGGACAAAGTTCTGCCTTCTTGGCTCGCTTTTGGCCACTCCAGGGGATTTAGCGGCCATTTGTCATAGTGTTAATATATGCACTTTTGGACGAGGCACTTACTCTAACTCTGTATTCAAATATCATATGCACTTTTGACGCGGTATTCTAACGAATTGAGCCTCATGGAAATACTTAGTGGTTATTTTTTTATGGCTTTGTTAGACAGATTGGCACACGCCACTTGATGGTAAGGGTCACCGTGGCCCATGACCATAATCCATATTCCTATTCCATATTAATATTATAAATGCGAAAGTAACTCTGTCTTGTCTCTCTGTCTGTTATCTCTTCACGCTTCAACCGCTGGACCGATTGAGATGAAATTTGGCATGGAGATAGTTGGAGTCCCGGGAAAGGACAGGCTACTTTTCATCCCGGAAAAACGCATAGTTCCTGCGGGAGCGCGATAACCGAATTCCACGCGGGCGAAGTCGCGGGCAGAAGCTAGTAGTATTATAATCCGCGTGGAATTCGGAAATAGCGTTCCCGCGGGAACAATGCGTTTTTCTGGGATAAAAAGTAGCATATGTTGACTAGTGTTATAAACGGGTGCCCTCTATTTGGCATAATTCTTTTTGTCCGAAACTGTTTACGCATAACAGGCTTCGCATAATTTATCTACACCGAATCTTGACTTTGCCGAATTTTTATTAAGCATAATTCTTTATTGGCCGAATGTGTGTTTAGCCGAATATTGTGTTGGCATAATGTTGACTTGGCCGAATCTTATTATGCATAATTAATATTTGGCATACTAGTAATTTACCAAAATTTGGATAGGCTGAAATATTGTCCGAATTTATGTCCGAAATAACAAATTATGTAGGGACGGTGTGCGCGGTAACACCCAAAGTTTGGAGCAAAGCCGACTCGCATAGGTTAGGTTAGGTTATTTTTTATATAAGTAAACGAAATTATCAGTTAGTAAAAATCCCCTTCCCCCCAATATCATGATTGATGTTATACAGGATACTCATTTAATTAAATCGACGAGAATAAAGGTATGCGAAAGTAGTTTTCGGCGTAACGAATTTCGGCGAAAGTAATTTTCTGCCTAAGCAATATTCGAAATTCGAAAATTATGCGTGAAAACCATTCGGCGTAAATAGATTATGCGTAATAGAATTCGACGAAAGATCGTTATGCGAGTTTAGTTTCGGCGTAAACACTATTATGCCTATACTTATTATGCAAAATCGAATTCTGCCAAAAAAAATTATGCGTAAACAAGGGGAACCGTTATAAACTACCCCCATACCATATTTTGTTGCAATCCGTCCAGTAGTTAAATCCGGACATAAAAACATTTTTTTTTTCTAAAAATGATTTATTTTGTGTTCAGTATCGTTTATATAGTCCCCTCCACTTGATGTTTCTTTTAATTTTCTATTTCTCACGCGACTTCTTCTACAGACTTATTCATATGATTTCGAATGCTTTGCTAACTAGGGGAGTAACATTCAATAATGCGTCTAGATGCTGGTAATTTCACCGGTTCTCTTACTTCTTCTCCTTGCAATATGCTAGCATTACTGTTTTGCGCCAGGTCAGCGGGAAAGATATATCTGTAATTTAAAGATAGTTATATTAGAAAAAGACGGCCATTTATAATAGCTACACCCGCAGTACAGTTAAGGTCGTTAATATGATTACACTTTTGGGCTTTAAGACACGGAACAGTGTGCAAAAGTGTCTACACCATAGACGTAAATAATATAGACCCGGTCTAACGTACACGTAATATGTCCCCACTTCCACGGTGTCCAATCCAAAGTTCTGTCACCGAGCGTGCGTGACAATAAGCGTTTTTAAAAAAACTTTTTTCGAAACTGTTACTCAGTAACTAAAAACTCGTCTCGTTGTTGAAAAAATGTGACCCAGCTTTAGTGTCACGATATAAGGTTTAACTTTGGATTGGACACCAATGAAGTGGGGAAACATGACATGTATCTACGTTAGGCCGGGTGCATACGAAGTATTATTTATGTCTATGGTCTACACATTAATGCAGTCTGTGTCTACGGCATAACCACAGAATATTTTATAGTACTAGGTACATACGGAACCACGGAATCACCCGCCTGAATCTAGCCGGCGCGCAACTCGCGCCCAACTCGCCCTTACCGTCTCGTTTGTTTCATCCGGAGATGGAGAGTGAATCATTGGCCCGCGTATACTGGTACACACACATTTGCAAGTGTACAGACGTCCTCGCACGCAACATCGATACTTCATTCGAATTGTGTTCGAAATCGTGCTTTTATAGGCCGTGTCCGCCGTGTGGTATAATCCGGTGATGCTAATACTCGTAAAATCGAGTTTCCAACTAACTCCGTTACTAATTGCGGCTTTGTTGACATTGATGTTTGGCGGTCAGATGACGATGTTGACTTTATTAAACGTAGTGTGGGAATTTACAAGTCGCTGGAGATTGTTTTGCAATCTAATCGATGAAAGATCAGATCAGGCTATCGACTCCAACTATCAGATCAGACTCCAACTTCTTACCAAATTTCATCAAAATCGGTCCAGAAGTTTTCACGTGCTGCGCGGTCAAATAAACAGACAAACAGATAAAAAGATTCTAAAAACTGTTCTGTTATCGATTCTAAGTATCCCCAGCCAATCTCCCATGTACAGACTTTCGACATTCTTTAGCTTTATTATATGTATACACTAGCTGACCCCGCGGACTTCGTACCGCCTTAGAATTTTTGATTTTGTATATGAAAAATAGCTTACGTCCTATTCTCAGACCTACTGAACATACACTCCAAATTTCATAAGAATCGGTCGAGCCGTTTCGGAGAAGTTTGGTTCCAAACACTGTGACACGAGCATTTTATATATTGAACACCAAAAAACAATAACACAAGAGAGATTGACAGTCTATAAATATAAGAAGATATCTTGTTTCTGCTTGAACTCAGTGTGTAGAATATCTAAAAGTAGATCAAATTTCCAACGCCCTAGTTAAGATGTCAAGATGCAGATTAGGAAGATTAGAGATGAACTTTTATTAGGTATAATTTAGCGTAAAGCAAACTTGTAAAGTTGGTCGCTGAGGCGAGTGACCAATTAGGAACTTAAGATTGTGGGAATTTGATCTAGATCTACATAGATAAGTACATTTTTGTTTGAAGATACTTTGAACGTCTTGGCGGGTCTGCTCGTAGAAATTATGACGAGTACCTTAAAGTAAAAGTAGCCTTATACTTCCTGGTAACCAATTCAAAGTAAATCTTACTATGCAGAGGTTCTCAGGGTCAAAACCCGCACCTCTCCGGTAATTTATGTCGGCGTGTGCGTGAAATTCGGTAGTTCTGATTTTTTGCATATAATGTATAAGTTTGACAACTCGAGCGCCGAACGCAATTTTAAAAAAACGGGAAAAATTCGGCTGCCTTTCAGATTTTGCCGATTTTCACCCTAAAGGACTAGTTTTTGATACTACCTTCTCAGGACGTTTTTAAAGAAGAGTAAATTTCTGATGATGATGAGACTAGAGCCGTGTTTGTACACACAATAGTTTTTGAGATAAAGCTATTCAGAATTGGGCATTTCGCGCATACGACTCCATAGTTTCAAACGACAAGGTTACTGGATCATTTATGACTGAATTTTTCGACGAAGGAAAACACCGTATCTGGGAAGCGATTTAATAGAGTTGTGTGAAGTACTTAGGTCCCCAATTCAAACTGACAAAACGGGTGACGAGAGGAGTTCCGTACCCAGCAGACGGACGTTAATAGTGGTGAAGTTAGTTGCAGGCAAGCGCCAGTGGGGTAAGTAACTACTCTAACTGCGAATAGAGCTAAATATCAGATTTTCGAAATGGCACTATGTTTTACTCTCCCGCATAGACAATATGTCGTCGCCAAAGTAGCCAAGCGTTCGACTGTACAAATATGAGATTTGAGGCCGAGTAAAATTTGGATGGTTTTCGAGAGAGATCACTTTAAAAAATAGTTATTTGTTATGCAAGGCTGCAAAGTTGTTGTTTGCTGTGAGTGCGTGATTGAGACCCGAGTGAACGAAGGATTCTAGGGTTCAAATATAGAATCCTGAGTGTAACGAGGGTTTCAAGGCACGAGACAGCAAACGATTTTGCTGCTGAGCGCAACACAAAATGTTTCACCTCACGCGCGATTTTTCGGGAAGAAGACTAGGGCTGGTTCCTATATCCACGTAACGCCTCGTTTTGCCTACGGACGGTTGATTTTTGACATTTGTTCCATAGAAAATCTGTCAAATTTTAACCGTCCGTAGGCAAAACGAGGCGTTTCGTGGATATAGGAACCGGCCCTTAGTTCGGCGTCACGTACAGTTTGTGCTAACTCTGGAGGAGTTCAATTCGTATCTTCATCGCTAGAATCGCTCATATTTTCTTTATTACTTCGTATAGGTATTCTTAATTATAAAACCAGCAATCTAAAACTTTTTTTTATATGTTTTTTTTCCGGAGGTTGCGTTCCAAATCACTCCTACTTGTACTTCAAGATTCAATTATTCATTGAATACAGGTAAAATATACACATATTTAAGTATTTTTGTGATAAAACATAGTGAAATAATGAAATACATCTGAAACGGTGCATTATTAATATAATTTTATTAATGATGATATTAAGTAAATTGAACGTTTATTTTAATAAAACTCTCACGACGAATTGCGTTTCAGAATGTACTTAACGTTGTTTTTTTTTTATTGTGACAGCGGCGTCATGCGTCGTTCGAATTTCAAAAACACTTTCCACGCTAGCGGATAAAAACAACTTTTGCGCTCGGATATCAAGCTGCAAAACGACCACTTTCGAGCCAGTGAGATGAAAAAGTAATTTGCGTGCCACGCCGTACATTGTAGGAGTTAAGAGATGCTGTTTGATGCAAACTGATCCTTAATAAAGGCTTAATCAAATTCAATCAAATAATTAATCCAATATTTTTAATAATTATTGACGGTTTTTCTTAACTTTAGATCGATATTACTGTTTCATTCGGGTGCACTTGCCCCGTCGACTCGGCAAAGATCACGCACACTCTGTTAACTCGGGCGGAGCGAGACTAGGTTTACTGCGCCACCTTGCGTGTTTTACGAGCACCACCTGTGCAGTTAGACTAAAAAAATATACAGGGCTTGCTTCAGTCCGCGACTTCGCCCGCGTGGAATTCGGTTATCGCGTTGCCGCGGGTATTCCCGATCCGCACTGGGTCTGCTCCTCCTGTAATGAGACGTAAATATACTGTTGTGGTGTGGTGGTGGTTGTGGTTCCCGCGGGATCTATGCGTTTAGCCGGGATAAAAAGAAGCCTAAGTCTTTCCCTTCCCTCCCATTTCTATACTAAATTGCAGTCAAATCGGTGCAGCGGTTAATGTGTAAAGAGGTAACAGACAGATACTCAGACGGACAGAGTTACTGTCGCATTCATAATATTAGAAAGGAAGTGATTCCTTTAAACACATCGCCGTTAATTAAATAAAAACTCAAATGGACTAGATACATTTACTGAATACATCCTGAACTCGGCTTTTTTTACGAATGGCCTTGCGTTTGACCCTGGTCACACCTGATGAAAAGTGACGATAGGGTCTAAGGTGAAGCTCATCCAGAAGATGTCATAAAGAAAAGATGAAGTAGGTAACTAGGACAATACTCCTTCTATTTACACAGGTAAAGAAAAAATTGAAATTAAATACGACATTCGAAAAGTACCGATAATTTTATAACGAGCCGATTTCTTTCAATAGGGATGACGACAGGGTAAAGAAATCGAAATTGTAATTAGTCCGTCAGTCAGGTAATAAAAAAATATTAGACACGTATTATTTGTTTTATCAAATTAACAAAGAATGACTAAGTTAAAACGCATTAAAGTTGGAGAGTGGGGGCTAACTGCGTCACCGTTAGGTATAAATCGTATCTAACCGTGACGTCACGCGACATTTCAACTCAATATATCTCCGTATAAGTTTGATTACGTGAAAAAAGAAAAAATACGTGTCCAATACTTTTCTATAATCTTCCTGATAGACTAAGGAAAAAAAAGTTGTCGTCTCCCCTATTATAGCTAAGAACACTCTCGCTTAACTCACCTATAAATATGAAACTAAATAAAAATCGGTTATCATTTGCGGAGCTACTGTAAGGTATTCTGTAAGGTTTCTTGTTTTGGTATGAAAAGACAATCCTAATGGTGAAACATTTTATTCCTGATTTTCATTTTATTTTTATTTTGTATTCTTTCTGACGATCTCAATGTGAAACTCTTATTTTGATAAGTAAAATATGCTGTAATTTGATATTGAGTAATAAATGTCTCTGTCTATGTCATCATTTCAGCCGAAGGACGTCCACTGCTGGACATAGGCCTCCCCCGAGGCTCGCCACTCAGACCGGTCCTGTGCTACTTGCTTCCACCGGTCCTTCTATGTCTATGTAACGAAACGTAATGTGTGCGAGCGAAACCAACACACACACATGTCAAACGTTAACACCCGACTTTTTGTGTTAGGGTTCAAACCGCGCTCATAAATAAAACATCTGAAAAATGTTTCCGTAGTTTTGCCTCCACAGTTTATTAAATTTTATAATCTGTCCTATTTTTGTCTTAAATATGACGCCTCGTCTGTCCGTCAGCCGTCGAAACTGTCACGAGCACGCCATCTGTCGCTCACATTGTAAATTACCGTTGAAAATGTAACAAGAAAAAAAAACAAGAATACATACTTACAGTTTCAGTTTGCGTACCAATCACATAAAAACAAGGTTTTCGGTGAAGGAAAACATCGCGAGGAATCCTGCACACATCTGTGTGTGTACCCAAACCCTCTCGTGGTGAGCGGAGGCCTGTGCCCAGTCTGTAGGATGCAAACAGGCTGTGGTGGTACCTATGAAAAGTTGCAAAAACAGTTGTCAGGTGATTTTATAGTTTTGAAATATACATCAGTGACTTTGAAACGGAATCTTTTAAAAGAACTGTCATAACGCCGTCGGTTTGACAGCGTAACGCGATTCGGCAAGTTATTGTAATATTATACAAAACGTTTGATCATACTCGAAACTACATATTTCCAAGGTGATTACTTAGTTATGTAGATATCTTCTACTATCTAAAGTCCCGCGCCTTCACGTTTCAAAACGCTTAATTTTTTTCATCATTATTTAAAAAGCGCCACCAACACTCTCAACACATGTGCGTGCTGAGACAGCTATCAACTATGCGTTGAAAGTGTTGGTGGTGCTAATAATGATAAATAAATAATAATAATAAAAATAACCGTTTTGAAACGTAAAGGCGCGGGACTTTAGATAGTTTTGTTATTTGCTTTTGAAAATCTTTATTTATCATCAATACAAAGTTACATTGGCACCACAGTAACATCGGCTGGGTGATATAGACTTAAAATGTGGAACGGTTTGAGAGGCTGAGTTCGCCTGTTACAAATTGTTGGCATTAAAGTTAAAGTATTTTTTAATATTGACTATCTTATAACCGATAAAATCGATATGTTACCTGTATGCCATTGCAGCATACTTTAGAAAAGACATGCTTTTATGACAATGAACTACTTATAACTAGTGGGCAAATTAGCTCGATACTTAATAATTAATTGGACACCGTTGTGCAAGAAGAAACTTTAGATAGTAGAAGATCTCTAAATAGTGTGGCTTAAATTGTATCTGTGGTTGTACATTACCATTTCAGACGAAAGACGTCCACTGCTGGACACGGCCTCCCGGAAGGCGCGCCACTAAATCAATCGTCATTTCAATAAATACTGAACTTCATCAAAATGAGTCATAATTATAGTCTACTAGCTGACCTAGCGGACTTCGTACCCTTAAAAGATTTTTTTTATTTTTTGGGTTTGAAAAATAGCTTACGTTCTATTCTCAGATCTACTGAACATACACTTCAAATTTCATAAGAATCGGTCGAGCTGTTTCGGGGGAGTTTGTTTACAAACACTGTGACACGAGAATTTTATATATTAGAGAAAGACTAGCAACTTTACACGCTTTAAATAAAGCCTTATTCATTTTTGGTATGGTATGGTTCAAAGTGTAGTTACCATCTTTTTGCAGTGGGCTGTACATAAAATAGTAATAAATCTTGATGTCAATCCGTCCATTCGTAAAGAAAAAGTTTTAGTGCATAGATAAAACTTTATTACATAAACCTAGGATATTCAAGTTCGAAATTAAATCTTTTAAGATGGCTCTTAAGAAGTTTAGAACAGAACCTAATTAGATTACTAGCTTCTGACCATCCGGGTGGAATTCAGAACTGTGAGTTTTTTCGGGATGAAAGTAGCCTATATGTTGACCAGTGTTATAAACTACCCCCATACCAAATTTTGTTGCAATCCGTTCTCTAGATATCGAGTTAAATCCGGAAATACATCCATTTTTTTTTTCTACAAATCGTTTTGTCTTCAGTTTCGTTTATACAGTCCCCTCGATTTGACAGTTTCTTTTAATTTTCAAGTTTCATGCGCGACTTCTTCTACAGACTTATTATTAGTATATTAATATAGTATTAGTTTTCTTAAAAATCAATGCATGCAAAAGAACAAATGATGCAATGTATATGTATAGAAAAACTCATACTTTAAGTACGTGTGTATATTTTTGATTGATTAGGTACTTGTACTGCATGATTTACTATGGACAGCCCAGTAGTAGTGACAACTTTAAGTACTCCATAATTCAAATAACGTTAACCCTTAAACCACAGAAATGCGATAAAAATTTATCACCCAAGATCATCGTAACATTATAATATGTTTTCATACAAAATAATATAAATCCAACGGTAACGTTAAAGTGAGATATTTGGTTTGGATATGCTCCAGATAGAATTAATACGTTAACTCGCACCTTTATGATCTTGATGTATTGGGATCACTGTACTCAAGTTATTCTACCTTGGTGACATCCATCTCAATTCATTTTGATAATTACAAAAAATCAGATAAATAAGAAAATCTCTGAGCTTTGACCGTTCTATGTATAAAATAGACTTTCATATATTTATGTCTATTACCGCTGTAAAGATTTCTTCATGTGGACGACATACTGATTCATTAATGTTGCCATTACTTGTTTCGATTGAGAAAACGATGGTTTTTGTAAAAAGTTACATCTATGTGTAACTGTAATGTAACAGACTGCGAATTCAGACAGTACTTTTTTCAACATCGTTAAAAATATTTTTCGCATACTTTCTACTTAAACTCTGACTAGGACTGGAAAATATGTACTTACATAAAGTTTTAATTTAATTGGCATAGTTATTTCACTTCCACGAATGAGCTTGGAGTTTACGAAAGTTACCAAAAAATTAAATAATTACTTGTCAGAGCTCGCGCTCTACTGTGTATTGCATTTCATTAAAGGACAAATTGTAATTAATACCAAACTGTTTACAAAAATAGCTAATGTTAGAATAGTTAGGTTAAGAAAATAGTTCTCTAACTTGTGTCGAAAGTCGATAAATTAGTAGTGTAATTTGCATTAGAATCCGGATAAAGTACTTCATTACAGGCTTTCATACAAATACTTAGTACTCGACTAGAACAGTGGTGCGTGAATGCCTTAAGGCTACATTGGCCTATATTTCACTGATTTGCATCGGGCGACGGTGCGTAACCACGCCGTAGGAAAAAAGGCCGCTGACGCTCTGAAAAGCCGTCCGTCAAACTTCCAAGACACCACAGCGTCAGATCAATCCATTTTTCGTACCAAATATAAACATTGGGCATTTAAGATCGTCGAAACCGACCTAATATCGTGTATAACTGCCCACTGGCCAACTACGTTTAAAAATAGTCCCAGATTTCCCTGTAAGTGCTCTGGAGGAGGAACAGTGTTCGAGCGGCGCTCGGTCCGCGCTCACGCCGCGCGCGTCGCGATTTAACCAAGTGATAAGTGAGTGGTCGAAAATAAATAATTTCTACAAGAATAACGTCGAAGGTTGGCGTGGATTTAATCGTGCTGGTAATACGTGTTCGGTCTGCGACGCCGCTGCCGCCCGAAACATCGACGTGCGATCGACACGCGGCCGAAACCTTGTGAAAATTTCACAACTTTCAAAGTTTTTGACACTTTGTATTTGATTTTTTTTTATCAGCCTATCGATTATTTTTACCTGTTTTACGTTCGGAAAGTTACTATTAGCAATGTTTCTCACAATAACCGACGTCACCTGTCTGAAAGTCGGTTTTCAGCTGCATTTTCTGAAAGTTGTGTTCGCGCCGTTTTCTTTAACCACAAGTCAAAAGCTTTATGACTTCAAAGAAATTTAAGTAACAGTACATTTCTAAAAACTCATCAACAATATCAGTTACTTATAGGTTTTTAATTCACTAGCCAGCGATTTATCTTTGATTTTTATATGATTCTTCACATGTTACAGATAGATTTTATGAAAAGGTAAGAATTAAATGAATAATTTGCGTGGCTCTTTATAATATTATAATTTATCATATTTAAGCGACATATATTCTTACATCTTTTACTTTTATGTATAATGAAGCCTACGTATATTATAGCTCATACAACTTGATTTTAGCGTATTATACTAACATACTACATGCCCATTTGCGACCCAATGAAACTAGCGATCAAATCAGTGCAGGTTTTCAAGATGCATTCACTTCGCGTTTAAGAAATGTGTGTTAGCAAAATATAGTTCTGGGCATATATAGGACTAAGCTTCTGCCCGCGACTTCGCCCGCGTGGAATTCGGCTATCGCGTTCCGTTTTCGGGATGAAATAGTAGCCTATGTCCTTTCTCGGGACCCCAACTATCTCCATGCCAAATTTCATCTCAATTGGTCCAGCGGTTGAAGCGCGAAGAGGTAACAGACAGACAGAGTTACTTTCGCATTATAATATTAACTGGCTTCTGCCCGCGACTTCGCCCGCGTGGAATTCGGTTATCGCGTTCCCGCGGGAACTATGCGTTTTTTCGGGATAAAAAGTAGCCTATCTCGGGACAACAACTACCTCCATACCAAATTTCATACAAATTGGTCCAGCGGTTGAAGCGTGAAGAGGTAACAGACAGACAGACAGACAGACAGACAGAGTTACTTTCGCATTTATAATATTAATATGGATATGGATTAATATCCTATGAATTATGAAAGTAAGGGAATCGTGTGATATATGTATTCGATGATTACTGTTATCACGACATCTCAGGAAACGCTGACGGCCGGGAAATATTGGCACCCTTCCTGAAATGACAAAAATAAAGTACCTATAAGTAGGTCAAGTTTCATATATATATTTATTGTTTTATCATTAGTATTGGCTTATTATCTGAATCGAGGAGCGCTTGTAGATCGAGAATCGAGGATTACAGACAAATACAACTGATATGCATATGATTATGAAGTGGAAGAGCATTTTTATTCAACTTTAGTTTTGAGTAAGTGTACCATCGTTACCGCTAAGCGTAGGTACCAATAGAAATAACTCGATTTTTGCAAAAATATAAACCCGACTGCAAACAAACTTTTGATTTCACATTTATTATATATTTTTGTGATCCATTCATTCAACTTTAGGTTCATTTTGACACCCCACTCGATTAGGCTTTGACAAAAACATTTTTTTGGAAACGTCTAAAATGCCTCCGAAAGTCGGCCATTTTGTTTTTTTTTGCAATTTTGATATACCCTTATCTACTGCAATGATTAGTGGTTTGAATAAAGGAACCGCCTTGAAGATTTACATTTAATCTTGAAAATAATTCAGCGCTTATTAAAATGTTTTTATTTAAATAGCTTGTCTCGTGTTTTTAACTGACGCGCATTATGTAACTATTGTGATAATTTTTTAGTGATTTGATACGTTCTCAATTTTGTAGCATGCGTTCACGAAACGTTAGAACTGGCATTTGCACACTACCTATATCTATACTAATAATAAGTCTGTAGAAGAAGTCGCGCCTGAAACTGAAATTAAAAGAAACTATAAAGTCGTAGGGACTATATAAACGATACTGAACACAAAATAACGATTTTTTAGAAAGAAAATCTGTATGTATATATGTCCGGATTAAACTCGAAAACTACTGGACGGATTGCAACAAAATTTGGTATGGGGGTAGTTTATAAGACTAGTCAACATATAGGCTACTTTTTATCCCGGAAAATGCATAGTTCCCGCAAGAACGCTATTTCCGAATTCCACGCAGAAGCTAGTTTGCATTATACGGCTAAAATGCGAAAAGCGGCAAGTCGATCAATTACAATCCGTGACTGTAAATGTAATTTAGTCGCTTTAAATTGATGACAGACAGCAATTTAGGTCTATTTTTTATTCAAAAACTAACTTAGGCAAATATACTATAGGTAAAATAAACAACTTCATGCAGTCTTATTTGTAATAAGTAGAAATATTCTACTATCTAAAGTCCCGCAACACTCTCAACACATGTGTGCGTGCTGAGACAGCCATCAACTATGCGTTGAGAGTGTTGGTGGTGCTTTTGGAATAATAATAATAAAATTGAAGCGTTTTGAAATGTAAGACTTTAGATAGTAGAAGATCTCTAACATTTAACGCTTTACCCCTAGCATGGAACTAAGTTTGTGCGAAAACTGTAATGCATTTTTAAACTGTTAGTGCACGTGTAGTCGGCATTGCGCTAAAGGCATGCCTGTCTTGGCAACGTCCAAACTGCCTCTAAAATATGCATTAACAAAAAATCGACCTAGCGTGAACCAAACTGTGCATACTCTGCATCTTACCACTTGTAAAATAAAGATAACACAGTATTGTATTGGTAGAGATAAATGTAAATTAAAAACCGACTTCAAACCCCTCAACAAATGATAAAACTTCAAAAATGTACAGTGAGTAGTGAGTCACGTTGCGCTGAGAAAGCACCCCTACATGACTCTTTAGGTTTCAAGTCAAGATGATTCTGTTTTTAATCGATAGGTACCTCCGGATTGGTCCCATTTTAATTTGGTTCAGATCTGATGATGGATCCCCCATGACAAACTGAGGGAACTCCTCAAAATTTGTTAGCACGTGTATGATTTTGGTCGACGCCGCAGGCTCTTGCAGGGAAGAACCCGCGAGTTATCGGTCCGTCTTACTACGAGCGTCTACCCGCACAACTAAAAAGTGAACCGTCTGACGCGGTGTTTCGACGTCAACTTAAGAACCTTTTGTTGGAACATCCGTTATATTCTGTTAAAGAATGCATGAACTTAGATTTATATATAATTCGAAATACCAAATTGTATCAAATTAATCCTATTACTTGTGAACATCATTTCTTATTTTGGTATGAAAAGACGATCATAATCGTAAAGAAGATCCTGTCAGTCGATAGACGCCCACTGCTGGACATAGGCCGTGGGGGTCCACGGCTCAGCACTTCTCCACTTTAGTCCTGTGTCGCTTGCATCCATCAAATCCCCGCGACCTTGACCAATTTTTTTTGTTCCTTTCTAATAGATTACATTGTGATCTGGAAATTTACGTTCTACTGTCAGTGGTTAGTACGCTGTTTAATCTGTGGCAGAGGCGTTTTTCGGCGCGCAAGGGCAGCGTATAATTAAGTTGGTTGCGAAACGCGGCTGGACAATGTTGACCCACTGGCGGCGTGTAAACACTCTTTACGGCCGGCGTTCGCCGAAAAATGCCTCTCTTTCTAGGTTTACGCGCGCTTAATATGACACCGATATGCATATAGATGGCATTTTTTATCAAATTATAATACTAAACTTCTGCTCGCACCCACGGGAGCTATGCAGCATAAAAAGTAGCTTATGTCCTTCTGGACTGGAACTATCTTCATTCCACATCTAAATCGTGTACCAGTCGTAGATATCTATCTTTTATTTGTTTCTTGGGCGAGAAAATCGACGATAGCTATCACTTCCTCTACATGTCTTAAAAAAACATACTCGTACAGAGTTACTTCTGCAATTCTACATCTCTTACATTTATAATAAAGATGAAATAAGCTGATAATAAAAGAGTAATTTTTCGTCTCTTTCTTTCTGTCTGTCTGTTTGTTAGAGTTAATCTCCGGAACCACTGTACCGATTAGAATGCAGTTTTCAAGAGTTGATTGAGCATCATTCGGAGCAACATATAAGCTATCATCATCATTTCAGCCGAAAGACGTCTACTGCTGGACATAGGCCTCCCCCAAGGCTCGCCACTCAGACCAGTCGTGTGCTACTTGCTTCCACCGGTTTCCCGCGACTTTCACGAGGCTAAGCTAGCATTAGAATCGGACGTCGGAAAGAAAAGTTATCGGCAATTTTATATTCCACGCGTACGCAGTCGCGGGCAGGTGCTAGTTTATAATAAAGCTTAAAGTTTGTTTGGATGTTTGTCACTCTAAATTTGGCATACAGTTAGTTTGTAACCTGGATTGACACATAGGCTACCTATTATCCCGCAAATCCCTGAAAAATCACGAAAACTCATTAGAGGGACCCAGGAAGAGGACTTTGTATAGAAATCCCGGGAATCTCACAAATACTGTAATCCCGGGAATTCCGGAAAGGGTTTTAAAAGTATCATGGAAAAAAGGCTTTGGAAATATAGTGTTAATTCCCTGCAGACGAAGTCGCCCGTAAAAGCTCGTTTATAATAATATAGGTAATATGGATGAAATGCTGGCAACTCTGGTCATATTTGGAAACTAGGTAGAGATCTTCTACTATCTAAAGTCCCGCGCCTTCACATTTCAAAACGCTGCAATGTATTTAAAAAGCACCACCAACACTCTCAACACATGTGTGCGTGCTGAGACAGCCATCAACTATGCGTTAAGAGTGTTGGTGGTGATTTTTTAAAAAATAATAAAAAGATTGAAGCGTTTTGCAATGCGAAGGCGCGGGACTTTAGATAGTAGAAGATCTCTATGCGCCAAGTATATCTACCTGATATCTGTTAGAATATATCTAAAATAAAACCCTGAAATAGACTGTGGCACTGACTTTATTTTTTAAACTTGAATCAACGTTTTGGTATAATACAAATATAAATTAGATACGTTCGCTCTAAACTTATTTAGAGTTCACTCCACCGAATCGACTCGAAGAATGTCTCCTCTCCTCGTGCTGCCCACTTCAACGCATTCACTGCCACTTCTGTTTTTCGAACTTTCGCCAGGTGCCACATCTGTCATTAAAGGAACATTGAAACGCACATGTGCGTTCAAGGCACTGCGGGAAAGTCAGCAAAACGCATATATGCGTCGGTGGCAGTGAATGCGTTAAGGCACCGTTTCGCGCCCTTGCACGGCGGCCGTGACGTCACACCAGTGGTTGTCAGTGCCCTCCAAACTAGACCAAAATGTATACCTACACGCTGTCATACTCTCAAGAGTTAGTGCATCAAAAGCTAAAAAAGCGTAAAGGTCCAATGTACGGAGGGTTGAAGTAAGGGAGCGCTTCATAGTTCCAAAAGTGGACACCAAATCGGGTAGATTGGGCGCGCTGCGGTCGCCACTCCAGTCAAGCCAAGACACATTTCACACTCCATAGTCCAATGGTCACTCATAGGTTGACAGATCGACTGACTATGACACCGTGGCGCCATCTATACCGCCAAATCACGATAAAATGGAAAATAATAGGGATGACGACAGGGTGAAGAAATCGAAATTCTAATTAGTCCGTCAGTCAGGTAATAAAAAAATATTAGACTCGTATCTTTTGTTTTACGTAAGTTGGAGAGCGGGGGCTAACTACGTCACCGTTAGGTATAAATCGTACCTAGCCGTGACGTCACGCGACATTTCAACTCAATATATCTCCGTGTAAGTTTGATTACGTGAAAAAAGAAAAAATACGTGTCCAATACTTTTCAATGATCTTCCTGATAGACTAAGGAAAAAAGTTGTTGTCATCCCCATTGCCTATAAATACTAAATATCACAATAAAAAGTAGCCTATGTGTTATTCCAAGTTACTTACAAACTATTTGTTTGCCAAATTTCATGCAGATTGGTTGGGCCGTTTTAACGTGAATTAGTAACAAACTTACAAACATCCATACAAACTTTCAGCTTTATTATATTAGTTAAGATAAGATATTCGTATATCGTCAGATCATGATTCACGAATGTCACTCGGAATATAAATACGTAACGACACCTCGTAGCTGGCCGTTACAATTCATTACGCCGACGGAGCGTGCCAACAAACAAACTTATTACAACGTCTTGTATATGTATTTAGGACGGTTTTGAGAAACATTTATTATTTACTAGCCTCCGCCCGCGACTTCGCCCGCGTGGAATTCGGTTATCGCGCTCCCGCGGGAACTATCCGCTTTTCCGAGATAAAATCTAAAAATCTAATTTCTGTTTAGGAACATCTATTGTGTAATTGAAATGTTGGCAAAAACGTTTTTTGCTGAGTTTGTTTGTCTTGTTTTCAGCATTGGAATCACAGCGCTGGTAGATTCATTAAAATTTTCTGACGTCTAAAAGTGCTCGTATGTGGCCTATTTGCTGAATAAATAAATGAATTAGAATCTTGCCTATCGATTAGTAAGTAATTAGAAGAAAGTTAAAATGATTATTTCTAATCCTATTTTCCTCATCTCAAAACACACACACACACACTACAAACTTTCCAAGCCAAATTCAAACGTTAAATGGCTCCAAAACACTCGGCAGAATATTTGTTGCTTACAATAAATGTTCCGTATTTTACCTTAAAAGCGAATAAAAATTTGTAACAACCCGGGTCATTAGCGCATCCCGTGGACATTATGCTTTATAATATTCCGTTTCGTGTTTCGGACGCCATTCCAGACAAAATGGCCGCGATACCGACATTTCGCGCGCTATTCGCTGTCACTCGCCGGTCGATTAACGGTCCCGCGCTAAAGACTGTTCTAAAGACTTATTTTGGACGGTCCTCTTCGATTCGGTGCTTGAAGATGCAATTATTTAGATCGTAATTTGTCTAGTGTTTCAAGCCTAACTGTATTCGAGTGGCTAGTATTGTGAAATTTCGAGACGCATGTCCATAACGAGGTGGATATGTTCCAAATAACGTCATATTCAAGATACTTACAACTGTTAATAGTTGTGCCTAATAATATTATGTACTTATTAAAATTTTCGAGATAAGTGTGAGATTGTGATAGTTACCAAATGTTTACCTGTCTCATTTCCATTAAACAAAAGGTCAGACGGACATATAAATGTCATTATGATTTGGAATAGTGTACTTGTACATAAGCTAATTGTTATTTTCGATACTCCCACAGTGCAGGTACGACTTCACTCTTTTTTTTCGCATGTCTTATTGTCATCTTATTGTTCTTTTTTCAAACGTCATCAACTAATTCTAATCAAGAATCGCACTAAGCCGTCCGGAACGCACACAATATTACAGAATTGGGGCATTGACGTCGTGAATGAAAATTCGCAGAAGCGTAGCGTCACTTTATAGAAACTGTGATTCATTGTGAAAATTAACATAGTGACATCACCGTGGACGACTTTTTCAACCTACACTCTGTGCCGAGAGAAACGGCTAATTTGAAGTGACGGTAGTAGGCAGAAGAAAAGTCGTAGGTAAAATAGAAACTTATACTACACCCTTACATATTTGCTCCACCACTTGTTTTATTCATGGTTGAGGACTTAAGTAACAATCATAGCGGTTTGAAAACAAAACCAGAACTGTTTGTCCTTAAAAAACCCTTCTGCATACAAAATGTGCCACGGAAATATACATAGGTACATAATATACCTATACAATTGAAAAACATCATCCTTCTTGCGCAATCGTGTAAAAAAAGTTATAGAGAGGAACTGGCTGACGACTTTAAAGGTTTTAGATTAAGACCCCAAGTTCCAACTCTAACCGAGCGATGGCGAAACCCGTGCGATGGCGCAACCCGAGCGCTGATTGACAGAAGCTGAAATAAAAAGTCCGCGGTGCCGTTTACGCCGCCAATTTGTTTATTCGCGTCCAAACGCGACATTAACGTCAATGTAACGGTACATTCATTCGTTTGCATCGTTCTTAAAGGCGTGCTGGCGTCCGACGTAAAATCGTTGCGATTTTCACTGAAATTATAGTGAAATCGAGTAAGCTAAGCGATTGCGAAGTTCGAGTTTTCAACATAAATTTTATTGTGCATAGATAATTACTACAGATGAGAAAAAGCAGATATCCATGCTTATACCTACATCTGACTATAGTTTTTTTTTTAGATTCAGCCTCAAATGAATCACTCACGAACTCACGACTGATTTCTAAACCACTAAGCGAAACTATTGTTTCATTGGCGTGCTACAGACGGAATTCTGTTTACTTAGATGCATGATGGAGCCTAGAAATCTACCTACTCTGCAATGCAACTTCAATAAAATCAAAATCAAATCACGGCAACTATCACCACGTGTGGCCTCACCTTAAAACACGGAAAAGTAGGTGTAAACTAAAATAAAGCACACACTGGCCACTCTTTTTTTCTTAATTGCAGTAAATGGCCGCTGCTCTCGTCAACGTGTCTGTGGTGTTCCACATTCAAAAGTTTAATTCGCTCGTTGAGCAACTTATAGGCCATAGACATCCCGATCTACTGGCTCATAGTTTTTTTAATTGGATGGGAAAATTGAGTCATGGAAAATATATTTACCCCAACGGCCCAAGTCCACAAATAAAAAAAAAATAAAAAAACATATCCCAAAAGTAATACTTTTATTGCTTATCTTCAGTGGGTACTAATCAAAATCATTGTTCGTAAAGGTAAAGAAAGTCAAAGTACTTCCCTCGACTTTAGTTACTATTACAATAAAGGTTATCGAGATCAAGCCGAAACGACGAGTCAGACGAACTTAAAAATAGTTTTTATTTATGGCTCCAATTAAATTACCTGTGCCATGTCTTACCTGTGCTGATTAGAAATTGGTATTGGTATACAGTGGGCGATGGGCTGATAACCTGTCACTACATGCCAGTGTTGATGATCTCATTACCCTCGAAACTTTGTCAAAATGGCGCGATGTAACCTTGAAGGTCACTAACACTGCCTACCCCGCAATAGAACATAGGCGTGATAATATGTATGTATGTATGTTACACTAAAAAGAAAACAGAAATAGAAGAAAAACAACATTAAAATATTTAGTTGTACCTATTTTTTATTCTCAAAATAAGCATTTTCCTGGAAAATCCTGCGTATTCCTGCGAACGATGTGCACGCGCTTCCTAAACGCCTACTTTAGGGAGGGTAGTGGGAGACTTACGTTTCCGGTATTAAATATGCATATTATGTAAAGTCAGAGTCATCGAATAATGTCGAAGCTTCAAGACAAAATGCTAATGAAACGACACGAGTAGAAAAATGCATGCTGCTACAGAACGGGCATGCTGTGGTCTCTACCTGCCCCATTACACAAAGAGCGTTAATGTATCAATAAAACTGCTTGCTATCGTCTTTGAAAACTGTTACTTTATACTTTATCAATGGGCATTAGTCTCTGGGCAAATTAAATGGTCTGGGCTGTACCTATTCCCCACGAGGTGGAATGGGGACACGTGAGGTCAAAACTCGTATAATTTTCACAACTTCAGGCTAGATGGCCCTCCCATACTGCCACAAGGTCAATGAAGATTTCGCTCAAGTATAGGCACTCATTTCTCATTCATTCCAAAGGGAAAAACATAAAATGGTGGACGATAAACTAATAAAGCCACAGAGTCGGAACGGCCCTCATTATCGCCGCTCCCCGTCCACGAATCGCCGGGTAAAGAGCCGATGGGCCCCGATTACCGCCGAAGACAACTTTACAGGCCCATTCGGTAGATCTCCGCCGAAATTTATGGTTTACTTAAGAAAATATTGGCATAATGCAATGATGTTCTGCGTTTGAATTGTTTTGCATCGGAACGGACTAGTTCGGCTGTTTCCGGGAGCAAATAGCTACTACAAATACTTATTATGGGTGATTTGTTTAGAACCGCCCCACTGTTAAGCTCATTTTAGTTCTATTTATGCGCCTAAAACAAAAGTCGTTCTAAATACTTTCTAGTACGAAGGAGCACAAACTTTATAGTTCCAAAGGTGGACACCAAATCGGGTAGGTTGGGGGCCCTGCGGTCGTCACTCCAGTCAAGCCACCTAGGCGGATAGTCTGCAGTAGCGCCTTCAGATGGCGCTGCTGAGGCAAAAACGCAGCGAAAACGGTTGTGAGGCGAGTGTGTTTTGTTTTGTTGCTTATCAAATCCGCTGGACACGTTTTCAACTGTTTCGCCATATAAGATTGTGCTCCTTACCAAGGCACATTCCACACTCCATACCTTCTAGCGTGGAAAGAGTCTTGAATTTCGAATACCAACTGCATAGCAGGCTGATACTTCTTTTTCGAATTTCAAAAATGGAACGATCCGTGAACAAATGTTTTTTAGCATTGTGTAACAAAGTATTGTACGAAACGACAGCTAATATTTAACGCAAACGAGTCCTCCAAATGTGTTTGATGCAGCTCACCTAAACCTAAATCAATGGTTTCTGTGTTCAAATAATATCGATTTTATACGAGCGGTTATAATCCGACTTAAACCGCGTCACACAACACTGAATATAATATTTCGTGTGAGTTAACGCATTCACAGCCACTTCTTTTTACGAACTTTCATTAAGGGAACATTGCAACGCACATGTGCGTTCGAGGCACTGCGGTAAAGTCAGCAAAACGCATATATGCGTTGGTGGCAGTGAATGCCTTAAGTACCTAATAATTCTGTCAGCGGATTAGGTACATCGCGGACCGTATTTGTTTGACTATAGGTGTACAATAAACACTCAACCGCAAGTGACCCGAATTAATTGCTGTTGAGTGTATTTCTTATCTTATCTTATCTAGCCTATTAGATCCCACTGCTGGGCAAAGGCTTCCCCTCCTCTCTTCCACTCCTCTCTGTTCTTTGCCAGTTCTGGCCAACCCGATCTAAACTTGTCTAGGTCGTCGCGCCATCTCCGTCTAGGTCTGCCTCTGCAACGATGTCCGTCCCGAGGTAGCCATTCGGTGGCTAATTTGGCCCATCTGTCATCGTGCATGCGGCAGACGTGTCCAGCCCAGTTCCACTTGAGTTTGGCAGTCTGTACCCCAACATCGGCAATCTGAGTCTTGGAGCGCAGTTCTGAGTTCCGTATCCTATCAGTTCTTCGGACGCCTAAGATACTGCGCTCCATTGCTCTCTGGCGAACCTTGAACTTGGACTTTTGTGCCTCAGTTAATGACTCACACTCAATAACATTAACTGAGTGTATTTAGGTATGTCAAATATTGTAACCACCTGTAACTGAAAACTTATTTCATTGAGTAACAATATTGTGCAGTTCCGTTTTGTTCGAAAAAAATATCCGCTTTCGGAGCGTTCACACTCATCGCCAAATAATCCATATTTGCGATAATTTCACGAAGGAGTTCACTTTTCAACAGATAAATTAAAGAAATTATAATTTATGTCACGAAGCCCGCCAAAACCAGTGAAAAGTGAATGTTATTGGACCTCATGCGACACTAGCGCCTCTAGTGGCAAATTCACACGCGATAGCCCCCATTGGCGCGAGACAATGCTACTCCTTAAACACGTTACTATCATATGTCGTCACGTGTTTAATTTTGACGCTTCATGCGCCGCCTGATCTATCTGTCTGTCTGTCTGTTACCTCTTCACGCTTCAACCGCTGGACCGATTGAGATGAAATTTGGCATGGAGATACTAGGGGTCCCCGGAAAGGACATAGTTCCCGCGGGAGCGCGATAACCGAATTCCACGCGGGCGAAGCTAGTGTGTCCATAAAATGCTCATCGCTGCCGCTACTACTACTACAACAGCCTATTTACGGCCCACTGCTGGGCACAGGCCTCCTCTCATCACGCGAGGGTGGGGCTATAGTCCCCACGCGGGCCCAGTGCGGATTGGGGACTTCACACACATCTTTGAATTACTTCGCAGGTGCGTGCAGGTTTCCTCACGATGTTTTCCTTCACCGACAAGCTCAGTGGTAAATTCAAATTGAATTTCACCCATAAGTAAACTTAGAGGTGCGAGCCGGAATCGAACCCCCGACCCTCTGCATGACAGGCGGTAGGTCGAACCACTAGGCCACCACGGCTTCAAAGCCTCGCTGCCACAGCTTAGCTTAACCAGGTCACACGCTTTTGGGTCTGATTACCGTGAGGCAAGGTCGAGAGCCCTCGCGATATCGGCCCGCTCAAGAGGCCGAATCTGCAAGCTCGCAGAAACGGTGCCGACGATGGGGGTCCTGTGGCCTTATTCGAGTTTGTGAAATTGGAATATGGGATCTCGGCTACACCTTAATAATGATACCTGCATAATCTAATATATACTACAACTTTTTTTCTTCCGGACCCTTGGAGACTATACATCTCTAAGATCTTAGATTTAAGTTTAAGTTAGGGACTATACATCCCTTCAATGTAATTTTAGTACGTACCTATATGTATATTTTAAACATGTAATGAAAATTTTGTAACTATGTGGAAATTTTGAAAAGAGGACTTCTGTTTGAGTTTGTTGCGGCGCTTCTTCTCAAGCAATGGGTCTAGGAAGCGCTGGTAAATTCTTCTGACGTGTAAAAGTGCCCCTATGTGGCCTATTTGCTGAATAAATGATTTAATTTGAATTTCAATACAATTCTCGTGTCAGTATCTGTAACCAAACCCATCCGAAACGGCTCGACCGATCTTATACAATTTGGAGTATGTTTGCATGTTCAGTAGGCCTGAGAATAGGACGCAAGCTATTTTAATACCCAAAAAATAATAATTCTAAGGCGGTACGAAGTCCCCGGGGTCAGCTAGTCTCCCTATATGTATTTCGCGAAGATTCAAAATCTTCTTTTAATCTCAATACAAGCCATTAAATTGAGACGGGCCATATTATATTAACCGAATAGATTTTTAAATACTACTACTACTACCAAAGCCTATTTGCGTCCCACTGCTGGGCACAGGCCTCCTCTCATCACGAGAGGGTCTGGACTATAGTCCCCACGCGGGCCCAGTGCGGATTGGGGACTTCACACACATCTTTGAATTAATTCGCAGATGCGTTTCTTCATGATATTTACCTTCACCGAAAAGCACAATGGTCAATTCAAATTGAATTTCGCACATAAGTAAACTTAGAGGTGCGAGCTGGATACGTACCCCCGACCCTCTGCATGAAAGGCGGTAGCTCGAACCACAGGCCACTACGGCTACTAGATTTTTAAATGATAGGTATAATTTCTTGGTAAATAGAAAGATACTGAATCAAACTAATAGAATATAGAAGCCAAGGTCGACTACAAACTGAGAAAAATTCAGTCGTCTACAACCACATCAGCCTATTTTTAAGCACTACCTATTTACGTCCCACTTCTGGGCACAGACCTGGACTCATCGCGAGAAGGTTCGGGCCATAGTCCCCTGCGGGCCCAGTGCGGATTGGTGACGTCATACACACCTTTAAATTACTTTCTGAATCGTGCAGGATTCCTCACGATGTTATTTTTTCTTTACCGAAATGTTAAGGGGTAGAGATCTTCTACTATCTAAAGTCCCGCGCCTTCACATTTCAAAACGCTTAAATTTTTTCATTATTATTTAAAAAGCACCACCAACACTCTCAACGCATAGTTGATGGCTGTCTCAGCACGCACACGTGTGTTGAGAGTGTTGGTGGTGCTTTTCAAATACATTGGAAGCGTTTTGAAATGTGAAGGCGCGGGACTTTAGATAGTAGAAGATCTCTAAATTGAAATTGGATGTCGCACAAGTAAACTCAAGAGGTGTGACCCGGGTTGAACCCCCGACCCTCTGCATAAAAGCGAGTGGCTCAAACCGCCATGCTACCACGGCTTCTATTGTGTTAACCACGTATAACGATCTTGTTAAGGATGTTACGCACTTGCTACATACCCTCTAATGGCGTCTGCGATCGTAATGATCTCTTAGCAACCACTTGATGATATTTCCTAACTAACTTATGATTTTTAACATCACTTTTATTAGTACAAATGAGCCGGAAAGTATCATAAATAATACTTAAACAAAGGTTTAAATTTCAAAAATCGAGATTCTTAAACTACTCGTTATAGGACTATCAAATACCCCTAATACCCCATTTTTTTTCATTTGCCATCTGGCCCCTAACAAAATCGAGCAAGTTAATATTAGAATAGTTAACTTAAGACAAACGACACAACGCGGCGTGACGAAAGCTATAACGGCATTCAACTAATTGGTCTAAACTAAACAAATAGACCAAAAATAAACTCATTAATATAAAGGAAACAGGGATTTTTGTTACACCGGCAACACTGAACAGGTCAAATCAATTTGAACTTTACTCACCAGCCGCAACTTTTAAATTGGGAAGGCATTGCAACTATTCCAAATCGGTCGATTACATTGGATATATTTCAAAGTCGGAGCGAGTTCGTTCGATATTTGGACGCAGTTCTGCAAACCAGATCCAACCCACACACCTGTCAAAATTGAGTTAAATATGCAGATAGGTTTTAAAATGCACCTTACACCTTCCCTATAAAAATCAAAATGATCTGACCATTTTAACCGTGTTTTAACCTATCAAAACAATATGTTGACAAAGTTACCATTCCACAAAACAGCAAATCCATATTTTATAAACAAGATTCATGTCACATGGTACCTCATAGACGTATAATTTTATAACTCTATAAGAGACCAAGCGCGGTTGGATCCCGTTTGCAAAATAAAGATTTCACAGTTATATGAAACCAGTATCTTGAATCTTGTTTGCATATTAAAAATAGCCTAAATTTGTCAATTTTATGAGTGTTCATGTGACTTGGTTCCATATCGAAAATATTTTAACACATGGAAGTATTTTTACGTAATCTTTTTCACTTAATAGAGTTGTGGATTATGACATAACAGGATTGTGGATTTACGAAAAGTATTAATTACCTGATTTACGGTAAATAAAAGGGGATTGATCTTTTCAATAAAAAAGTAACAATGTTGAATGTGGGTTGAATCCTTGTTGATTTACAGGGTCTTAATACTCTTAATAAAAATAAGGGAAAAAACATTTCAACGGTTTTTTTATGGAGAAAAATAGCAAGAATACAAAGGCAAAAAATGTGGAATGTAAAAATTCCAGCAAAAATAAAGTATTTACTTATTTTGTACAAAAATCATACCAAAAAAGGAAATTCGAATTTTCGAAAAAACCTATATATTAATCTGTAAATTAATTTCTAGATTTTTCAGTTTTCCTTCTTGAAAATGTCTTCTATTTCAAGGTCTGGTTGTCCTGCAAATCCTTCCAGGTCATCATCCTCCAAGCGTTCTTCTGGAATAAGTTTAGTGTAAAAAGGTGGTATGCCTGTGGAATCAGGTGAAAGAGCTTTTAAGTCTTTTAACTTGGCCTCGGGAATAGGTTTTCTCATAGGCCAAAGTACTTCCATTATTTCATTTGTGAGTGTGAGAGTAGCCCCCGAACGAACTTTTTTTAATACATATATCTACGACCACAAACTTTTCGTCGAGGTTGGTCGTCATGTAAGTTTTTTACATTACCTACCTATGTTCAAAATTTGGATTTTAGATTTGGAAGGATACCTATCCGGTTACTTTATCTCTATTTCCTTAATCTGCAGCCTTATTCTCGTCTATAAGTAGTTTCTCCCTGTTAGTTATACTTTCTCTAATTTTATTGATGATATAAAGTAGTTTTTGCTAAAACGGTGAACATTCATCTTAAATTGAAGTCTTCTTGCACGTTTTCATACCTACTTTTTATTTTCAATACAATTAGAGAACAACTAGGAAGAAAACTATAGACGGGAATAAGCTTCCACGGCTGCAGATTAGGGGTATAGTTAAAATACAGGATATGTTCAAAATTTACAGGCGAGCAACCTTGACGTAGAGTTGGTGGAGGAATATATTTTAAAAAAACTTTCGTTTAGGGGCTATTCTAACAAAGAAGAAGTAGATGTACTTTGATCTGTGGGAATTCTATTCTCGAAGGCAAGTTAAAGGACTTGAAAACTCTCCTTCACCTGATTCCACAGGAATACCACCTTTTTTGCACTGAACTTATTCCAGACCAACGGTTGAAGGATGATGACCTGGAAGGTTTTTCAGGACAACCTGACTTTGAAGTAGATGAAATTTACTAACACGAAAACTGGAAATTATATATAACAAAGTTACAGATTAATTCATACGTTTTGTTCGAATTCTCTTTATAACTAAAGTATTGCAGTTTTCGTCTCTGTTGAAAAATTTGTATGAAATATTTTGTTTTTGCTAAAATATTTTCACACTACAAGTTTGCCTTCGTATTTGTGCCCTTTTTGATTAAAATTCATAAAAAAAAACCGTGTAAATATAATTTTCCCTTATTTTTTTATTAAATAAACAAAGATCCAACCCACATTCGCATTTTTATTAAAAAGATCCATCCCCATTTATTGGTTCTAAATCAGGTAATAAATGCTTTTTGCAACAGATTAACATAACAATTAATAGAGCTAGCCATCTTCTATAATTGTGCATTCAAACTTTATTAAAAATATTTATAGAAAATTTTGTACACACATTTTTAACAAAAACGGCTTTTTCTCAAAACTGTCATGCTGTGGGTTGGATCTGGTTTGCAGAACTGCGTCCATTTGAATGTGGTTTTTCTTTTTGAATCAGCCATTTGTAAGTATTTAGAAATGTGTATAGTTAGCGAGACATACGAGGTAAACATATTATAAATTACACGTAAAAGTTCGAAAACTTTCGCGACCTATGCCACTGTAGAGCTACTTCTAGAGCAGTTATTTTCGTTTATACCTACTAAAATTATATAGCCATTAAGAATATTCATAAAACTGCACAAGGCTCTGATCACAAGATACTTACCAAAGAAAATATCAGACCTAAAGAACTTGTACTAAGCTGTGTGTAAACTTAAAAATAAACTCTACAAATACCCTTTGCTAACTGACTTTGACTTGTAAGTAACCATCGGGCGTAAGTCTTTCGAACTCGGCCACAACTTACGTCGTTTCCGAACGAGCGCGGCGCGTTCCATTTTTAAACATCTGAAAGCAAATATTCATTTCATTCAGCCAGTCAATCCCGATCAATGTTAGTGGATTAAAAAAAATAAACCGATACCGTTAGAGCAATTTACGATTACAAATAATTTGTAATCTTGGTTACTGTATCTGTCAAGTGTGAAATTCAGTTTGTTGTGGGATCGTGATATTTATTTTGAGAACAGACACGGGTCAAATTATTGTGAGTTTTCGGGGTTAATAGAAGAGTGTGTTGATTTGGAAGGTTAATTTCGGTGGACGGTTAGATTCGCCGATTTGAAATTGGAACGTTGGTAACCTTGTTATGTTAATTTGGGTGGTCGGTTAGATTCGCCCATTTGAAACCGGAACGTACAAGTACAGGATACGAACAAGGCTTTATAAATGCCATATTAAAGAGAAAAATGCCATGAAGTCTACCTTTCATATATTATGCTCCTTTTCCCTAGACAATAAAATCGTGTGCGAGTCATTTTGAGCTCATCCATTGTTCAGCTAGTTCTACTATACATACGAGATCAGTTCCATAGATACATGGTTTTTACCCAAGGAAATATATTAAAAATTGAAAATCAAAATTCCAAAGCGAACGTATAATCTACGTACATTATATCTTAGTTTTAATTGCTCCAATCTGGTAACTAGAAACAACCCAGGCGCCATGATTGTGATTTATCTCGTAAACTGCCTGTTACATGTTAATGAGGCCATTAACGCTTATTCTTTCTATTTATATCCGTAGGTTATGTTTAAAATCATCGTACGAGTAGTAAAAAATAATAAATAGGGAGAGTCTTAGAAGAAAAACGCGCACTGATGATCTGATCCCGATGAACAAGACGTGTGTTCGAAGCAGGTGCTCATAAGCAGATAAAAAAATGACATTTCGGAGAGTTCTACTACTTGCTGGTAGATTCGTTTGATTTTCTGACGTGTAAAAGTGCCCGTATACAATGCTGAACAAATACGACGATTTATTCAGCAAACTGGCTAGTTTACTGAATAAATATGAGCGAAGATTTTCAATTTTCTCTCTGTTCAGTTGTTGCTTTATGTCATTGGTATAGATAGGCTAACGAGCGCACTACCCACTTACTACTACTACTACTACAGCCTATTTGCGTCCCACTGCTGGGCACAGGCCTCCTCTCATCACGAGAGGGTTTGGGCTATAGTCCCCACGCGGGCCCAGTGCGGATTGGGGACTTCACACACATCTTTGAATTACTTCGCAGATGCGTGCAGGTTTCCTCACCCACCCACCCACTACCCACTTGATGGTAGAGATCTTCTACTATCTAAAGTCCCGCGCCTTCACGTTTCAAAACGCTTAATTTTTTTATTATTATTTAAAAAGCACCACCAACACTCTCAACGCATAGTTGATGGCTGTCTCAGCACGCACACATGTGTTGAGAGTGTTGGTGGTGCTTTTTAAATACATTGCAGCGTTTTGAAATGCGAAGGCGCGGGAATTTAGATAGTAGAAGATCTCTAAGTGCCTAAGTGGTCACTGCGGTCTATGGACACCGAAATCTTATGATCCCCCATTAAGAAACCATAAGATCTCGAATGCGTTGCCTACCCTGAGGCCTAAGATGGAATGCCTCTGTGCCAGAAATTTCACCTATTTCAGTGACGTATTTGTCACTCTTTATTATAGACTTAGCATACTAGCTCGTACACAAAAACAATCAATAGAAACTAAAAGTATGGTCCTCATTTATTAAAAGATCCCATTAATCATACCTACGGTCTATTAGTTCCGTAACTACCCATGAAACATACATTAGTTCAAGGTATTAGAAAAATCCGTCACTATTATAATATCACTCGAGCAGATGTCGGCTATACGTTATTCTTGTTTCTGAAATATACGAGAGTTTTAAACGGTTCTCAATGTCAAATTAGATATAAACGAAACGGCGTCTGATCTCCGCTAGGCGGGGTTTCCCGAGAATCGTATATTTATCGTATATTATACGTGTTTTGCTTTTCTACGAATTGTAGTTGGAAAAAATAAAAATATTGCAATGCCCTCTTTAATGTGATCCAAAATCGTTTTGTTACTTTCTTAATGAAGTTATAAAATTAATAGTACATTACACACCTAGGGCGGTCAAGTAAAGAAAGTCTCAGATCGCGGGTAATTGAGGCCCGAGCCGGAGGCGAGGGCTATAATCTAGTGGTCTGAGGATTTCTTTTCGACCGCCCGTGGTTAGTATACGATTTTACGTCACCACCGTGACGAGGGATTTTTCGTAGCGCCCAAGGGCGGTAAATCCCGCTTTTCGGCCTGGTGTGACGTAATAGTACATTACAGACCTAGGGTGGTGAATTCGTAAATGTCCCAGATCGCAGGTTTCTGTGGCTCGAACCGAAGGTGAGGGCCATAAATATGCGATCTGGGGCTTTACGAATTACCGCCCGTGGTTTGGCAAAAGTTTTACATCTTGCCTCGGCCAAAAAGTGAGATTTTCTCTCCGCGTAGCGGGCAGAAAATACCACTTTACGGCCAAGGGTGATGTAAATTCATTTATTGTTCACCTGATTGGGAAATGAAAGCCGATGTAGCTCATCATGTAAAGTGGGCGTCAAATTCGTATTTTTTTTTTAATTTGTATAGCTGTCTACTCAAAGAGCAGCGAGAGTTCGTACAAGGTAACGCTGACATATTTCTCATTAAACATTCGATTCGTTTATTTTATTATTTATCAAACATCGATCGAACTATCAGTTATTCTGAAGATGATCGACGGGCCCCTTAGATCTTGTGCCAAGTAACGGGTAGTATCGACGCTTTCATGTCTGATTCGCCCATTGAAGTTTTGTAATGTAACAAACAGTTCGAGTATTGGAACTGTTGTCTGTAGCCGTGGAAACACTTCGGTCAATCTTTTCATCTGACCAAAAAAAGATGCAATTAACCAGAACTATAGTTACGTGTTCATTGAATTCACCACTGAGCTTTTCGGTGAAGGAAAACATCGTGAGGAAACCTGCAGGCAGCTGCGAAGTCATTCAAAAATGTGTGTGAAGTCCCCAATCCGCACTGGGCCCGCGTGGGGACTATAGCCCAAACCCTCACGTGACGAGAGGAGACCTGTGCCCAGCAGTGGGGCGCAAATAGGCTGTAGTAGTAGTATGTGGTTGATTCTGCATTCTACATTCCAACGCAAATCTAGAAACAAATAATTAAAGACGAATCTTCATTTAGCTAACAGCTGACATTTTAACTATCGTCAGTTTGCCATAAACATCCATATTTTTATTTGTAAAATGTTCTTTAACATGATTATCTATGAATAAAATGCTTATTTCCTTTTGGACAGGGCATTGGAAACGCCCATAAAATAATTCACCTATTTACGTATCAAAGTTTCCGATCCATATAGAAAATTAGTATAACATTGCATCATATTCAGGAGCAATGAAAACATAACACAGTAATGTTTCTGAGCCAATAATGAAATAATCTACTTATTTAAATATAGTTGAGATGTTTTCAACAGTTAATAATACACGCCAGCGGTTCTCGAACTGCGTGTAGAAATTAAAATCTTTACAGTGAAATCGAGTGTGCCAAGTGCACGGCGTCTTCAATATTTAAAAAAAAACTTCAAATAGGTACTAAATTCTCACTGTTGTCTATATTTATACAAATATATTTTAAATATTATAAATATGTCAAAACACTGGAATATACTTACTACTTGGGTAGTTTATAGATAGATGCATGATTTGTGGATATGAGTAAATGCCATTTTTCGATTAAAGGATGACGTTTCGTGTGAAGTACTTTATCAATTCCCTAAAAAGTGTTTCGAACATCAACACATTCGCATTTCGAAACTTAATATTTCCAAACATCAAAACCAATATATGATACACAAAAAAAAGGATTGTCTTAGACTCAATCTACGTATAGCCTATGGCCAAAATGCATTTATCTTTTCCACATTCCTTTTCCTAATTTCCAATAAGTCCCAATTCTAAAGACAGTCCTTATTACGTGGTGACGGTGTTTCGCTAAAGTTTTACCGTTTGAGAATCGCGCCAGATGCTGCACGGAGCGCAAGGAGCGCGCACGCGCACACTAAAATAGATCTTAACTGGGTTAATTCACAATAGTCGGTTTTTTAACGTACTACACGCACGGTTTGGGAGCCGGTGGCCTTAGCCCAGGCGAAATTAAAAAAGTACGGGCGCCATTTTAAATGTGAATCTATGTTTCTATGGAGTGTGGAATGTGTCTTGGTAAGGAGCGCAATCTTATATGGCAAAATAGTTGAAAACGTGTCCAGCGGATTTGATAAGCAACAAAACAAAAGACACTCTCCTCACAGCCGTTTTCGCTGCGTTTTTGCCTCAGCAGCGCCATCTGAAGGCGCTACTGCAGACTATCCGCCTAGGTGGCTTGCCTGGAGTGGCGACCGCAGCGCCCCCAATCTAACCGATTTGGTGTCCACTTTTGGAACTATAAAGATTGCGCTCCTTTACTTCAACCCTCCATAAATGTTTCATTGTTGATACTTTACTGTATTTATAATATGCATTTTAAATTAAAGCAGATCGCGCTTTTATTTCAATGTAAGCAGATAATTTTTATTTCAGGCCTTTTCTTAGGTTACTACAAGAGACTACAGGGTATACTTCTAACGCGTTCGAAATTTGTCATTTTTGAATTCCTACGCAGATACTTCCAGGTTTCGTCACGATGTACCTATTCCTTAACCGAGAAGCTTAGTGGTATAAAATGGGATATCATACGTACAGCCAATATAATCTATTGAGATACTCAAAATTTAAGATAAAAAAAAACACGACGACACATATACGACCATCAGAAAAAGGATAATATTTTTTATCTGAGCCTATTTTCTTTTGCAAAATATACGCTAAGAACATTCGATTGACTCACCTATCGGAACAAAACTGAATTAAAATCAGTTCATCCGTTGCGCAGCTACAAGACCAAAGACTGCCTGACACACGACACGTCAAACTTTGTGTATGAAAAATTACAATATTTACCAATGAACGCACCTTCTTCGCTCCAGCAATATTTAACACCTCGTTTTAAAGCAGGTAGAGAATGATTCAAAGTTTGCGCATACTTTGAAGGCCGGACTTATTAATCCTTAGTCTTCAGATAATCGTTGTTTTCTTTTCACGTTAACGGTTTCAAAACGTAGTGTAAACAGGACAACATACCCTAAAAAAGAGTTATTAAACGTTATATCAAACAGCGTACCTTAATATGCCTTTTAAAATAAACAGGCGCCCAATAAAAACGCTTCGCGCAAACAATGACGATACTTACTTTGAAAGATTTTTTTTTCAGTCGCCCGATGAGCGATCGCTTGATGAAGGCGAGTGAGTCAGTACTCATACTCATCACTATCATTTATTACTATACTACTATCATTTATGCCTACCATGGTGTTTACAAGATGGTAAATTACAAAATATGACATACTTAAGTTCTGATTTTTTTGGTATGTTATAAGGACAAATTTAAGGTAGTATAAAACCTGCAAAGTTGATCTTAATAAATTCGGTAATCGGTAACACTAGCGATTCAGTATTTACACATATATTACTTATTCAAAGAAACGGCAAAACACAGTGTAGAGAAATAACTTTTATTCATCATCATCATCATCATCATCATCATCATAATCATGTTTTTTTACGCTTAATTAAAAGATGCGTTCCACAAAAAACAGTTCAGTTTATCTAATTTGACTTTCCTACACGTAAACTTTTTACGTCAAGGCGTCGCTAGCACGTCACTTTTATAAATAATCTAGACATTACTTCCGCTTGAGTCATGTAACACACTCTTAACGAGAAAAGCATTTCCGTTAGGAAATACTTGTACACTTTGCCAACACCGGGCGACGCTTGTCTGACTCAATATAGCTATTTCCGTGATTAGTTATGAATCGGAGGTGAATCTTCATGTGCTTAAATCCAATCTCCAAATATCCATTTCAACAAGGATCGCAAATAAGAAATCGACTTCGATGTAATTTTGTATCCCCCTACAAGACCTAGGTGGCCTAGTGAAGCCCGTGGCGGTCTAGTGGTTCGACCTACCGCCTCTCATGCAGAGGGTCGGGGGTTCGATTCTCGATTTCGACTATAGCCCAAACCCTCTTGTCATGAGAGCAGGCCGTGCCCGGCAGTGGGACGCATAGATATAGGCTGTACGAGGGGTGATCCAAAAGTAATGATAATCAGTATGAAAGACACATAAAATGTTTAATAAAATAAAATTTATTTTTCTACGTAATCTCCTTCCAAGTCTACACACTTAGACCATCGTACCTCCAGACCACGAATTCCCTTAAAAAAAATCTTTTTCTTGACCCTCCAAAAATGCCTCCACAGCGGCCATTACCTCGCCATCATTTAAAATTTGTTGCCTCTAAGATCTTCCTTCAGCCGTGGAAAGAGATAAAAGTCGCTGGGGGCTAGGTCTGGCGAATATGGGGGGAGATAAATCACGGATGGCAGCCATCGCAACGCCGGCCTTGTGGGGCGGTGCGTAGTCCTGGTGAAACAAGATGCCAGCTCGAAGTTTACCCCGCCGCTTTTCTTTGATTGCCTCTCTCAATCTGCGTATTTGGTCAGCGTAGTAGGAGCCCGTAATAGTGGTTCCCTTTTCCAGGTATTCGACCATTATGACTCCCTCAGCATCCCAAAACACTGAAGCCATGACCTTACCAGCGGAGCTTGCTACCTTGAATTTCTTCGGTGTAGGGGAAGACGCTCGCTTTTAGGTCATGGATTGCTGTTTGGTCTCTGGATCGAAATGGTGGATCCAAGACTCGTCCATGGTTAGAAATCGACGCAAAAATGTTTCGGGATCAGTTTGATATTTGTCAAGATTAGACTTCAAAATCTCACATCGTATTTTCTTTTGTTCAGCCGTTAACATTCTAGGCACCCAACGAGCAGAGACTTTTTTCATGTGTAGTTCATCAGTTAAGATTCTTTGAATGCTGCCATACGAGATGCCTGTGAGCTGAACTAGAGTGTTTCCATTAATTCAGCGTATATATCTTTAGTACACATTTTTTTCAAACCGAAGTTTTAATAACCGCTCTCATCACATTTTACTCCATTTTTGCGTTATTGTTCCGACTGCTCGTGAAAAAACAGCTGCAACTCTCTGACAGATACATATTTTTTTATTTTTTTATTTACTAAGGAGTCTTTATGGCCAGTAACGGCATACCTATTTATTTTAATCCGATTCAATAAGTATTCAGTTATCATTACTTTTCACCCCTCGTAAGTAGTAGTAGTACAAGACCTACAACGCATTGGTGATGTTTCCATTGTTGCAAATGTCTGTAGGCGGTAGTTACCACTTTTCCTAGGATGGGCTGTCCATCTTTTCTTATCCTTTAGTAATAACCATCAATTAGTAATAACTATCAATCACCCACTAGTGGGGTGCACCAAGGTTTTGGACAAGGTAGACAACAAAAATATGATTCTTAGAATTTTGCTATTAATAATGGCGTATGCAACAGGGTAGGGTAGGCAGTGTCTATATGCAGTGCGTCACGCCACTGTCTCCCGCATGATAATAACCCGCGTCCTATTTTTCCCGTTCCCTTCGAAATTTCGGGAAATCCTCTCTTGGCGCTCCCCTAAACTTCTCTAGGAACCTACATGTAAAATTTCAGTTCTCTACAACCAGTACTTTCGGCTGTGTTTTGTCAGTAATTCAATCAACAAAGGACATGAGTTTTCTACTTCCGTTTAAGTAGAAAACTCATGTCCATTGCTCAAACCAACTCAAATTATAAATGAACCTCTTCGTAACACACGTAGAATGCGTGTTGTGATTATCTCACAGACCTGGCAACACATTTATAACTCGTTAAGTGACTACAGTTCAAAAACGTGAGCGTGCGATCAAACGGCTAACAGCGCCGGCCCTTCGGTGAAACACAAACATCGGTTAGCTACTGAAGCTACCGGACAATCTGACGAAAGCCAAGCGTTCGACCTTGGAAACCCGCCTTTAGGGAGTTAAAGATCGACAAAAAACAGATTTACGATAGAAAAGACGTGCAGAAAACGTTACCTTTACATAATAGAGCGGTTAAACATTCTTGTATTGATAAAACCCTCTCATCTTGGTTAAAATAAAAAAAAAATACGGTTTATAATGCACGTTTGATAACGCAACGGATATGACGGTACCTACTATAGACAAACAAAGACGTTGTAAACAATAATCAAAATGAAAAAAATATCTTTGATGGTTAAGTTTAAAATAGACGGACGAACATGGCGAAACAATAAGGGTTCCTTGTGGATTTCGGAACCTTAAAAAGGGATAGGCTTTAAGAATAATGAAAAATACGATACCATAAAATATTCTATTAATAAAAACTTTTCTAAATTATTTCTAAAATAATTTTGAATGATCTCTTTTTTAAACATTTGCAGTACGTAACTCATAGTTCACTATACACGGGCGCTGCAATCTGCGAATCTGATGAAACTTATCAAAATATAAATGAACTTAGTGAATTTCATGAACTAGAAACCTTGGTCAGTGTTCTGTTTAGCCATTTGAAGGTGCGCCTGAGTCTTCGAAGACGTCGATCCCAAGTGCCCCTCGTAAAGCACTTGCGTAGGATTAGCATTCAAGGGCCCGTTCCTTCTCGTATACAACCTTTATCATTCGATGCAAATAACCTATATTTAACCATCTGTGAATGAAATTGACCTTCGAATTTAGCGTACGAAAAATGAAAATAAATAGGCACCTATTTGGAAAATAACAACCTGGCTTATTGCTGGACATGAATGTTTCAGGCAGGGATTTGGAAATGAGCACAATTTTAAATACACAAAATGCCCTAACTAAAAACTTGCCCTAATAACTAAGAGCTTATATTATGAACAACTAGCTTCTGCCCGCGACGTCGATCGCGTGAAGTTCGGTATTAGCGTTCCCGCGGGAACTATGCGTTTTTCGCGATTAAAAGTAGTCTATATGATGACCAGTGTATTCAACTACCCCCATACCAAATTTGGTTGCAATCTGACCAGTAGTTTAAGAGTTAAATCCGGACATACATAAGATTTTGTTTCTAAAAATCGTTTTTTGTGTTCAGTATCGTTTATTTAGTCCCCTCGACTTGATAGTTTCTTTTCATTTTTAAGTTACAGACGCGACTTCTTCTACAGACTTATTATTAGTATAGATTAAACGCTTGAGGGCTGCATCACTTTCTATCAAAGAGGGGAAAGAGAGCAATGTCTGCAGCAGGACCAATGTCCTCGCTCAATGAATGCTGGCATCATAAAACCCCCCCCTTACAAATAAATTGAAAATAAATCGGAACTACTTGAATTTAGAACCGCTCTTCCCAAGTCAATGACACCGAACGGTATTTATTTCGAAAAAGGTATGGCAACACTGGCATCTTTATGGCTGTTTAAAAATATCGCGTGCCGTTGTCCTTTCACCTTCCACAGTTACAACTGGGTTGCCATAAATTAAAATAAAATAGAGATGGTAGAATTGAATGAATGGTTTTGCTCACATCGTGGCTGCGACTGTTTTGTTGGAATTTATATGACATCTAGATTTCAATACTATGGAAAAAGAAACACTGAAATTTGCTTGGTTTGAAAATATTATATTACTAACTTCTGCCCGGGAAGTCCGCGTGGAATTCGGAAATAGCGTTCCCGCGGAAACTATCCGGGATAAAAATTAGCCTAAGTATATGTTGACCAGTGTTATAAAATACCCCCATACTAAATTTTGTTGCAATCCGTCCTGTAGTTTTCGTGTTAAATCCGGACATACATACATACAGATATTTTCTAAAAATCGTTATTTCGTGTTCAGTATCGGGTGGTATCGGTTACTATAGTCCCATCGACTTGATAGTTTCTTTTAATTTTCAACTTTCAAACGCGAAGTCTTCTGCAGACTTATACTCGTAATTAATAATAATTTAATAATAATAATAATATTTTTATTGAACTTGAAAACGAACATGATTACACAATTCATAAACAGCAGCATTAGTATAAAAACGTGTCGCAGTTGCTTACAGTACAAGGAAAAGAATACGATGTTTACAGTTCAATAGCAAAATAACAAAGTATTGAGTTAAATATTAAGTTGTTAAATATTAAATTTCCTTAGTAATGGTTAGGTTAATTTACATGAACTGAAGTATACTAAATGTAACATAAGTATAACAATCAATTACCAGTGCCATGAAGAAGTAATTCGGTGTCATGATACGTAAGGTTTTGTAGGTAATTGGTTATTCTACTCGTACTTTCACATTCATGGTAAGAAAGTGGGTAAATCAGTAATAATTTATTTAGGTCATTGTAGACTTTCGCTGAAAGGTATACAAAGTGACGTCTTACAAGCGCAATACGACAATTTACAAGTCTACAGACGCGGCCTGCCCGTCGGAATTTTTCGGAGCTATTTACAAAGGGTAGGTCGAGGTGTTTGCGTAAAATAATTTTAAGAATATATAATTGTCTAACAGTTAATACATTAGCTATTGTGTATAATTAGTATAGATATTTAGACTTCGCCTTAAATCTTTATATACTAGAGTTTTTTTAACAAATTTCTCAAGATTACGTACCTATAGCTACTATAACTTTTGGTCTCTTGCTTCGAGGTTACTCAATGGAAATCCAGAAAGAACATCTGTCTGAAAATTACAACTAATCCTTACTAATATTATAAAGGCGAAAGTTTGTTTGGATGGATGTATGGATGGATGTTTGTTCCTCTTTCACGCAAAAACTACTAAACGGATTTTAATGAAACTTTACAGTAATGTAGCTTATAGATCAGAATAACACATAGGCTACTTTTTATCCTGGAAAAACGTATAGTTCCCGCGGGAACGCGATAACCGAATTCCACGCGGGCGAAGTCGCGGGCAGAAGCTAGTAAATCATAAAGATCCGTTCGTGAGTGAAGTGTATCAAACATGCATATTTACAGGGCAACTTCCATAACTTCCATGTTTACCGCCTCTCATGCAGAGGGTCGCGGGTTCAAATCCGGCTCGCACCTCTGAAATTATTTATGTACGAAATTCTATTTGAATTTACCACTGAGCTTTTCGGTGAAGGAAAACATCGTGAGGAAACCTGCACGCATCTGCGAAGTAATTCAAGGATGTGTGTGAAATCCCCAATCCGCACTGGGCCCGCGTGGGGACTATAGCCAAACCCTCTTGTGATGAGAGGAGGCCTGTGCCCAGCAGTGGGCCATAAATAGGCTGTCGTAGTTCGAGTTAATTACCCTGTTTACAAAACATGTCTCGAGTATTCATGAGTTGTAAAGGATTATGTTTTTCTCTAATCCCCTATCGAGCTGGGAGCTATGAGTTTCTACACTTTAATGTTTTCCTGGCCAACTAGAGCTTGATCAAAGCCGGAAAGTTCGTCCATCTTTGTCGGCGACGAATTTTCGTCCACATAAGTTTTTAACGCTCGATAAGTTTTCAACGCTTTACTACTACTGCTATAGCCTATTTGCGTCCCACTGCTGGGCACGGCCTCCCCTCATCATGAGAGGGTTTGAGGACTTCGCAGATGCATGCAGGTTTCCTCGCGACGTTTTCCTTCACCGAAAAGCTCATGGTAAATTCAAATTGAATCAACGCTTTAATTCATTTTAAAACACTTGGTTAAGATTGTACCAATACTCTAAGTACATGAAATAAAGCCATGTATTTACATAAGGTATAGGAGCTAGTTTAACTACTTATTGACACTGATTTTGTATGCTCCAAACTAGTAGCAGACTCACCTAAATTAGGTAAATAGGAAATGAAAAGAAACATAGTTCTTTGTCGATTAATTAAACTAGAACGATTTTGACTGCATTTTATTTATACCCTGTAAAACTTTGTCTTAGCTTGATTGAAACTTACAGCGGGAGGACTAGCTATCCTTTTCCTATCCTTCTATCCCATGTTCCCTAATCCCATGTTCCCCTATCCTCCCTTATCCCAAACGCCCTATCCTCCTCCCCTTTCGAGATCGACAACGCATTGATGACGCCTCTGGTGTTACAAACTTTTTACATAAAAATAATACCAATAAAATTCCTAAGAATGCATTTTTCTCGGCTTTCTTTCGCCGAGGCCGGTCGAAGTGTCGACACTAGCACTACCCTAGTAAATGCAGGAGTTACAAGCATTTCGTCCTTGTAGGTAAATAAGTCCACAGAGAGTCCATACAAATGCTTCTTTCAACGTAGGTATTAGACAAAAATCGAATGGCATTCCGACATATACTTTACACGTGTATTATTAGTATAAGGACTATTGTTAACAAGTAAATCTAATGAATGAACGAAGCAACATTACTTACTTATGTATTTTAATATTTTTCGGATAGAAACTCTCGCATCTCCTATCTTTCATCATATATTATCAGCCGATATAGTTCACTGCTGGACATGAAGCCCTTGTATACTATCTAACTAGTTAATAAAAGCTGGTTTTAAGCGATTTTAACAAGATTTCACTGGTAGTAAAGTTTTTTTATTTTAAATTTGTGGACTTGGGCCGGTGTTGCCCTTAGCCAATGACGGGTAGTAAAGTTAGAGGGGACTTCGTTTAACGAACTATAAGTAAAATAACAAAAACACTACTTCCTAATCTAAAAGTTCTATACTACGTGGCATATAGTTCTCAAAATGCTGGCAGCATTGCCACGTTGAATGGCAATGCTCAGTTTCTGTGCAAGATAGAGGCCAGCATTTTGGTTACCAGAGGTTAACTATTAAATTATTTTGGAGTGATTGAACTTTATTATGCGCGAAATTTCTAATCTGATGATGAGAATAGGTTATTGTTATAAGTGATGTAATGATCCAAGCCACAAGCAACGTTTTAAAGTAGACACAACAAATGCTCATACTTCGCCTGAAATGAAAACTCATGAACTTTATTGGATTAATCATAAAAAAAAAACATAGATAAATAATAATGTTTTGTCACTCAAGTCGAAGATTATATAACTCGATTTAGAAAAAATAATTAGTACTTATATGTATATACCCGACTGCAAAGAAACGACATTAGGTATATGTTATTGCAATCCGTTCATTAAACCCTTTTATTTTGACACCTCACGATAGGCTTTGACAAAAAAAAAATTTGGAAACGTTTAAAATGCCTCCAAAAGTAAACCATTTTGTTTTTTGCAATTTTATTATAGGTATAATATTGCCAGTGTCACTCTCACAATTAAGACGAATATAACGACACCTCGCATGCTAAAACCGATCAAGCCATTTAGGCTACAGATCGTGCCAAAGAAATATACATACCTACATAAATACATACACTCGAAAAACATAACCCTCCTTCTTGCGCAGTCAGGTAAAAACTATTACTCATCGGCCCACGGTGTTAGTATTTCCCATCACAAATTGTCTTTTGACGTCTTAGCTTTCAAAGAAATTGGCACACTATGTTTTCATACTATTGAAGGCGCTTTGTTTCTTCTTCTTCTTGCTGAAGTTCATTATACCTACACCTAAAATATCGACGCTTAAAACATCGAAAATCAAACTGCCGAAAGAACATATACCGATGCAATAAATATCGAATTTCACATGACCGAAAGTACGAAATCCCGAAAGTACAATATTCCGCCCGTACAATATGTCGAAAGTACGATATCCCGAATGTTGAAATGCCGAAGGTTGAAATGCCGAAAGTCTCCGAAAGTTTTGGGTCTGTTGCCAAGTCTTGAGCAAACTTGAGCATTTTATAATCTTAACAATAGGGATGACGACAGGGTAAAGAAATCAAAATTCTAATTAGTCCGTCAGTTAGGTAATAAAAAAATATTAGACACGTATTTTTTGTTTTATCAAATTAACAAAGAATGACTAAGTTAAAACGCATTAAAGTTGGAGAGTGGGGGCTAAGTACGTCACCGTTAGATATAAATCGTACCTAACCGTGACGTCACGCGACATTTCAACTCAATATATCTCCGTATAAGTTTGATTACGTGAAAAAAGAAAAAATACGTGTCCAATACTTTTCAATTATCTTCCTGATAGACTAAGGAAAAAAAGTTGTCGTCATCCCTATACTCACGCCTCAACAGTATACAGGGTGTACAATCCAAATGGGTCAGTATGGTGAAGTCGGAAACTATAGCGAGATCTGTTCTTAGGAACCATGACGTCGATTTTAGATTTAATAATAATTACATTCAAACTTTTTTATTAACTCTCATACATAACCGGGAATCGAACCTGGTCAAAATCAATGTGTATAAATTCTGCAAGTCGCAAGAAGCACAACACTAATGGAATCTTGTTTAAATAATACACACACACACACACACGTCCGTTCACCCATGCACTTACTGTTCCCATTGCATGATCTTAAAATATTAATTGTCTCGTAGTTTTTTTTTTTTTCCTGTTATTCTTCTTTATTTTATTTTTTATTCTCCATAATGAACAAAATTTTTGTTAGTTTGACGCAGAGGACTCAATAATAGCAGCAATAATATTCCGAAATTGGTCACTTCGTGACAGGCATCGCCTAGTGAAGGACCAAGTGTCAATATTTTTGTATCCCAATGTTTTTTGGCAAAATAAATCAATTTTTATTTATTTATTATTTATTATAATTGAAAGAAAAACCCACCAATTATTTGATTTCAGTAAATGTTCAAAATGGTAGCCATTCTGTTGAATGCAAAGATTAATTCTTTTGGGTAACGATCGCAAGATTGCATTTCGTATTTTTATGGGGTGCATATGTGTTAAAATGTTTGAATGTAATTATTATTAAATCTAAAATCGACGTCATGGTTCCTAAGAACAGATCTCGCTATCTCTCATAGTTTCCGACTTCACCATACTGACCCATTTGGATTGTACACCCGGTATAGTAGGTACTTACACTAGAAATTTGTTTTTTAATTAGGCCTACCGCGCTACTTGGGCATCAGAATTTGGTCCTTCACAAATCGAGTTGGAGCCCATTTTCCCTTGAAGGTTGCTAATCGTTTTAGCATGTTTCTCGACCAGTTAACTCTTAATCTGGGTGAATCTGAGTTCATTAACCTTGACCTTGTTCGTACTAAAATGGTACATGGAAGTCGACAATAGAAATCATCGAAGACATTTCTAAGAGATGCGATCGTCAATAAATGTACGAAAATGAATAAAAAAGGCCATTGAATAGGTTTTTTTTTTATTAGAATTCTTGTGAAAATCTGTTCTGAAGCCATTTCACTCTTGTCACAGAATATTTAATAGTACTACATACAGAATGGCCACGGTATCACCCGCCGGCGCGCAAATCGCGCCCAACTCGCCCTTACCGTCGTTTGTTTCATCCGGAGATGGAGAGTGAATCATTGACCCGCGTACTGGACCCGTTTACAAGTGTACAGACATCCTCGCACGCAAACACTGACACTTCATTCGAATCGAATTGTGTTCGAAAACGTGCTTTTATAGGCCGTGCCCGCCGTGTGCTCTTGTCATGATTTGTCAAATAAAATATGGAAACTTAAACCTAAAGAACTCTGCCTTTTGTGCCCTGTTTCTTTCCGATTTGGAGCAAATCTCGATTCTGATTGGTCCATTTAAATTTAGGACGGTAAGGCAGCTTAAATTATATGAAACGGTTTTTTTTTAATAAGAAAATTATCGTAGACTCTTAACGGAGATTATAAAATTTGTAAATGTACAAACAAATCCCTTTAAATCCGAAAACCTGTCAACTGTATTTAATTTAAAAATAGCATTTAAGGTACGTCACCGTCCAACAGGCCTTATTGCGTTTGGCACTTGATATCAACAACTGGTCGGCATCTGGGTCAGTTACGCCACAATTTTTTAACTATTTATTCTGTAATGTAGGTCCTACCTATGCTTTATCATTTATCTTAGTTTACATTTATATTTATTTTTATTTCTTGCAATAAATAAATGCCAAATTATAAACAACATCGGAATAAGGCTAATTCCTCTAATGAGTAATACTCATAATTATACTCTTTGTAGACAGCCAAAATATTGGTTTTATATTAGATCGTCATACCTATGGTACCTCTACTTATAAACATTTTTATTCAAATTGCCTTTCTAAAACAATAAAGTATTTCTATGGGCTATCGCAATATTTTCGAATGTTCTTTTATTAATGTCCCTTTTTTTTATCTGTGAAATATTTTGTAACTATCTCTTGAGCATCTCGTGACGAAAGAAGCACAGGCCCAGCAGTGGGAAGTAAATAGATTCAATTCAATTCAATTCAATCATTTATTCAGAAAATTGGCCACATAGGGGCTCTTTTACACGTCAGAAAAGAATTTACTAGCGCTTCCTAGACCCATTGCTTGAGAAGAAGCGCCGCAACAAACTCAAGCAGAAGGCCTTTTTTCAAAATTGACACATAGTTATAACATTTACATTACATGTATAAAATATACATATAGGTACGTACTACAATTACATTGAAGGGATGTATAGTCCCTAACTTAAACTTAAATCTAAGATCTTAGAGATGTATAGTCTCCAAGGGTCCAGAAAAAAAATATTATGGAGATGGCCTCCATTGTCAAATAAATATAAATTCCATAGATGTCGACAGTCTCAAAATGTCAATAAATAATGAAATACATCATGTATAAAAGAGTTCATCAATACATGTCAATAAGAACATGATGAGGTCTCTAGAATAGACATTTTTCGTGGTGGTTGTGATGGAAACACCTTGCCGCGATAGAAAGTGCCAAACACAATTCAACCGATGTCGCGATTGTTTGCCATGCGCCTGCGCAAGATGAAAAGAGTTTAACGGCCGCCTTAACGACCGATCGTAACGACATTAACGATATTAATAAATCCGAAAATCTGTTTCGACGACCTACTGCCAAAGCTGCTGCCGAGGCGCGTGTCATTTGCTCATTGGACTAGAAGATACATGACAGGATTTGCATCCATACTAATACACTCAACCGCAATGAAATCGGGACACTTTGTATAGGAGATTTTTCATGCTGTGTCCCCGATTTCACACAGCCCCACCCATTTTTTGTACCGTATTGGTTGATAAAGTACATATTTTATTCACAACGGATGAGTCAAAGACTTACATATATACGAAAAAATCTAGAGATCATTTTGAAACCGTTCTTAGTAGCCGAAGATTTACAGCACTCACGACACGTGATTCAATAGATAGAGATCTTCTACTATCTAAAGTCCCGCGCCTTCACATTTCAAAACGCTTCAATGTATTTAAAAAGCACCACCAACACTCTCAACACATGTGTGCGTGCTGAGATAGCCATCAACTATGCGTTGAGAGTGTTGGTGGTGCTTTTTAAATAATAATAAAAAGAAGATAAGCGTTTTGAAATGTGAAGGCGCGGGACTTTAGATAGTAGAAGATCTCTACATTACGATGTACTTCATTATCATTACTCGTTATTCAACCAGTTTCTTTGAAAATTCCACAAGAAGTCTAACCTATATTAATTCAACCCACAGACCAAAGCAAGTGTTTCGAACGTTATTTTTCATTTTGTAATTCGAACGTGGTAACTGAGACGTAGGTAACGTCTAACAATATTTTTTTCACTTCACATGCTCTTAAAATGTTACTTTAGTCTCTGCACATCGGGACTAAAGCTCTTTTTTAGTCTCTAGGGACTAAAGTATTTTTTTTTAATTTACATTGGAAACCCGCCTAAACAGCCAACCACAGATTTGTGAAAGGAGGATTATCCCCATTTTTAGTGAACCTAGACAATTTCTACGGCGTGAAAAAACGATTTAATTTCGTGAAACACGATTTAATGATTACGAATACCTATGAATCTTGTTTTATTTAAAGTGAATTCATTTAATAATGCATGACCCAATTAGTTTTAAAATATATTCATAGTTTTCAAGTTTGAATCTGTTGGCTAAATATCATTCAAAACGTCACGCGCACCGAGGGTTCCGTACCTACAAACTTGATGATGCAAATTTAACTATACAAACTTATTATTTGCGGTTGGTAAAGTAGACAGGGCTACTGCGCCAACCGCAAATGATAAGTTTGTATTAGTAAATTGGCTTTTCTTGCACCAAAATATATAATATTTACGGTTATCAGATTTATTCCTGTTCGTGTGCTGTAAGATCTTGCTTCTGGCCAAATTTCATGATTCTAGGTCATCGGGAAGTAGCCGGTTATCTACTTTGTTATAATAAATATCGTAATTTTTTATGGAACTTCGTTTTTTTTCCTCGCATTCGAAGTGAAAAGCAGAGTGTTTAAAACGCGTGACTAAACAACCATAATGACACTCGACCTATAGCCACCCTCGCTCTGCTCGGGTGGCTAAACATCTCGTGTCATAATGGCTTGTTTTAGTCCCTTGATAAACAATCTACTATTTTAAACCAGTCTTCTTGTGTTTGGAACGGAATGCGCTTGTAGTTGGCAATTAAATTAAATAATTATTTTCCGGGAGCTGAAGAGGGGATTTGTGGAATGATTCGAGTGCGTCAGATTAAGGCACCTTTAGGAAAATGGGTACCTCTACCAAATCTTAGCTTTCTATACTCAGCAGCAATGAAAACGGGTCACTTTGTATAGGATTTTCCATACAAAGTGACCCGTTTTCATTGCTGTTGAGTGTATGTAGTGTCGCGCGTCGTGCAGCAGTTGCAAAACGCTGCCACGAGCCGAACGTCACCTCCGAATTTTCAAAATGAGGCTTTCGTTAGGAGCCATTTAACAAACCGCTAAATATCTGACGCGTTCGAGTAATTTTCTTTATTTTTTGACGTGTGTCTGTAGATATGTTTATTTATTTATTTAAACTTTATTGAACAGAAGAAGAGGTACAGTGGACTTTAATGCTTAAAGGCACTCTCTAACAGCATGAGGTCTGTGACATCGTAGTGCCACTACGGATGAACCGATTTCGGTGTAATTTTAGTGTACGATAGCGTAGTTAATTCATAATATTCTTAGCTATGTTTGAAGGGAAACATCTCAGCTAGCCGCTCAAAAGCCTTTCGAAAATAATGGACCTTTTCCTTATGGATTGTCCAAGGATTCTCACAAATTATCATTTTGTTTATTATTCTTAGCTCAGATAATTATATTATGGAACGGCTAGACGTACTTTCGTATTAGCTAAGCCATAGTTATGAAAATTAATACTCGATAATCGCGCATCTATATTCTGCAATGTCAGATTTCAAATTCGTCTCTCACCCAGCACGTTAAATCCAAACAGCCTTCTGACAAAGAAATAAAACTAAATTAAATAAAGCATTTAACTGAAAAGTGTAGTGAGTTCGCGCCCAAACATGTCGACGATACGATAAAAAAAAACCCGTAAAAAAAAAAACAATGAAACGAAGAAAACATGCATCGAAATGTGAGAACAGAAAGACTATTCGACTAGAATAATGGACTCGGGGGGGCCGGCCAACCGTCTAAGATGTTAGACGTTTTCCGCGGTTTAAAGAATCTAATCAAGGTGAACTATGTGCACATCGACTCGCCAGTTTTCCGCCTGCACTACTCGATCACGGTGATACTGTTGATATCGTTCAGTTTGATAGTGACCACGAGACAGTACGTCGGTAACCCTATAGACTGTATCCACACTAAGGACATACCAGAGGACGTTCTGAATACGTACTGCTGGATCCACTCGACGTATACATTGAAGAGTTTCTTCAAGAAGAAGGTGGGCATCGAGGTCCCGTACCCCGGGATCGGGAATAGCCGGGAGAAAGGGAAGGAAGATATGAGCGACAGGAAAATCTACAAATACTACCAATGGGTGTGCTTCTGCCTATTTTTTCAGGTGAGTCCTAGGTTTAGTTTAACGCATTCACTGCCACCGATGCATATGTGCGTTTTGCTGACTTCCCGCAGTGCCTTGAACGCACATGTGCGTTCCAATGTTCCCTTAATGTCAGATGTGGCACCTGGCGAAAGTTCGTAAAACAGAAGTGGCAGTGGATGCCTTAACTAGTTTTAGTATTACTATGGTCCATTTGCATCAAGCCACTAACCTCGGGTTAGCTTGTTAACCCACGTCAAATTCATACAAATAATTCTGAGTTAAGCGGTTAACCCGACGTTAAGAGCTTGGTGGCAAGTGGGCCTTACAGGTTTACTCGGTCTTCGATTTTACAACTGTACACTATATGTTCATGAAAATTGGTAAGTACCTAAGGGACATGTTCTCAGTCCAGTGTACTTTCTTGTATCGGTACTAGAACTTTTGTGAAGACACTTTTCACCTTCTCTAAGTTTACTGAAATGTTATTATATGTTCCTTAGAGTTGCCTATACCTACCGTACTGTAAGCTATATCTCAAATAAATCGAAAGCATCGTTTCCTTAAATAAAACTGTTTTGTTTTAAAACAAAATAAACGTTTTATTGCCGTGTCGTCGGCCGTGATATATACGATCGAACGGTTTAAATCATGCTACGGCCATAAACAAGTCTTTTAAAACTTTTGTTAATAAAATGCTAAAACTAACGTTCGAACATTATGATCGTACTAATGCGAGTATTATAAATGTGATATTTTGAATGTGTGTTACTCAATCACGCTATGGATATGAATGAAGTTTGGCTCACAGATAGTTCACACCTTGTATGAATTAAGTTATAAATTATCCTTGAACTTCGCATGAGGCCTAACTGAAATGCCGCGACCTTCACCATGTCATAATAGATTATCTATTTATCTATGTTAGAGGAATAAAGACGGTGCGCCTTTCTATGTAACTTGTTCCATTTTTGAAATTCAAATAAATGAATATTTTCAGCCAGGCGTGTAGTCGCTACCTATTCGAAATTCTCAAATCCAATGCGACGACTAAACGACTTTCGAGCACCGAAAGCAAGCGTGAACATTTCCGAGCTAGGGAGGTGAAAATAACTATTACACCTTAACAGTTAACACGTAGGCCTCTAGCGCAGTAACTACTACTGTTTATACCACACAGACTTGACACAGATAGAGGTGCGAGAAATATTTTGATCACACATTCTGTGCGTTTTGATTAATAGTATACACTTTTACGAGCGAACGGCTCGAGCGGACATAATAAAAATTGCGAAAACAGTAAACGTAGATAATTATAGTGCCTTTTGTTTGAATTGTTTACGTCAGTGATGTTACTGGTAACTGTTTGTACGGCCAACGGCAAAGACTGTATCAGGCCAAAGTGGCATAATATGTATAATACAGCACCTCTAATGACACGGCATTGGAGTCGATGTATACACATTTTGACGCTTTGGTAGAGTCTATAATTATTTTTATCAAAGGCATATGTACAATAGAAGATTGGTAGGGAAATTGAATTTTACGAGTAGGTACTTACTAGGATATCTAATTAGACAACCATGAAAAAAACATGGGCATATTTTTATTCCAATATTCTTACGGGATTGTGATTTCCGCAGGCCTAATAGTAACTTCAACTTACATACGTCAGTGCAAGAGGCATTAATAACCAGAGTTTTTTTTTGTAGCTTAAACTATTTTCTTACAGGTTGCCAGCATCAGGTACTAATTCCAAATTTGAAATGAGGGTCACCACGAATGAAACATCCGCTAGGGGCGCTAGTGGCGTTGGTGGCGAGGCAGCCATTGGCGATTTTGCCCGTTTTGACATTGACAGCTAAATATCGCTCCAATCGCCATCTCGAACGCGTCTCCAACGCCAATGGTGTCCGCTGGTGAGCAATAATATATAATACGGTGGCCCTCATTGGTTCAGTTGTAATAAGTGGCGACGTGGCTTGCGAACGTGCTGCCGTGCGAATGTTATATCCGTTTCTTGGGTGTTGTCTCCTTCTATATCTTGAGACTGATGTCCTCTGCAAGCGAATTTGATAATTATGAACTCCCGTGGTTTCTACAGGAGTTGCATTTTCGTAGCTCCGTTTCACCCACGGGAGTCATTCACAGGCTTATTCGCTAACGCTATCCTGGTATTCCAGGTGGATCGAGGTCGCAAGCCACTTCGCCTGAATTACTTATTACAACTACGTAAGTACTCGATTGTTATGTGCCTATTGCAGCAACTTGTAAGTTATGTAACGCGTCAGGTTTTTATGGTAATTGGTAGAACACTAATAAAACAAAATACTTCTGAATAGTCAGAGGGGATTTCTGGTGTGGTGATTAAGATATGGTTTCTGGTGTCCTTATTACTTCTACCAATTCTCGGCTTTCTTCACAGCGCCGTGCTTGTAGGGCAGGTTCAAAACGCGTCCACGAGCCGGCGTCACCTTTGAATATAACATTTCCATGACATGGGGGGGGGGCACTTGGGGCATAATATACAAGCTTCAAGATCCTTCAATTTTTTTCTTATAATATTATCTCCAATACCTAGGTAGGTCGCCACGATGCTCGAGTAACTAACCACACACGAAGCATAATCCGCGGCCCGCTGAATATGACACTGAATACAATGACTTCATTTAAAACTTGATCAAACGAAATGTGCGGATATTAGATAAAACATAACTTGTTCGTGTTTTTATTCAGATCAGCTTTGTCGCACAGTTTCTCTCGCAATAATGCAGATAAGCGCAATAATGCGGTAGGCCTCCAACAAGATGGAGTGACGACCTTGTAAAGGTCGCGGGAACGCGGTGGATGCGAATGGCACAGGAACGGTCTGAGTGGCGCGCTTTGGGGGAGGCCTATGTGTGTGTAGTGGACGTCTTTCGGCTGAAATGATGATGATGATGAATGCAGATAAATGCAGTTTTCTTAAATACAATCAGCTTTCCGAATAAGATAAAAAAAAAATGCCACTTTGTTTTGGTGGTCGATTCAAAGCATTATTTTTATTGATTACGAATTTAACGTTATAATTGAAATTTGTGTTTCATGATTTTACCTGCCGAACATTTTTGCTGATAAGTTCTTTTCGAATGCCAAATCACATCTGAAAATCAATCAATTAGGGCAATTCATAAATTAATACAAAAATTCGATACCAAAACTTTTTGGCGTGTTTTAACTACAAACTTTTTAAAAATTTGGCATTTCGCGCTAAATAATGTGTCACTGTATCCTGCAGTTGAAACACACATTCTGATTGAGTCGGGGGTTCGAGTTGGAACGATTTCAATAATTAATAACCGTTTTGATTGGCCGCTTAAATCAAACATGGCCGCGGCAATTAGCGTTCTACAGCGTATCACACATAAAACAACATTTGTAATGGCTTTAAATAGTAAACTAAGCCGTTGCCGCTGTAGCCCAGGTATTTGAACAGCGGAAGGAAAGCGTTGCAAAATTTTACAAGTTACCAACTTACACGGCCTATAAAAGCACGATTTCGAACACAATTCGAATGAAGTGTCAATGTTTGCGAGCGATGGCGTCTGTGTGTGACGTGTGTGTGTCTGCACAAGTAAATGGGTGTGTACCAGTACGCGGGCCAATGATTCACTCTACATCTACGGATGAAACAAACGACGGCAAGGGCGAGTTGGGCGCGAGTTGCGCGCCGGCTAGATTCATGCGGGTGATTCCGTGGCCATTCTGTATGTACTAGTACTATTAAATATTCTGTGCCTTAGGTGAAGAAATGTAGTGAGAAATGAAATCTTTCGCGAAGCAATGAAATGTTTAGTCCCCAAACTGCACCAGTCTAAGCCCACGTTTAGTGTGACAGATGACTTTTGTATCGGTGCGTGCGGTAGTGGCGTTTGGGAATTAAGATAGGTACTTGACTTTAGATAAATTAATTTAGAATTATTATTGACTTAATCTGTCTGATAGGATATTAATTATAATTTAAAAAAATGGAAGTTGTATATGAAAATGAAATCTCAATCGCACTACCGTTAAATAATCAACGAGCGTTACTTTGTTAATGTTTTCCAATAAACTCGTAAGTGAGATGTTAAAGTTTGAATAGTTCGAATGGTACTATGATCGTTATTTTATTTACTACTACTACAGCCTATTTGCGTCCCACTGCTGGGCACAGGCCTCCTCTAAGCACGAGAGGGTTTAGGCTATAGTCCCCACGCGGGCCCAGTGCGGATTGGGGACTTCACACACATCTTTGAATTACTTCGCAGATGCGTTTATTTAAAACAAAGCAAATTGTTTTATTAAGTTAAGTACCCACTTAGATACATTTTGTTGAACTCGAAACGTACAACAGCAGAATGGGTACCGACTCGAATATTTCCAATGTTCGCTCACTGCGGCGCGCAAGCACTAAATTTGCTATGAAAAAATACCGCGCCAGCGTTCCGAAATTCATGAAAAAAGAAACAGTGCAAATGGCGGGATTGTCGCGCAGTGTCCTATGTTGGTAATTTGGAGTTAATTCTGGCACCCACCTTGTTTACTGAGCTCGCCGAGGCGAAATCTACGCGGATACTTAACATACTAATGCCAGGGTACGGTTCCAATGGAACGACTGGCGAACAATAAAATTTAAATAAAATAAAACCTGTATCCTCTCGTAATGAAAGGAGACCTGTGCCCAGCTTGGGACGTAGATAGGCTCGTGTTGGTGGTGGATCAGAAAACATTCAATATTTACTTATTTAGACCGCTGAACGGATTGTCTTCAAATTAAGAACAATCGAGTACCTAACTCACCTATGAAATGAAAAATATTTAAACAAAATGGACTTATCCATAGCAACGGATTCCAATCTGTCGCCAACTCGCCATACATTAATCATAGTGCAAATTTTAACTCTTTGTCGGATGGCTGGAAACAACTGACCTTTATGGTTAGGTACCTAAGTACATTAAGTATTATATGGAGTTCTTATCATGTTGAACATATTCAAGATGGTTATACACGGTTATAAAGTACTTTTAAATTTAAAAAAAAACGCCACAATTGCTGCTCCAGTGGAACCTCCCCCTAAGGCAGTATCATCAGAATAAAAATGTATACAACACTTATCTCCTTAGACTTAAGTAATATCGAACGATTAGCATGCACATTTGGAACAGTCGACCCAATTCTTAAGGCGGCGGGCGTGCCGTGCTGTTAAAACTAGATGGCGCTGTTTAACTGTTCCATTTTTGAACTGAAAACGGTTAAGAGACGATTGTCCATTCCGTGTTTGGAAGTTAAAAATGTTCCTTTTCGGGGAGCCGGATAATAAAAAAAGCTATAAGGTAAATCTATGTTTATGGTTTTAATTGCGATAAAAATACCCTCGGCATGAAGGGCAATCAGGCACACCATTAGGTTTATCGCGACGTTTTCTAATGCACTAATAAATAATTTATACATATTTTATTAGAACAACTTCTAAGAATTATTTTGAATATAGGCAGTGATGACAAAAATGAGTTAAAAAATATGTAAGACCCACGGGCGCGTAGTCAACGCCTCTGCAGTAAGAAAAAAATAAAGCCACGGTTGAGTTTAAACCGCAGAATAAAATGTACATTCGTTAACTTCATTACTGGCCACTAATAAAAAGTGGCAAAAATACCGCGCATTTGTACGGCTTATTGTTGCTTTGTTTTTTTTTCCCTCCATTCGGGAGTACATCCAAAATGCATTTTTCTTTATATCATTGCATATTCTGTACAATTTTAGACCAGTTAAATTCAGCGTTAATAAAAGAAAAGTATTTAAAAAATGAATGTCTGAAGCCGTCGTTTGCATTTAACGTCATGTTTTAAATTCTCAACCCCATTTAAATAGAGAGATGGAGATTCATAATCATAATCGAATTGTGTAAAAGAGTGTGTGGCCATTTTGTGGCTAAATTCATCAAGATGAAAAGGAAAACCAACGTCTATGCAGGTTTATTTTTAATTTACAATTTACAGTTGTTTCAAAAGCAGACAGCTCAAATGTCACTCCCCGTGGTTAGTAATTAGCTTGAAAAATATAAAGTATATTATTATTTTTACTAGTTTAGGCACCCCGTGGAGGAGTTAAGCGTAATTAGGTCGTCGTGTAGACATGACAGCCACTGGGTCCAATGTTGCGCTGCTTTATAGTTTATTTTCATTGCATTTGGCAACCAAATGAACAGACAACGAACGTGAATTTCGTAGTCGCCTTTTCTTTCTTACCTCCCTTGAAAAAGATGGCTTAAAATTAAGATTAAAGTTTTGTTTTTGTTGCATAGACATAAATAATACTTCGTATGGACCCGGCCTAACGTAGATACATGTCATGTTTCCCACTTCGTTGGTGTCCAATCCAAAGTTAAACTTATATCGTGACACTAAAGCTGGGTCACATTTTTTCAACAACGAGACGAGTTTTTAGATACTGAGAAACAGTTTCGGAAAAAGTTTTTTTAAAAACGCTTATTGTCACGCACGCTCGGTGACAGAATTTTGGATTGGACACCGTGGAAGTGGGGACATATTACGTGTACGTTAGACCGGGTCTATATTATTTACGTCTATGTTTTTTTGTCTAACATGTGATAGAGTAGGTAGGTATCGAAGTTTAAATGAAAAACTATAAATAAAACAGCGCAATTAGTGAATATTATATAAACGAAATGTACCTACCTAATGTTTTTTTTACACTTTACAACTGATTTTGGTGGAATTTAATCTGAAAATATAGACTATCATACTCCTACAAGGACTTAATACATGCCAGTGTCCTAAAATAACGAGTTACCTAATTATATTAAGTTTCTGCGTATTTTATCCTTAAAAGCTCTGAAATCCTACTTATCTTTAGTCTTTGAAACATGAATTCTTGCCTATCGTTCTGTAAAGGTGAAGGATAATTCACTGAAATCTGAATTTTGGAGCACCCATCATCCCGTCTGGATGCAAATTTCATGAAGTAAGGTTTTTGCACACGGCGGACACGGCCTATAAAAGCACGATTTCGAACACAATTCTATTGAAGTGTCAATGTTTGCGTGCAAGGACGTCTGTACACTTGTAAATGTGTGTGTACCAGTACGCGGGCCAACGATTCACTCTCCATCTCCGGATGAAACAAATGACGGTAAGGGCGAGTTGCGCACCGGCTAGATTCAGGTGGGTGATTCCGTGGCCATTCTGCGTGTAGTAAGTACCTACTATTAAATATTCTGTGGGTTTTGCCTAGTCCCTAAGTGGTAACCTAACGTAAAAGATATAATAACATATGAGTTATAGTTATATGGAAAAGTATAATATCTGTTGTGGACTACGTTAATGTAAAAGTTTGAATATTTTTCTGGAGCTTCTTGATGTTTTTTTATTCTTTTGTGCTGGTATTGAGTTCGACGATAATCGGATAGTTGCTCAACTAGACGAATAACTACTATTTGATGATACCTACCCTTTTTTTTCTTTTATTAAGAAACAAACAGTTGTACATATTACAATTACAGTATACATGGTGGGTCAGAAAATATGGCAAATAATTAACCCACAGTATCGGCTATCGATTCTAAGTATATTGTATAGGTCTTTAATTTTTTTTGAGTTGGTAAAAAAGTTTATTTTGTATAGGATTCAGGCGTCGCTCACACAACCAATCCCATATACAATTTTTTTTTTACCAACTCAAAAAAAATTAAAGACATATACAATACGATACGATACGAGTTGTATATAAAAATATATTCATAAGTCATAATCATTTTCACTCACCATTTTGGACTGTCCCACCCACAAATTACTGTACTTAAGTAAACAATGTTAATTTGTAAGTTGTAAATTAGCTTAGGTTTAGTTTTTGTATTGATAATACCATTTTAAAAAAAACATCTCACATCTATTTTTTCTATTTCTATTTTCTATTTCTGTCACTGCTTTACTTTTATTTCATGTTAGGCTATGGTCTTTTCGACTATACAGCCACGGTAATTGTTTATGTAAAATTGTATGTATTGTATCATATATTTTTGTTGTATTCTTCTTTTAGTTAGGTATAAGATATTATATAATTAATTTCTCTTATATATTGTTACGTTTGTGTCTGTCTTGTGTGGCCTTCCGTGATTGACTCGTATGGCCCGGCGGAAGACCAGCGCTGGCTATTAATTTGGTAGCCAGCTCACGCTGAGCCGCGGGGCCTTTTTATAGCGACTGTATGTTTTGTATTGTATGTGTATGTCTTCTTTTATTGTGCATGTCGTTATAAATAAATGATTTCTTTCTTTCTTTCTTTCAATATGCTTAGAATCGATAGCCGATACTGTGGGTTAATTATTTGCCATATTTTCTGACCCACCATGTATATGCGAAAGTAACTCTGCCTATCTGTTTCTTCTTCACACTGAAACCGTTGAACTGATTTAGGATAAAATAGTACTACCTTTTAACTCGGAAAACGCTCTAGTTCCCGTGGTAATGCTATTACCGATCCCATGTGGACGAATTCGCGGGAAGAAGTTGTTTCACGGTGGTAGTGAAATACCTACATTATTTCTTTATTTAAAGCTGGCGTTTTTTTGATAAAATATCTCTGGTAACCTTCATAATTTAGCTTTGTGATTATAGAAATATCAGAATTAGTCCCAATTTCAGGTAGGTACCTGCGTTGTACACTCGAGTTCGCCAATATATACACACGTTTGCACTTTACCACGTTGTAATAAGGTACAAAAGTGTACACATATTAATGAACTCGACTGTACATAGTCTGACCGCAGCCTAAGCCTATTTCACGCGATAGTGTGTACGCAGCGTAACAAAGATGGCGGCTCATTATGTACACCCACGCTCTATCATACTTAACATACCTAATCATGATTTAATTAACTTAGACCCGGCTAGATCACTATACAACATATCTGATTCATTTATTTCTCACAATATTCATGCACCACCCACAACTATAACATCCTATTAACGGCCCACTGCTGGGCACAAGCCTCGTCTCATCACGATAGGGTTTGGGCCATAGTCCTCACGCGGGCCCAGTGCGGATTGGGGACTTCACACACATCCTTTGATTCACTTCGCAGATGCTTCCAGGTTTCCTCACGACGTTTTCCTTCACCGAAAAGCTCAGTGGTAAATTTAAATTGAATTTTGCACATAAATAATTTTAGAGGTGACAATATTCATCTCTAATATATATAACATTCTCGTGTCATGGGTGTTTGTAACCAAACTCCTCCGAAACGGCTCGACCGATTTTTATGAAATTGGGTGTGTATGTTCATTAGGTCTGAGATAGGACGTAAGCTATTTTTCATACCTACCCCAAATAAATTCTAAGGCGGTACGAAGTCCGCGGGCTCAGCTAGTCTAATATATAAAATTCGCGTGTCACAGTGTTTGTTACCAAACTCCTCCGATACGGCTCGAGGAGTGGATGTTCAGCAGGTCTGAGAATAGGACGTAAGCTATTTTTCATATTCTAAGGCAGTACGAAGTCCGCGAGGTCAGCTAGTCATTATAGGTAATGCAGTACCACCACAAACTGCCTATTTCCGTCTATTCAGTACATATTGTATTTAAGTAGTTATAAAATATATAATCACTCAGCTGTGTTTATATATGAAAATAATAAAAAAAAAAACTCGTGTTTAATAGTACATTACAGACCTAGGGTGGTGAATTCGTAAGTCCCAGATCGCAGGTTTCTGTGGCCCGAACCGAAGGTGAGGGCCATAAATATGCGATCTGGGGCTTTAAGAATTACCGCCCGTGGTTTGTCAAAAGTTTTACGTCTTGTCTTGGCCAAGAAGTGAGATTTTCTCTCCGCGTAGCGGGCAGAAAATCCCACTTTACGGCCAAGGGTGATGTAAAATACATTTATACTGTCCAAATTTGAGACAGTACTATTTGCAATTCTCAATAAAGAATTTATCTAAATTACCTGTATTTTGCTGTTTTAAAAGTGAGGTAGCCATGTGTTTTGACAGCATCTCAGCATCATATGTGTAAAATCGCCGATCTCCTGTTACGTAAATGCTATCGAATTCGAAGTCCCGTTTGATGATGAACTAATTTTTATAAATGAAAGAACTAAAAACATTTAAATTAGAGTTAGTCAAAAAACCAATTAAATTTATATTAAGAGGGCTTTATAGCTTTTTTAATGCCACTAGCTTCACGAACGTCAATCCAGCTCTAAAAAAACTGCAGACTTTTTATATTCTTTTGGGACGTGAAAATTTCGAATAACATCGTGATGGTATGTCCCACAAGGGGCTTTTACTATCCAACCGTCAGTTGGGATAAACAGAAAATCATTGTACCTACATTTTTAAATAAACAATCAGTTTTAGACTGACTGTGTTCAGTAAACATTAACAATTATAGACAGCAGAACTGACAAAATTGTGTAAACAAGGTCAATAAACAAGTCAAATGCATTATTAAAAACTATTACCAACTTATAAATGTAATAGTACATTACACACCTAGGGCGGTCAAGTAAAGAAAGTCTCAGATCGCGGGTAATTGAGGCCCGAGCCGGAGGCGAGGGCTATAATCTAGCGGTCTGAGGATTTCTTTACGACCGCCCGTGGTTAGTATACGATTTTACGTCACCACCCGGCCGTGAAGAGGGATTTTTCGTAGCGCCCAAGGGCGGTAAATCCCGCTTTTCGGCCTGGTGTGACGTAAAGTTATTTATTTACGTACAAACATAGTTACAACCGGTGAACATAAACCTACTTCTGTCGCATTCGTGAAAAAAGCGCGAATTAAACCCGTGTCAATTATTACAATTGCGCATGTTGTGATAAGATAAGGCGTTATAATAGTACATTACACACCTAGGGCGGTCAAGTAAAGAAAGTCTCAGATCGCGGGTAATTGAGGCCCGAGCCGGAGGCGAGGGCTATAATCTAGCGGTCTGAGGATTTCTTTACGACCGCCCGTGGTTAGTATACGATTTTACGTCACCACCTGGCCGTGAAGAGGGATTTTTCGTAGCGCCCAAGGGCGGTAAATCCCGCTTTTCGGCCTGGTGTGACGTAAAGTGATTTTAAATGTTAATTTTCAATTCAATTCAATTCAATCATTTATTCAGCAAATTGGCCACATAGCGGCACTTTTACACGTCAGAAAAAGAATTTACCAGCGCTTCCTAGACCCATTGCTTGAGAAGAAGCGCCGCAACAAACTCAAGCAGAAGGCCTTTTTTCAAAATTTACAAAATTTACATTACATGTATAAAATATACATATAGGTTCGTACTAAAATTACATTGAAGGGATGTTAGTCCCTAACTTAAACTTAAATCTAAGATCTTAGAGATGTATAGTCTCCAAGGGTCCAGAAAAAAATAAAAAAATGAAAAAAATATGGAGATGGCCTCCATTGTCAAATAAATATAAATTCCATAGATGTCGACAGTCTCAAAATTTCAATAAATAATGAAATACATCATGTATAAAAGAGTTCATTAATACATGTCAATAAGAACATGATGAAGTCTCTCGCTTAAAATGTTTGACTTAGTAATATATTTAAAGCTAATGATTATTTTTAAAAGTCCTTGCAAGCATGAACAGACCGGACCCCACAGACAGCACCCGTTCCTTTCATTGATTTTATTATTATTAGTTATCATTCCTATTGGGATATGTTATGTTATGAGTGACTTTTCCGATAAACCTTAAAATTTTTCGTATAAGTACGTAGAGGTGTGAGCTGGATTTGAACCCAAGACCGTCTGCATGGGAGGCCAAATCCTAGGCTATCTTTCTATCCCTAAGTATCACATTTTTACTATAGTAGCAGCCTGTACGCTTTTAAAATTTATATGACGTCCAAATACGTTGGTATACATATTAATGACACTGTACACTGGATATTCGTTCTAGCCGTTTAGATACGCTGCTATTGTGTGCCCAGATTTGTGGCCTGCCTATCCCGGGGGACGTGGGTTCTAATCCACCTAGTGCTCATGTATTATGGGTACGCATTGTGTGTATTGATTTAGAACAGTGTATTGTAAACGTGTCAACGCGAACGAGAAGAGACCTAACGCGAAGGCGGTAAAGCGGAAAATGCTTTTGTCCTCAACTTATAGCTACCTACTAGGTCATTGTGTTTTCTGGCTAAAATTGATAAGACTAAGTACCTACCTAGATTATGTAACTAAGAATTGAAAACGGTGACATGCTTTCGATATATACCCACCACTACCATAACAGCCTATTTACGGCCCACTGCTGGGCACAGGCTCCTCTCATCACGAGAGGGTTTGGGATATAGTCCCCACGCGAGCCCAGTGCGGATTGGGGACTTCACACACATCCTTGAATTACTTCGCAGATGCATGCAAGTGTCCTCACGATGTCTTCCTTCACAGAAAAGCTCAGTGGTAAATAGGGATGACGACAACTTTTTTTCCTTAGTCTATCAGGAAGATTATTGAAAAGTATTGGACACGTATTTTTTCTTTTTTCATGTACCTAATCAAATTTATACGGAGATATATTGAGTTGAAAAGTCGCGTGACGTCACGGTTAGGTACGATTTATAACTAACGGTGACGTAGTTAGCCCCCACTCTCGAACTTTAATGCGTTTTAACTTAGTCATTCTTTGTTAATTTGATAAATCAAAAAATACGTGTCAAATTTTTTTTTATTACCTGACAGACGGACCAATTAGAATTTCGATTTCTTCACCCTGTCGTCATCCCTATTCAAATTGAATTTCGCACATAAATAGTTTCAGAGGTGGGAGCCGGATTCGAACCCCCGACCCTCATTACCCGCATGAGAGGCGGCGTGTCGAAACACTAGGCTGCTACCACGGCTTCAACCCAGTACCATCATATTATAATCTGGCATCACCGAACCACCGTTGAACTACCGTGTTTTTGGTCATCAGCGGCCGCCACTGGCGTTGGAGACTGTGTTTGAGGTGGTGGTGGTGGTGAGGTGGTAATTGGAAGTATAAAGGGTTGAAGTAAAGGAGCGCAATCTTCATAGTTCCAAAAGTGGACACCAAATCGGGTGGGGGCGCTGCGGTCGCCACAAGTATCAAGCCACCTATGCGGATAGTTTGCAGTAGCGCCTTCAGATAGCGCTGCTGAGGCGAAAACGCAGCGAAAACGGTTGTGAGGAGAGTGTGTTTTGTTTTGTTGCTTATCAAATCCGCTGGACACGTTTTCAACTGTTTCGCCATGTAAGATTGCTCTCCTTACCAAGACACATTCTACACTCCATACATTGGACGGATTTATAACTGTCAACGTCAAACCGCGCAAAATGAACAATGGCTGCCCTGACTGGCAACAACGCCACTGGCGCCCCTAGCGGATTTTTCACTCGCGGTGACCCTCGCTGAACTGTATAGCGCATTTGTAAAATTACTCGCATAAAAAATACATCGGCTAAAAATGCACTCAATTCGCTTGTACCTACCGTTTGATGTGGATCCCGCTGAAGACATCCATCGGTTTGTGTATTTTTAGAGCTAATCGCGCGTGCTTATGGGATGTGCGATAAATCACTTATTTATACCAAATCGTTAATATAGAGGGATCAATGCCCTTGCAACTGCATTTAGCTTGACAGCTCCCCATAGAGAGCGCACACTTTGTAGTTAGTAACCACGCGCGGTTGTACAGTGATTAAACTGTACACCCTATTGGATACCCTTGACTTAGGATTTGCATATGGATCTAATGAAACTTTAAATACATAATTATTTATCCGATCCCATCTAAATATCACGATAAAAAGTTGCATACCTTTACTTATGTGTAAACTTACTTGCCTCTGCCGCTGATCACGCATTCTGAAATTTCAATATTATTTCATATAGGTACATCGGTATGCCCTCCACACCTTTTCCTCGATTTTTTTTATCGGCGCTAGCTTATGTTGTAAGGTAATGGAGCAACAAATCAGTACTTGGCTTAGTTCTTCAAGTGGACAGCTATAAAAATGACATAAAACTAAACTATCATTTCGAACTTTATGCTCACACTGTCCTAAATAAAGGCAATGTTTCGATATTTTTTTTCTGTGCTATGAAAGTCGTTCAATCACGAAAGCAATCTGATGTACATATGTAACTATAAATTCAGAAAAAATACAGACACTATTTCAACCGCAGAGCTAGGTATCTAACAAAAAAATAAATCAAAATTGCTTCATCGGTTGCAAATCTACAAGGCGACAGACGGACATACCCGTCAAACTTATAGCATTATTAAGCGTGTGGAGTTAAAATGGTATCAAAGCAAGCAGTGTCAGTAACTCGTTTCCTTAAGTTCTGTGACTGATAATAAATTCGAAACTCTTAGGCCCATGCACCAAGCTGTTAACTTCGGGTTGACCGCTTATATCAGATTCAGACGTGGGTTTTAAGAGGCTAACCCGAGGTTAGGGCAAGTGGCCCTTACCGCTTCAATCGCGCCGTTTTCACTCGTGCATGGTCTGTTCTCCCACCGCAGGCTAATAAAGTCTGTTCCGGGAACCGAATCCGCGGTCGGCGGCCCGGTTCTTAATCGTCAACATTAAACGGCCGGTAATCAGTAAAACGGATCCGGTAAAATAATTCGCATGATAAAGTTATGTTCTTCAAAGGGAGTCAAATTTCGAGCAATCTGGGTTACTTATATAGGGATGACGACAACTCTCCAACTTTAATGCGTTTTAACTTAGTCATTCTTTGTTAATTTGATAAACAAAAAAATATGTGTCTAATATTTTTTATTACCTGACTGACGGACTAATTAGAATTTCGATTTCTTCACCCTGTCGTCATCCCTATTGTAACATGTCCGTTTCGAATGTACTGCGGCGATCTACAAGATTCAGCATATTATGTCGCTTGGTTTGCAATCTTATTATATGACCGCCCAAAAATTAGTCCAATGAACTTATCACAATTTAATTTTTTTTAATAGTTAAGTATGTAAATTGTTTTATTATTGCGTTTATTTTCGTTCTTTTGCTCGCAACTGCTAACTGTGCGCGGTTGTATTTGAAACATGTACGAGTGGGTTTATATTTTAAACATCGTGTATAAAATGTGTGTCAGTACCTATTTATTAACTAAAATAATGTTTTGGCATGGATTCATAACCGTAGAAGTCAATGGTAACTTATTATAAGTCGCTATAAATATTATGGTTTTAAAGAACGTGTGGCCCTGAAAAAGGCACGGGCGACCGAAAGCGGGTCGCACGCGGTGTGGCCACGCCACGAGCGACCAGCGGGCGCGGACTGGAAACGCTTGTACGGATGACTTATTCCGAACTCTGAGTTGCTACCTAAATGAAGTCAGTAAAAAGTACAAGCAAATACTGACAGCTTAAAATGCTGATAGACTTCGTAGAAGTGGTTTCGCTATGGTATAAAAATGTAAATTGAAAAAGTTAACCAATAACGTCCGAACGGATTTTCTCAGAAAGAGAATAAAGTTAATTTACCTATGCATGATGAGGTGACAAGAATTGGCAGCGGTCTCCACAAAAGACTCAAGACCTGTATCGCGGAACCCATTTAAACACAATAGAAAATTGCTATTTATTTACTCGTAATTAATACTCGTAAAAAACAGAGAACAGATTTTGTCATACACAGTTAAGAAAACTTAACTTACCTATAAATGAAACTGAATAAAAATTGGTTCATTCGCTGTAGAGCTACTTACTATAGCACAAACAGAAACACAGACAACCACACTTCGTAACGCCTTTTTTGCGTAAGTAGTTAAAAACCTTTCACGCTGTCGCTTATGAACTTGTGACAAAAAACGTGCAACGACGGTGCCAAAAATTTCAGTGGCAACATTGCACCTTCAATACACGCTAACTGCCACTAAAGTAATATTGAATTTAAATGTACTCTCTGAATAAATTAATATAAGTATTATTCTAGGATATTTCGCACAGTGATCTAGCCAAAAAGTCTACGAGATAGTAACCATCTGGAAAAACAATCATCATGTTCAGTTACTAATATGCCTTAGCTTTCAAAATGTGGTCACTTTGCATATAATAAAAATCTATTCTCCTATGCAGGACATCGCAAGATTTTTTGAAATTGTAGACGTTTTTTAGTATCAAGTCGAGTTTCAGTTCTTCACTTTTCCAATTGTTAGTTTTGCGTTGGAAATGGCTACTTATTCCATTTATGTAGATACGTGGTGGTATGTCCGTGAGAAACGCAACAGGTCGCTATCGACTCTCGCGCCGCTGCACCGGCTCATTCGAACGTTAAGGATTGCAGACGCGTGCGGAAGATAAGGCAGAATGCATTCAAGTCGCTGGCACAACCTGAGTCGCTTATTCTTCGATCGGGTTCTCTTTGTGATCTATAGGTACAGGCATAGAAAAAATAAGGTAAATCTAGAAGGGAAGAGCACCTTCAAACAAATCATGATTCGCTGCAGCGTACGCCCGGAATAAGTGTTAGGTAAATGCAATAATAGATGTCACTCACTACCTAGGTAGCCTGCATATAAATTTGAACTCCATGAGCAACATCTAGATGGCGCTGTACGGGCGAAGCATGAGAAGTTGAAGCGCTTTGGCTGCTGTTTCCGATGTACGCCGTAATGTAAGGAGATTGACAGTCTTAAAAGATTATATTAGACTTGTCTCTAGTACACACAAATAGTATATCAAGGAAGTCGTGTCAGTGGTCCAGTACATAGACCAAATTGGTCATATACTGGAGAGAGGTCAAATTAAAAGTAATCGAAACCGACGGGCTTGCATAAAGCGGAAGTAATTGACGGCATTTTATTTTTCTAGTAAGGCGTAATTCGAAAACCATTTCGGTATATCTTTAAAGGGTTCAATAAGAAAGTTTCAGATATTTTTTTCATTATCTTTACAGAAAATCATGTTTTAGTGCCTTACTGGTGCGTGACGACCAAGTGACGTCATAATGGCTCTTTTGTTAAAGAGCGCTGTATAACGTGCAAAAGGGTACGACATTTCTGACTTACGCCCTTTTAGAATGAGAATTTTTTTAATTTCAATTTTAAGTATAAAATTTACGACTTAAATGGGTCAATCAACTATTTCTTGTTGTTATTCTGTCCCGTTGTCCAGGGGACAAAATGAGAGGGGTTTCTTAGAAAACCTGTTGCAATATAGAATTCTAAGACGCTTAGAAAGTGCTTCATTAGGGAAAGGTTTGAAAATGGCAAAGAAACCTCACATTTATTGTATTTAAACCCACAGAATAGCAGTTTTAAAAAGTGGCCCAGGGGACAGTAACCATGGCAACTATGGACATAAAAAAGTTGATTCACCCAAATACGATTTTAATGTCCTTTTATTTTTTTCAAACTTAGTATCTAATAAAATATACATGTTGAAAAAATTCAATTAGGAAGGAACGAAGGAGATATGCTTGGATAGAAGCAGTTGGCGTTATTCAAACAAAAAACAGGCGTGTGTTTGTCTGTGTCAATCAACACCTACCTATCTTGTCATGTGTTTTCACTGGTCACTTTTAGGGCCCGAAGCCATGGTGGCCTAAGCCCGATTCCTATGTCATATTACCCCGTCCTGTCTACGGACGGTTACAATTTGACAGATTGTCATTGGAGCAAATATCAAATTTTAACCTTCCGTAGCCAAACCGAGGCGTTTTGTGGATATAGATATAGGAAGCGAGCGCTAGTGGTTCAACACTGAGCGAAAAACCAACAAAATATCATTAATTTTTACTAAAATATGACTTAATCCGAGGACAAGTAATGTATTGTGATAACTACAAACGGATTTTTGTAAATGTTTTTAGTAGATATTACATTTATCTGTTTTGTAATTTCAAGAGTGCTTCAGTAATATCAGGAGAGATGGTGTCATAGAAAATACTAAAGACCTTTGTATTTTCAAGAATGCTTCAGTTATATCGGGAGAGATGCCATCATAGTAAATACTAAATGTTTTGTAATTTCAAGAATGCTTCAGTTATATCAGGAGAGGTGCCGTCATAGTAAATACTAAATGTTTTGTAATACCAAGAATGCTTCAGTAATATATGGACCTTCGTTTAGTAATTATTACTATATTTTTACCAGATGTTACTGAGCTTGTATTTGATTTTAGTGATCTATTTGTTAATTATTAGTACTGGCTTTGGTAATAACAAGAATTGGGTATGGGTGAAAAATTACAATATGCTTGTTTTTTTTTTCTGGATAGGAATAACCTTCCGTACCACAAGAAAAAATCTCAGAATTTTCCGTAAAATTGTTTTTGTGTTATGACTATTAAAATAAAAGCATTTCCATAGTCCCAAGTTTGCACAGTGTCGGAACTTTATTTAAAAAAAAAAACAAGTTGTGATGTGCAAACTTAGACCAAGAAAATACCTTTATTTCAATCGTCATAACACAATTTTTTTTTACGCGAAATTGACGGCACGGAAAATTCTGAGATTTTTTCTTTTGAAGCGGGAAGGTTATTCCTTTCCATAAAAAAAAATCAAGCACATTGTCATTTTTCACCCATACCCAATTCTTGTTATTACCAAAGCCAATACTAATAATTAACAAATAGATCACTAAAATCAAATACAAGCTCAGTAACATCTGGTAAAAATATAGTAATAACATTGTAAATACAATGATATTCTTTCTAACTGATATTATTAAAGTTTGTAATGTCAACATGTCTCAAAATCGTTTTGTTATTCCTACAGAAGTAATGTAATCTCAAGGATGCTGGTTATTAATCATAACTAAAGTTTGTAATGTTGCCATTTAGGGGCCGTTCAAGTATTACGTAAGCACCAAGGGGGGGTGGGGGGGTCTCTGTTTTGCTTATTTTGGATGACATGGGGGGTAGGGGGGTCTAGATGATGATTACGTCATCATTAGTTATTTACTTTTTTACACGAATGGCAACCCTCACATTGTCTATGCGTGAAAACGAAACGCATTTTCGGGGATTCCCGCAAATAATGCATATGTTTAGGCACTCGCTTTGAGAACCGATTAGGGGAATTACCGCGCGCTATTCACTTGTCTAATGAATGCATCTATTATATTATTTCCGATTATAATATTTTTGTCCCTTACTCTATGTGTATCAGTTAAACCTAATCTTTCCATGGATTTTCCTATTTTTAAAATGACAATTTAAAAAACATTTATAAGTAAAAATGTTTACGTAATCATAGGGGGAGGGGTTAAGAGCTTTGCTTACTTTTGATGACAAGGGGGGCGGGGGGTAAAAAATGGTAAGAAATCTGCTTACGTAATACTTGAACGGCCCCTTACTAAACTCAGTGTTTGAATATACGAATGACTTTTCCAAAAAACGCTAAATATGTTTTGCAAAATTCAATAGACTTTAATAATGTTTATTATAGTTTGCAATAAATATTGAACTGTGTAATATATTACATTTACTAAAATTGATTTTTAGGGATTACATTTACAAATACTAGGTTGTTCATACAAAATAATAACAGTTGCAAATACCATAAAACTTTTGTAACTAGAATCAAAAGTTTGTTTTTTCACCAGATACAAAACAGTATTATAATTCCTGGTGATGTTTTTTTTCTCAGTGAACCTCCGCCTCGCATGCAAAAGGTCGGGGTTCGAGGTCGCACCTCTAAGTTTACTTACGTTCGAAATGCAATTTGAATTTACCACTGAGCTTTTCGGTGAAGGGAAACATCGCGAGGAAACCTGCACACCTCTGCGAAGTAATTCAAGGATGTGTGTAAAGTGGTAATTCGCACTGGGCCCGCGTGAGGACTATAGTCCAACCCGCCCGTGATGAGAGAAAGCCTGTGCCCAGCAGCGGGACGCCTTTTCCTACAAACGCCATATGTATGTCAGTCTGTCTGTCCGCCCCACCTGCGCAGTATTACAGTCTATGTTTTCTTACACTTAACCTGGATTCTAAAAGCGGAGTGAGCTTTACGAGCCCCGAATTGTCCAGATCTCAATCGCGTTGGACTGTGGAGCGGCTGCATACGTGCGATTTTACTATTAGGAAAAAACTTCAGCGCAAGGTGTCTCTACTGACAAATCATCATCATCGTTTCAGCCAATAGACGTCAACTGCTGGACATAGGCCTCCCCCAAGGCGCACCACTCAGACCGGTGTTGTGCCACTCGCATCCACCGCGTCCCCGAGACCTTTACAAGGCCTACCGACAGCTCGTCTACAGGTTCGCGGACGCCACTCGAGAACTTTCTGACCCCATCGGCAATGTGCCCCGCCCACTCAACTGCCACTTAAGGTTCGCAATTCTTCAAGCTATGTCGGTGACCCTAGTTCTACTGCGGATATCCTCATTTCTGATTCTATCACGAAGAGAAACCCCGAGCATAGCCCTCTCCATTGCCCTCTGGGTGACTTTGAGCCTTCTAATGAGGCCCATCGTGAGCGCCCACGTCTCGGAACCATAAGTCATCACTGGCAACACAACACACTCTACTGACAGTACGAAATATTTATTATCTACCAAAAAACTATTACTGGGTTAATATTACTTGGAATAAATAAGTAATGTAAATAGTTCAATACAGAAGTGGAGGTTGCCTAATGTGACCTCTTTTGCAGAGTAGAAAGTGTAGCCTCTCTAGTAGAAATTGTGAAATTCAATCTTAATATACTAAAGATACAGGATAATAAACATTCGCCAAAAACGAAGTGTCGTAAGTTATCTGTGTTCATACGGGGTCAGGCAAAACGTGATGATATTTTACCGACAGAGCCACAGAATCAGCTATCGATTCTAAGCATGCTTTTTAGGCTTTTAATTTTATCGACTTGGTATAAAAAATGATGACGATGATGACGATTTGGTAAAAAAAAAATGTAAGTATGAAATTCAGGTATCGCTCACACCATCAATCCCAAAGGGGCCATACAAATATATTATTTTGCAAACTAGCTGCGACTAGTTGATCGAATTTGTAGCGGAAAAGCAATAGTACATTACAGACCTAGGGTGGTGAATTCGTAAATGTCCCAGATCGCAGGTTTCTGTGGCCCGAACCGAAGGTGAGGGCCATAAATTATATGCGATCTGGGGCTTTACGAATTACCGCCCGTGGTTTGTCAAAAGTTTTACGTCTTGCCTTGGCCAAGAAGTGAGATTTTCTCTCCGCATAGCGGGCAGAAAATCCCACTTTACGGCCAAGGATGATATAAAGTATAATACGTTGGTATCTCTTAAACTCGAATAAAATTATAAACAAAAAATACGCTCAGAATCGGCAACTGATCCTGCGGTTAAAATATCGTCACAACGTTTTGCTTGAACTGAAGCACAATGTTATTAGAAAATCAGGTCAGCGGCCGCTTTTCTGATAGTACTTAATGTCATTAGATTTTAAATTTAGAGTTAATAGATAGCAGTCGCAAGTCCGCGGCCGCCCTTACAGCAGATTGATCCGTCTAGCCGGTCGTAAACCGGTTTATGGTGATAAATATAATTGCAGCTTTCATCACGATACTCAGACGGGGAAGTAGCAAACTACTGTATACGTAAACATAAACAGGCCTATTGGCAAACTGATTTTCTAGGCCCGTACATTACATGATGCACATGAAAAAATATAGGTAAGCATTATCAGAAATAAAGGATGTCGCTGCCTGCCTAGGTAGCCTGTATGAAAATTTTAAACGTATGAAAATTTTAAGTTCCCCGATTTTGCTCCTACACAGAGCTTTTCCGATGTATGCCGCTATGTAAGGAGATTGTCAGTCTAGGTTTACCTTATTTTTTCCATGGCATTATTATGTTCCTCCCTGCAAAGGTGTGGTAATGAAAATGAACTGGAGTTTTTCACTTCATACAAACGCTTTGCTTTGAAAGTCACAAACCAACCACAATGTCAACTGCACGAGATGTTAGAAATTATAGCCCCCTCGCGGTCCTATGCGTGCAGGTTTCCTCACAATGTTACTCTTCATTGGAAAGCTCTGATTAAATTGAATTTCGCATATATTAGGACAACAAAAAAGACTCGTTCTATCATACTAAGTATAGGTAGGCACAACTTAAACAAATCCAAATAGGGCAGACATTCCAAAATTGTCCGAACGGTAAACAAGTCAAGCAATTCTTCGGACTTGTTTGTGACCTTAATTTCCAGGTCTATTCGGACTATTGAAATCAAATCAAATCAGTTCTAATATACGGAAATAGAAGTGTCTGGCGGACCCCAAACTAGGCTGGGCCAGTATCTTGGGACCCTCGAGTGCAATAATGACAAGGGCATTTTGCTTTATTTCAGGCAATGCTGTTTTACGCCCCGCGCTGGCTATGGAAGTCCTGGGAGGGGGGGAAGATCCGCGCCCTAATGATGGATCTAGACGTGGGGGTGTGCACCGAGATAGAGAAGAAAACCAAGAAGAAGCTGATCCTGGACTACCTGTGGGAGAACCTGCGGTACCACAACTGGTGGGCCTACCGGTACTACCTCTGCGAGGGACTGGCCCTTGTCAATGTTATAGGTAAGCTTTTAAAACAGCAGCTCAAAACGATATATCGCGTCTATTTTCAACAATGTTACTCTAAAGGTGGGTTGTTAATGTCTCCGATGGCTGCGGCTTGCGGGCGACATGAGTTTAATCGATGTTTTTTTCCCTTTACTTGTTATTTAAGCTGCTAAAAGCCGTCCACTCACTGATGGACATACGAGAGGCGTATGTCCACCAGTGAGTGGACGGTTTTAAGGCTCGCAACTCAGATCGTTCTTGTGCCTCTTGCATTGATGGACCGCTTTACTGCAATCTTCCCAAGGTTATCGCTCTATCTTGTTCGAAGCATATCGCCCCATTATTATAACCAACCCTACACTATACAGTCGTGAAAAAAGCTACTGACTTGCTCAAGTATCTGAGTTTTCTTAAATGAATAAAAAATGCTAAAAACTCGCGAAGGTGTCTAGTTTTCAAGACACGCGTTAGTAAATAAAGTCTTAATACATAGGTTAACTTCAGTAGGGTAGTCATGCAAGTTTTAATTCAATATGTTTTGATTTATAATGCGGGGGTAGTTTGAGATTCGGGCGGCGCGCGCGACAGATGGCCAGCTGATATTTCAGTTACGGCCTGACGGGCCGCGGAACAAGCGGATACTTAACACATGGAATATCTTTTTCACTTCTCCTGCTCGAAAAGCGCGTCATAATAGCTTCACAAAGCGGGTCTAAAGTGATCGTTTTAAGCCCTAGGGAAATCATGGATTAGACCACCAATCAGAGATCGTCTTGCGCTGCTGCAGCTGCATACACGGCCATCGGCCAATGAGAATGCTCCATTTGTTCTCGAAAAGAGATGGCATGACGAAAAAGTACCTCATATTTATGTAGAGCGGAACAAAACGTGCACGAAAAAAGACCCTTTAAAAAGTTGCAAGCGCGGTTAATTCGTCGTGTATTTCTGTTTGTAAGCACAATAATTTTCAGTTTTCGTGAAGTTTTTGTTTACCTATTTACCAACAATGTCCTCGAGCGAAGATGAAGTTAATTTGTCCCCAAATACTAAAATGGAAGAAAAAGCAAAACAACTTGTATTGTACTTTCAATTTTTCTTAATTAAATTTTAATTTTGTACTTTGTTTTATTTTCTCGCAGTCAAAGTAAAAAGTAGAGTGTATAACTCTGGGCTAAAAGCCATAATGCCCCTCGCAAACAAAACACTCGGTACATATACAGTCTTATAACTATGTAATTTGCTGTGAAGTGACATAAGACGGTCGAAACATTTTTTTAGAACCTAGACAAATGTACTTGTAAAGAGTCCATTTTGAATATTTAAAACTGTTGTATGACTATATGCATTAACGCCAAAAAACCGGCCATTTTCTGATTGCCAGAGCGAGCAAGCCGTCTGTTTCAATTTGGCCAAAATAAATGCCCGCATGCCCGTTCTTCTCTAGTCGATTTTTCTGAAAATTCTCGTGAAATTCAAGCTATGTCAAAATGGACTAGCTAGGTCTACAGTTCGTCGGTTTTTTTCTGTACTTAGGTCTTTATTTAATACTAGAGTCAGCCGTCTTAGCGGCCCGACGGCGTCTTCAGCGTTTTTGGGCATGTTATTGCGAACGCGATCGGCGGCGGAATAACAACACACTGCCCACCGCGTCCGTAAACGCAGTCGTAAACATAATCCCTCGGTGCAGGCGGAATTTCATTCCGAACTTACTTAAAAAAATGTCGCAAGTCGCTTGCCAACGTGCAACGTGACGTCGGCGACATTAATAAAATCAAATAAAATCAGTTAAATGTATTGACAACTACTTATCTCGACATTTGAATGAACCGGTTAATAGAATCACTTTAAATGTGAGACTACTCATCTCTGCCCGCCTTTGAAGTTATCAAATTTTCGCTTTTCCGTAAAACTAGACGTGCTAAAATTGTTTATAGGTACTTAAAACGTGCTAATCTTGCACATATATTTCTACTATACTCGTAGTTATTTATTTATGCATACAGGCGATCTCAGAATCGTCTGCAACATGTAATGTAAATTTTGTAAATTTTGAAAAAAGGCCTTCTGCTTGAGTTTGTTGCGGTGCTTCTTCTCAAGCAATGGGTCTAGGAAGTGCTGGTAAATTCTTTTTCTGACGTGTAAAAGTGCCCCTATGTGGCCAATTTGCTAAATAAATGATTGAATTGAATTGAATTGAATTGTCTGTAACGATTTGGACGAAATTTGGGATACATATAAGGGTTTACGGGGGCGGCAAATCGATCTATCTAGGTCATCATATCTGATAAAACTCGGTTTTAGCTATTTTCACCCGAGAAAAGCTCGGTCGCCCAGGTAGGTACTGTTGTAAATTTTAATTCCCGACTCAAGAAAGTGGCTTTCATAGTTTGTGACTACCTGTCTGTACCATCATAAATGAACAGTGTTTTAATGAGGTGCTATTTAAATGTATTCCAGGGCAAATGTTCCTGATGAATCGTTTCTTCGACGGCGAGTTCATGGCGTTTGGTCTGAACGTGATAGAGTACATGGAGTCGGACCAGGAGGACCGCGTCGACCCCATGATCTACGTGTTCCCCAGGTGAGACAGGCCCCAGGCCTTTAAGCCCTTACAAAACGCCACTATACGACCCTAACACAAACACCATACTACAAACGACACCACACACTACAATACAATATGCTACAATACAATATAATACAATATTATATTCTGCACACTGCAATATTGATTGTGGTACGCCTACAAATAGCACTGGTCGCGCTTCGTTACAATATTTTACGCAAATTAGAGCAGCTTCCAATCAAAAATTTCTTTAAAGGAAAACGCGCTTTTTTGAAGTGGGTTAATAGGTACCTTTCAACCAGAAAGGAGGCCGTTAAAGATCTACCTACTCAAGTTTGAACATTAGTTCGACTCCAAACTCCAATAAAAAAGGCTACTGTATGATCGAGAGAAAATATAATTACTAAATCTGTCTAAGATTTCGAATGTGTTACCAACCCTGTAGCCAGCCATATCAAACGTAGCCATAAAAAGCGATTGTTCTATTTCTATGTTGTGTTATATTTGGCTATATCTTTCAGGATGGTGAAATGCACGCTGTTCAACAAATTCGGGTCGTCAGGCGAGGTGGAGCGGCACGATGCACTCTGCATCCTGCCCTTAAACGTTGTGAACGAGAAAATCTACGTCTTCCTTTGGTTCTGGTTCGTCATCCTTGGTTGCCTGACCTTCATTACTCTCCTCTACCGGCTCATAATCATCTTCTCACCGAGAATGCGAGTGTACATGATGAGAATGCGCTTCAGACTCGTCCGGCGGGACAACGTGGACACCATAGTCCGCAGAAGCAAGATGGGAGACTGGTATCTCCTCTACATCCTGGGAGAGAATCTCGACTCGGTCATATTCCGGGATATAATGCACGAGTTCGCCAACAAACTGAATCACAACTACCAGCATCACATCCATGGTGTCCCGGACGCGTGACCACCGATCCCCGGGTGGGTATTCCACACCTGACTAACGTCGCTGCAGCGTGATATGGACCCGCCAGTGTAAAGTGAAGTGACAGACTGTGTCAGTGACTTGTGATCTCAGAGCCTTAGGTCGATATTACGCTCTAGTGCCTGAGTTACCACGCTCTTGCTTCTTAGATAAGGTTTCTAGCAGATCTTCCTGTCTGACTGAATTAGCATCGGCAGAAATCAGATCAGATTTACCAATTTTATCCGAATAGTTCGATTCGGAAACATGTTGATTCAGCGGATTTCTGAATCAACAATGTTTCCGGTCAAATTAGAATGTAATCTAGATTAATATTGACTAGTACGAGTATAATTTGCAGTTCAAGTTTTTGTAGGTACTCTCTAGCTAGGTCACGAGGAGAGAAATAGTCCAATTGTTTTCAACTTTTTGTAATGGTTGACAATCTTTCTTGAAAAAGATTGGATACCGTTATATTCTGAGGCTTCTCGTAGCATTTTACACAACTTACAAACAAGAACTACCTATAATTCTAAATAAATGACTGCGGTGTAGGAGCACCTTAATGAATAGACCAAATGAAACGAGCAATAATTAATATTGAATAGTTGTAGTTAATGGTCGCATGCGACAGCCGCACGCGGCGTGCGGCTGTGTGGCATGCGCTGTCCTTAATGGACTTGCGGCGTTAAGCCAAAAGACAAAACCTATCTAGAGACTTTTTAAGAACCTTTGAAGGAGTTGGGATCATTTAGTTAAACTTGTTAAGTATTTTGAAGGCATTTGTCAGTTCCCCAGCAGTTTAAAACATGACTAATTTAATTGATTTGCCTTTGCCAAATAGTGGGACATTACAGTCTAATATAATAATAATAGTACCTCTAGTACTGGTTTAATACTCTTCTCATATTCAACGGGTTAATTGTAGGGTAATACATACATTGATCACCTAATATAAGTAGGTAATTACGATCGTCGAGTGTGTGTCGTTACCTACGTTATATTTTAATAATATATTAAGGTCTGTCAGATAATATTTATTCTTCAGTTAGTCCATGCAATAAATATTCCGGAACAAATTCAAATTTCCTATGGCCTATTCGACGAATAAATTATATCTGATGATTGAAAAATCAGCCCTAAGTAAATGCTTTCTAGAAAAACGAACAAAAGATAGAAAAGAGACTACTTCGTTGAATATCTGATTAAAAAATATCATCCAATGCAAGGTTTAAAAAGTCTTTAGAAAATAAACTTCTTACTTACTAGAGTAAAATCGAAGCTTGTATTTGATTATGTATAGTATAGACTTAGAAATTGGTCGGTGACTTTTGAAAACTCATATTTTGTATTTTGAACCTAGACCAAACTGTACGACGGTGGAAATTTTAATAAAGTTTTCTTAAGTCACATGATAGCTAGATGCTTGGAGCGACTTGTAGCACTGCCAACGTAATATCAAATCATTGATTTTAAGTATCGTTAATGCCTTTGAAAGTTTAGTACCTTAGCAACTTTCTCATAAAAGCAGTAAGATTCAATTTAAAATGTAATTTAGCACGATATAGAGTCCCGAATGGTGTAACAATTAGATAATCGAGTAAATTAATAATTAACACATTTTCTCTTAAGTTTTCTTACGATAGAAACGTTAGATTACATTCGGTTAAAGAAAAAAATGATGTGAATATGTAATTTCTAAATTATTTATTAATTGAAGATCAGAGTATTGCAAAGCAATCTGTTACGAAGTATGAGTGTCCTCTTCCACTGGATTTAATTGTCGACATAATTGTGTGACATATATAATCTAAGGCTGCGTTCCGAATCGCGCTTAGAGCGCTCACAGCACCTTGCATCCTTTTTCCTCTTAGGACTCGACTTTCAAGAGGAAAAGGGATGCAAGGTGCTGTGAGCGCTCTGAGCGCGTTTCGGAACGCAGCCTAATAGTCAATGTCAAAATCACATTTTTGACACAACTTATCATAGTGGGTACTCGAATAGTGATCAGGTGTCAAAAGATCATCAGAAACCAGAGTAAATATGACCTACACCTATCAGTTGTAAAAAATGGGCTATTATATAGATAGATAGATAGGATAGGTGGTTGTTGCCTTGAATTATTATGCGTGATGATATTTTAACACCTGTTGTAGATACTTAAATGACAGTATGTCGTTCCGTTTTGACATTAAGATTTGAACTAAATATAAGCCACTATAGACGGTAATTCCATTAAAACCACTTTGTAATAGTCTTCTTAGCAATCTCATAGTTTAATAAAAAAATATGTTGCACTTCAAGAAATATAAGGTGATTTATCAAAATTTGGAAAATCATAACAATGACGAACGAACGGAATGAAATGAAAAAATGGCTGTGACAGACGGACGGACAGACACACGAGTGATCCTATAAGGGTGCCGTTTTTACCTCTTGAGGTTTGGAACCCTAAGAACCTACTCCTACATAATAATGGCACTCAGCATGAGGCCCTTAAACTCCATCTGTTAAAAGAGCGACACAAATTTTGACAAATCACTAACCTAACCATTACGAAAGATAGACACAATTACTTACCCAGTATTAAACAATTAATCTTACTCAAGTATTGACAATATCATTGGATATTAACTGTAGTATGTAACGCCAAAAAATGTGCCAAAAATATTCGAAATGTTAGGTACTTAGTGACAAGGAATAGGACCTATGCCATCGAAAATTTATACAATTGTTTTCAGATATTTAAAAGTAGTATATTATTAATAAACAGTCGTAAATTACAATGTTAATAATTTTTATTATGTTTAGTTCATATTGTTTTAAATGACAGATTTTGAAATTGTTTTCTGATGATTACGCACCCTCTCTTAAAAACCCCACTTGAAAATTTAATTAATCTATGTATTTAAACATACGTATAGTACCTACTCGTAATTAACGTACATACGACAATGCTAAAGTGAGCTCAGATGGTGTAGGTTTTATCCTAACAGTAAGACTAAACCTGTTGGTGTTAAGTACCAATCATAATGCACTCTTTACTATAATTCATTATAGCTACGGTCCAGTAGTAGCATTGCGTTTCGCCATTGGTCTACGACCACTAAGACAGCAGTAGTTTTCTTTACTAAAATGTAACTTTTGTGTACGATACTTGTCATGAAAGTGTTCAATGACAATCCAAACTGGCCACTTTGATGGCATGTGTGTATCGTGCAATGCGCGTGTTTAGTCTCCCCGCAACCCTCGCCGTCCCCGCTGTCGTCACGCCCCCCAACGTCTGTCGCACCTCAGGGACGGTCGGGTCCGAACTTCCGAAGTTGACGTCCTATAGCAGGGGTTATATTCGATCTCCCTGTTCCCTATAGGATCGCTCACGCGTCAAGTTGAACTTTAAATCTAGCTGCTTAAAGTTCACACGATGCGTTAGCGATCCTATAGGGAACAGGGAGATCCCTATTTTAAGACTTCGAATATAGCCTTAATTATAGTCTTAAGAGGATCGCAAAGCAAGTCGCATTAAAAGACCGGAGAATTTTGCGTGCGGCTAATACAAGGGAGATAACGCCGCAGCGAAAATACCTATCACGTTAGTAATTTTCACATTATCCTGACCAAATAAGACCTAGCATTTATTTTTCAGTCATAGCATGCAAAGAGTGCATTATGATTGCGTGGAAAGAGAATGGTGACCATCGATGACAACGAATAAATTATTGAAACCATTAAGCCTTTTATTTAAAAAAATACATATCTTAGATAGGTACATAAAGGTTTGCCTACTATCTGCATGTAAGTTTAAGGATCACAGCTTACCTTGACTCGGCATCACCTCGCCTCATAGGTAAATTTCCTACACTGAGCTTTCACTTGAAGGAAAACATTGTGCGGAGAACTGCACACATGATAGCAACGCAATGGGGGCTATCGCGTGTGAATTTGCCACTAGAGGCGCTAGTATCGCGTGAGGTCCAAAAACATTCACTTTTCATTGGTTTTGGCGGGCTTCGTGACATAAATGATAATTTCTTTAATTTACCTGATGAAAAGTGATCTCCTACGTGAAAGTATTGCAAATATGGATTATTTGGCGATCAATGTGAACGCTTTGAAAAAAAAAATGAAAAAAAAACCGAACAAAACGGAACTGCACAACATTGTGGCATAGCTACTCGATATGATGATAGTTATTTATGATTAATAAACTTAATGAGATTCAAGATTTAAAACTTTGTTTCGGCGCCGATCTTATAAAGTCGCCTTTGACAACTATACCTCTGGACCTCAGCCAGCAGTGGCGCCAACTGGTGAGCAAAGAAACGATAGTCCCCATTCAAAAGTGTTTGGAAAATACTCGATTTGCAATGGACACATGAAGAAAGGTAGGTACCTACTAGCCCAAGCCCTCCCTACGGTAACAACTCTAAATTGAAAAGAAAGATCATTTTTAACAGTGAACGAATGGAACTGCGCTCTCTTCGAAACGTTAGTCTTTACGTAAGGGAAAGGGAACACCAAAGAATTGTCAAAGCGTCACGGTGTTGAAACCGAACTTAAGTAAATTCTAGATTTATAGTTCAATTCGAGCGCCTTGACGCTTTGCGTAGGGATATGGAAGCTCCCTTTCCCTATGTAACGTTTCGAATAAGGCCCCCTTATAGCACAACTAAACCGCGAGTCTAAGTTGTGTCACAGAATATTTAATAGTACTACGTATACAGAATGGCCACGCGATCACCCGCCTGTATCCAGCCCGCGCGAGCAGGTTGTTTCACCCCGAGGTGGAGAGTGAATCGGTGGCCGCGTAGTGGTGCACACACATGTACAAGTGTACAGACGTCCTCGCACGCAAACATTGATACTCGATTATATTGACGATATACCTAAATTGGTTGTGCTTTGTAACTTGGCTTTGTGCTGTATGAATTTTTAAAAGGTTCAAGTACCAAGTGAGTTATTTTACGCCAACGTTGCAGAGCCAAGTGGCAAATACACGTACTTTATAGTCTGCACGCCAGAATACGAGATAAACTTAGGCTGTCTTTCCAATAGAGCTAAGCTGCGTAGAGATCTTCTACTATCTAAAGTCCCGCGCCTTCACATTTCAAAACGCTTCAATGTATTTAAAAAGCACCACCAACACTCTCAACACATGTGTGCATGCTGAGACAGCCATCAACTATGCGCTGAGAGTGTTGGTGGTGCTTTTTGAATAATAATAAAAAAAATGAAGCGTTTTGAAATGTGAAGGCGCGGGACTTTAGATAGTAGAAGATCTCTAGCAAGCAATGAGATTCTTCCTTTATCAATATAAAATTTATCATAATTGAAGAGATTGAAGAGATACGGAGGTGCCTTTCATAGGCAAGTGTACTGTGAATTGCAAGGTCGGCAACGCACTGGTAGCTCTTTTTGAGCTGCTGGTGTCCATGGGCTGCGGTGACTACTTAACATCAGGTGGCCCGCATGCTCGTTTGTCAACTTTAGATATTAAAAAAAATGGTTTTTTAATCTAATCTTATACTTAAGCATAACAAAAAGAGCATGACAAATGGTCATACAGGCTACCTCCTATGCAGCGACATCTATTATCGCATTTAAGACTTATTATTTCGGGCGTACGCTGATGTGTATATGAGGGTTGTCATTCTAGGTTCACCATGTTTTTTCTAAGGCCTTGCCGTGTATGTTACCCAGAGCAATTATAGGTACGATTCTTTCAAGTTAGTCCAAGTTAGTCTGGGCGACCCCGCTTTACTCGGGTGAACATAGCTAAAAACGAATATTCCCAGATATGAGACCTGGCTAGATCGATTTCTCACCCCCGTAAGCCCCTATATTCCAAATTTCATCGAAATCGTTAGATCCGTTTTCGAGAACGCGATTACAAACTAATATTGCTCGTTTAATAGTATAAGATATCTAGTGGAGTAGGTGCGTTTAACACTTTCAAATGTGGTGCTTGGTGGAAAAAGAAAACAACAAATACAAAAATCAAAATAGTATAATTCACTTTTAACTTAATTTTAGTTACATTGAGAATATGTCTATGATGGATTTTAAATAAATAAACACGTTAATATATTTTCAAACCTGTAAAATGGGGTCATTTGACATGACGACAAAATATACTTAGGCCCGGTTCCTATATCCACGTAACGCCTCGTTTTGCCTACGGACGGTTGACTTTTGACATTTGTTCCATAGAGAATCTGTCAAATTTTAACCGTCCGTAGGCAAAACGAGGCGTTACGTGGATATAGGAACCGGCCCTTAGTGTATAAATATAACCAAATCAAATGACCTTATTTGACAGTGCCTCATTTAGGATAGGTAAATAAACTTTGTACCAAGGCCGCCAGCGTTCAATTTTTTTTCTACATTCTAATAGGTATTCCTAGATCTCTAGGATTACAATATGAAATCGGCAAAAATAACAACTACATGTAACGAGACGAATTACATACAAAAATGTAATATGTATCAAGCTGCCTAAACATGTCATATTTAATGTCAATTTATTAGCTGCTGTAAATTTTAATAATTATTTTCCATTTTAATATGAAATTGACCCGGGGGCGGCGTTGTACAAATCATAGAAATTTAAAACAACAAGTTTCCTACGAACCATGTAAAAATATATTATCAAAACATTTTGAATAATTATTTCCGAACAATCGTTCTGTTTAGCCATACACATTCAAAATACACAAGCCTCATATTCCAAATAACCTGAAACCATGCTTAAATCTGAGAATATCTAAAATTTGAGCACGGTCTCTCATAATCGAATGTATCCGACTGGAAATTCGGTAAATATACGAATTACTAACTAAAAAAATAAAATTGATACTAAAATCATTTGCTTAAAAATAATAACGATTGAATTCTACTTAAAGTTCTATAATAAATGCGAGTTGGTTGGTTTACATGCTAACTTCGAAATTAATGGAATTTTTTTTTTGTTACTTATTTTCCACCATCACAGATGACGTGTTTTTTTATTACTTTAAAACCTTCGATATAAGATTACAAGTACTATATTTGAAATGAAATAGGTAATTTTATCAAAACGGTCGTTTAAAACAATAATCAAAATGTTTTTTTTAAGAGGAAAAAACCACACACAATCGCTGTAGTGCAGTGGTTTCAATTGATTTTTTAAAAATAAAATAAAAAATTTAAAATGACCCTGTCTTAAATATATTAATGAACAAATTTTATTGAATATTACCAAAATTAGTGTCACTAGATCTGATACCCAAATAATTATTGTAATTTGATGGAATAAAAATATGCCTAAGCAAGTGTTATATCAACTTGAAATATTATAGTTCAGGAACCTTTAACATGCACATTTAAAAACCAAGACAGTTTGTAGCCTTATTTATTACGACACAATATAAATTGATATCTGATTGGAATAAACTTTATACAGAGTGAATACCTTAACGTCTTATGTTGTTTACATTAGGTATTCATTTGTGACGAGTTAACAACATTCGACGTAATATGTCTCACTCGTTAGTTTATTTGATTGCATTTTATCATTGAATAAAAAGAAAATGTCATAGACTTAGCCACCATTTTAGACATCATCAGTAAAGAAAGAGCCTGATCTTTGTCAGTAAAATAATCCAAACTTGTTCAAAATACGTCTAGCCGATAGTTGCCAATATTGCTTCGTTCTTAATCTACATAATTTTCACAATATACAAATCGAATTTACACCTAAATATACAAATTGTAAAAGTTCAATGCTCATAAAAATTCAGACAGTTTCATACAAGTCAAACACTGTTAACAATTTTAGTCAATGTCAAAAATATAACATGAAACAATTTTACATTCAACTTTGTTTATAAAAAGAGCATACACACATTTTTCATCATTCTCGTATAATCAAGTTGCAGTCAAAAAGCTGCCTCAAGTAAAGACTCATAGAGTCCGGTTTCACTCACATGCAGAATTGACACTTTGTAAAATATATCAAAAAGCGCCCAATACGAGGCCAATATTATGAACACTTCAAATTTGAGTCTTTTAGTCATAAAATATGAAACCGACAAGGCCCTAAGAGGTTGAAACATTATCTTGAATTTAAATTAATTTTATATGAATCAAGTATACACAGGGATCTTAGTAGGTACTAAGATACTTTTGAAAGTCGCTAGCTTTTTTTCATTTTATTTGAACTATAGTCTTTCAATGAACGTATGTACGTATGTCCAAATAGATGTAGATTACATAAGTGCATATATATGCTCGATTTGTATCAAATCCCAAAAGTGTAAGCATATCATTGACGTCGACTGAAGAAGAGACATACCTACATTTATAAAAAGTTGATAGTTTCGCATTGCCATAAAAAAGTCAGCTTTCAAAAGTATAATTGCCCATTGTACTTTTTCCATTTACTTTCAAATTTCTCATTTTTTTTTGTTTAACTGCTTTATAATGCTTTGAGGCTTCAAATTAGGATTGACACATTTTTTCTAAAAATTGGTAATTTCCGAACACGTCAAGTATTTACTAATTAATATTATCGTTACACAAAAACCGATACATTCTAAGTGGATGATATATCACAATTATTTATATATAGAAAAAAACTACATTCACAAAAACGATTGAAAATTTCAAATTGATTGAACATGCATTGTCTTTTTCAGATCCAATATCAGATCTTTACTTTTTCAGTCTATTTTTTGATAAAGTTTTTCTAGATTTTTTTATCACGCATTGATTATGTCAACAATATTTTAGTCATCGAAAGGCTTTTGAAGTTATGAAACTGTCAATAATTATTAAACCACTTGCCTTTATTAAAATAAAGTTGTAATGAAAAAATTCATTCGCGTGTTGTTTTATAGAAGTTTTATAACTATTGGCATTCATTACAGATCCAGTATTTATTTGGAACAATAGATTCCTTATTTCAAAAAGTTGATACGAAATTCAATGTTCAGGTCCCAAATTATTTAAAAGTCCACATGTCTCTTTTTAAATACATAATATCCGTCAGTTATATCAAAGACTAAGTTATATCTCAATTAAGAAGTCGATCTCAAGTTGACATATTACATATATGACATTTACCATGTCTTATATATAACTGACTTTGAAAGCGGACATTATATCACTATCGTCACATAGTATATTTAATTCATTGAAGCATGTTTCTAGTTTTTTTGTGGACTCTTCATTTAGAAGGTGATTATTAAAAAAAACATAACGACATACATAAAACCAGTTCATTATTGAGAAATCATGCACACAACCTATAATCATTATAGTCTTTAGTGAAATTTACTACATTTTAATAGATAATTATGGGTATAACCCATACCTACTCTTAATGTCAGGTAGATAAAAATACATTGCTTAATAACTGTTAATTCGCACATAATATTATGTTAATGTATGTAAAGAAGCGTGGTAGCCTTGTATTTCGGTTACAAAAGGTTATTACAAGAGTGACATTTTTGGAAATGATCATATTTATATGGCATAGATATTCGGACCTCTATCTTATGGCAACTGTAAAAAACTTCAAATTCGAAACTACAACTAACTATAGTCGTTTATTGTTCTGGAATTTGGACCGATTCTTGTTGTCAATTTGAGATCGCAAAATTGGTGAAACGACACTTTTTTGACACGTGTCTCATTTACGTTTGCTGTATCAATTTTTTTATGATGCTATCTCAAATTAGACACACATTGTTTAATGTACCTAGTACGTAGAGGTCACTTATACACGGCAGTGGCGAACTCTCCTACATACGTAGTATCTTAACTAACTTACTTACGTAGTCATGTCAAAGCTACACCTAATCGATTATAAGAACAACATTATATTCCTAAAACCGAATGATTTTGTACAATAGGGATGACGACAGGGTGAAGAAATCGAAATTCTAATTAGTCCGTCAGTCAGGTAATAAAAAAATATTAGACACGTATTTTTTGTTTTATCAAATTAACAAAGAATGACTAAGTTAAAACGCATTAAAGTTGGAGAGTGGGGGCTAACTACGTCACCGTTAGGTATAAATCGTACCTAACCGTGACGTCACGCGACATTTTAACGCAATATATCTCCGTATAAGTTTGATTACGTGAAAAAAGAAAAAATACGTGTCCAATACTTTTCAATAATCTTCCTGATAGACTGAGGAAAAAAAGTTGTCGTCATCCCTATTCTGGCGAACGGTAGACATTCGAGATTGTTAAATATTTGTATATGTCAACGTCAGATAGTGAATATGTGTATTCACAATTTTATTTTCACTCGTATAAAATTGCTGAAATTCTGAAAAAACGTTGAGACTCACAAACCTCTCAAAGTACGAGTAGGTATAATCTAAAAAAAACGCGTACATAAAAATTGAGCTCGTATTAAAAATGAGCAAAATCCTGCAATAGCGAAGGCATTCGGTACGTCCGATTTAAAATCTAAAAATTTGCACCCATTTCTTATCCAACATGCTCAAACATTTTGTTAGAAATATTTGAGCCGTTCATACCTAACAGATGATTAGATAAGCGTTCGATCTCGACAGGACATTTAAAAAAGGTTAAAAAGCGAACTCAAATTCGAGATCTATCACGTTTTAAGTTTCAGGGAATCCCTTTTTCCAGTAACTTGATATGGCCACTTCCAGGCCAGTAACTTGATATGGCACTGAACAATATCTTGTGTAAAATATCTTACAGTGAACAAGCGTTTACTGGAGAGCGCAGTTTCAAAACACCTACATTTAACCAAGTCATAAATTTCAGACTTGAAAGGAACTTTTCTAAGCCACTGAACGGAATGTTTCTTAATGAGGGTGTTTTTCGCCAGTAGATGGCGCCACTGGCAATTTGTAAATCTGTCAAAATGGAATGTTAGGTTTGATGTAAAAGGGTAGACGCGTGTGTAACAGACCCATGTGTAAATTTTAACCAAGCAGACGCATCGATGGCGTTGTCATTTTCTATATAAATCCCATACAAAATACGCGTTTTACGTTTGCTTAGTTACCTTACATTGGTTCAAACTCTCACTCAAATCGGATAGAAACTATTATGAACATTAAATCAAAATCCTCCAAATAGAAACCAATATAGGTAACATCGAATCTAAAATCGATCTAATATTAACATGACAGCTAGCGCCATCTAGTGGTAGTTTCGGGTCCTCATTCGCAATGCTTTAACCAAACAGGGTACTTGCGCCGCATCAGTGAAATGCCAGAACGTCTGTCGGTCACACGCCAACGTAGGATACCGTGACGGGTTGTCACGCTCTAGAACTAGGCTTCTCCCCCATCCTCTTCGAGAGCTCTTCTAGAAATTCCCTGTAAAGAAATAATCTTCATTAAAAAGAGTATGAGGATAAATGAAGGACGTACGTTGTACGCAAATATACAAAGGTAAAGGGGGCTTGTCGGTAGAGACGCACGCCAAATTGGTAGTATACTGAAGAGATACCAAATTAAGGTATCTGCCTACCCCAAACGGAAAACAGGCGTGAGTTTATGGAAGTACATAGATGAAAATGATTGGAAAAATGGACACATACGAGCACTTTTACAAGTCACTAATAGATTCATTTGTTTAGCAGCGCTTGCCAGCCCATTGCCGAGGACTAGACAGCCAAAGAAAACTCGGCAGTCACAATTAAGCGTTGAATTCTGGAGAGGCGGGCCGCGTTATCGTAGTTTATCTTTTTTTTGTAATTAGGCAAACGAGCGTGTGCTCCACAGGCCACCTGATGGTAAACGATCACCGCGGCCCATGGACACCGTGTCTTGTTGAGAAATCATAACATCTCGAAAGCGTTGCCCTCTCTGAGACTTAATATGGAATGCCTCTGTGCCAGTAATTTCACCGGCTGCCTTAACCTCTATGTTCTAACCTGTATATGATGGGAAAGCGTTGCCTTAGCTGAGCCCTTAGATGGAATGCCTCTGTGCCAGTAATTTCATCGGCTGCCTTAATCTCTATCTTCTATCCTGTATATGATGGGAAAGCGTTGCCTTCCATCAGCCCTAAGATGGAATGCCTCTGTGCCAGTAATTTCATCGGCTGCCTTAATCTCTATCTTCTATCCTGTATATGATGGGAAAGCGTTGCCTTCCATCAGCCCTAAGATGGAATGCCTCTGTGCCAGTAATTTCACCGGCTGCCTTAACCTCTATGTTCTAACCTGTATATGATGGGAAAGCGTTGCCTTCCCTCAGCCCTAAGATGGAATGCCTCTGTGCCAGTAATTTCACCGGCTGCCTTAACCTCTATGTTCTAACCTGTATATGATGGGAAAGCGTTGCCTTCCCTCAGCCCTAAGATGGAATGCCTCTGTGCCAGTAATTTCACCGGCTGCCTTAACCTCTATGTTCTAACCTGTATATGATGGGAAAGCGTTGCCTTCCCTCAGCCCTAAGATGGAATGCCTCTGTGCCAGTAATTTCACCGGCTAAGTCTCGGCATCTCTATGTTCTAACCTGTATATGATGGGAAAGCGTTGCTTTCCCTGAGGCCGAAGATGGAATGCCACTGTGCCAGGAATTTCACCGGCTCCCATCTCTATGTTCTAACGTGTATATGATGGGAAAGCGTTGCCCTCTCTGAGACCTAATATGGAATGCCTCTGTGCCAGTAATTTCCCCGGCTGCCTTAATCTCTATGTTCTAACCTGTATGTGATGGGAAAGCGTTGCCTTCCCTCAGCCCTAAGATGGATTGCCTCTGTGCCAGTAATTTCACCGGCTCCCTTAATCTCTATGTTCTAACCTGTATATGATGGGGTCCATGTTCCGGGCCAGCATGTACAGCAGCCACCAGTCGCCGACATCCGTTCTGCGAGACACCGCCGCCGCGGTTTCCATGGCAACCGCGCGAGATCGGGCCTGCAATAGACGGGGCCTCACTGCCGGCACGAAGATTATCACTAGCCTGGAAATACAAGTAAATGATGGTAAATTATGATGCTAAAGCAGAATTACTGTCATTTTATACAGAGCTAGTACGCTTCAGTGACCTTTATTATCAATTTTACTGAATTTTTGTTCAGCAGCGGGCGCCACTGGCGTTGTAGACTGCGATCGAGGCGATGATTGGAGGGATGTATAGCTCAATAGTCAATGTCAAAGCGCGAAAAATGGTCACCTAACGTCATCGCCACTAGCGTCCTTTGCGGATTTTTCACTCATTGTTTCAATTTTCTATCTCCTTATCTTATCTAGCCAATTAGATCCCACTGCTGGGCAGAGGCCTCCCGTCTTCTCTTCCAGTCCTGTCTGTTCTTTGCCAGTTCTGGCCAATCCGATTTTCAGTCAGTCGATCCTTACTAATACTATGCATACTAATATGATAAATGTGAAAGTTTGTTTGTTTGTTTGTCCTTCCTTCACGTCGCAACGAGTGGACCGATTTGGACGGAATTTAGTATGAAGATGGTTTGAGACCCAGGCAATAATATAGGATGCTTTTTATCCCGATATTCCCACGGGAACGAGTTTTTAACGGGTCAAACCGTTTATTTCATACTCTTATAACTATAACCATCTATATGTATAGTATCATCGGGTACGCAAATTCTAAGTATAGACTTACTAAGTATAGGTTTTCTATGTTGAGTGAAAAATTCGCCAGGGGCGCTAGTAGCGTTGGCGTCAACAGACGCCATTTTGCGCGGTTTGACATTGACAGCTGTATAGGTAACCCTCTCACCTCCAACGCCAGTGCCGCCCGCTGGCGACCAAAAATACGTTAACAATCATTCAATCGCGTTACTGACCTGTATAAGACCAGAAATCCAAGCATTGTAGCCAGTATGATGTACCAGAACCACAGAAATATGTACGTCTTTTCATTGACGATGTTCAGAGGCAGTACGCAGAGGCTATCATGCGTTTGTATAGTCCCCGAGGCACCGTACTTGTGAAAAGTACATTTCGTTATGCGCGGGAATATATAGATCATCGGGTCGTACCTAGAAGAAGTGGAGTAGGTTAGATTAGTAATAAATGAGAAAGAATCTTGGGGAAATTCGCGCAAATTGACCTAGACCCAAACTATGCGAAGTTTGTACTAGGAGTCGAGTGGATGTATTAAGTTTACTTTAAGAAAAAGATAATGATAACTCGGGAATAAGTGAAAATAAAAATAAATCGCACGAGCTGAACGCATATTTTTTTAATACAGTAACAAAATCATCGATGATATTTTTTTTTGTTCATAAGCAGAAATTAATTAATCAGATATGTCAAATTTGAACCGTCCGTAGCCAAAACGAGGCATTATGTGGATATAGGAACCGAGTGTTAGTACATTAAATTATACTAGTATAACATTAGCATTTTATGGTAAACAGCAAAGCAGGGAAGAAAAACAAAGCATTTTAATGAACAAGATGAAGTAGCAAGAAAAAAAAATTAAATAAAAATAATATCGCAACGCACACAAAAACACAGAAAATTGATTTTTAATGGCTAAAGATATCAACATGAACATTATACCTTTTTAAATGATATTGCAACCAGAACAAAAGGCATCTTTGTGATTTTCATTCCAATTCAACCCAAGATCATTTACAAATTACTTGCCCGTCGTAATTTTAAAACAGTTAAAAAAATATTGAATCGACACCATCTATAACTGATTTCAATATCTAATTAAATTCGCATTGCAATCTTAAACTTGAACAGAAATCTTCGCATTAAAAAATCGTATAAATTGATTATAAATAAAATAGAACAGAGATGAAATAACTCGGTTTTTGAAGAAATAACAAGCCCGACTGCATACCTCCCACCTTTTGATATACCCAGTGTCACTCTCAGAATCAAGAGCTAAAGCTAAAATCCATCAACCCGTTTAGGCTACAGAGCGAGCCAAAGAAATATACATACTAAACACTCGAAAAACATTAAGCCTCCTTTCGCAGTCGGGTAAAAATATGGAAACTTGTCCAAAATCATGATCAATGTTAACAAATAAGTGATACTATTTTATTTAGGTTTATCATCGACTGTGTAAGAACGTTTTGGATTACTCACAATCAGTCAGTTCCTGTACATGAGTTCTACGTTGTGTACTCGTATTAGCTGTTGGTACTCCTTAAACAGATAAATTACCTCAAGTCCTGAGGCACGTCGCTGTAGCCAAGCACCCTGGTGCCGTAGTTCAAGAACTCCCCGCCGAGGAAGCTATCCATCATCCACATCTGGACCAGGATGTTGACGAGGCAGAGACACTCGCAGCCGAAGTAGCGGAGCGCATACAACTTGTGCTCCTGTAATGTGAGACGACATGCGTTAAGAAAGAAACTTTTTACGAGAATTAACCCTTTGAACTGCAAGGACACTTAAGTGACCATGCGATGCCGTGCCTACCACGCCAACGGCATCTAAAATTGTTTAAACTAAGGTGCAGGTTGACACAACTTAGAAGGCGCGTGGATTAAGCAATTATAGGCTCTGCGTCAACGGCTTAAGTGCTTCGCTACGCGCCTTCTAAGTTGCGCCGTGCTATACACTTTGATTATGAATAAAATGTAGCTATGGTGAATCGTTTTAGTTCTATTTATTGATTCCATATTACGTTATATTCAGTAAAATCAGAACGACATTTTTCAATAGATTCATTTCCAATGTGGTCGACAGTCGTGTGAGGCACGAAGCTTTAATGATTTCCATGAGATTTGGAATTTGGTAAACACGGGGGCGAAACACGGGCGCCCCTGACGTTGGAGACTGCGTTCGAAGTGGTGATTGAAGGGGAAAACCGCGCAAAATGGCCAATTGGTGCCTTGGCTGATTCCAACCAATGGCCCTCATTACAATCTTATAATCAACATCATCATTATCATATCAGCGGAAAGACGTCTACCTACTGCTGAACATTGGCCTCCATCTATCTATCAGAATCCCGCAACCCTCACCAGGCCATCGCTACATCTAGTTTGAGGCCTACAGACTGCGCGACTGTTAAAGTTTTAGCTCATCTTAGCTAGTTTAGCCAGTTTCATTTTAGCCTATGTTCACCCGAACAAAGCTGTCAGGTATTTTTCATTAGGACAGCTAAATAATCTTCTAGAGTTGAACAGTTTACTGTTGGGTAGATAAATATTATGATTCGTACGCATACAAGTTGTATGCGTATGATACAACAAATTCCTTTCCTTAATGTAACGTTGTTCCGTATAAAGCATCTTTGATACATAATGCATACAGTGGGTATAATGGGTTCCGTGTGCCACCCACAGGTTATCAATTGAACCCATCAGGCCGGAATGCCATGCGGTCTGCCAATTGAGATCGCTGTCAAGTGTCCGTTGACCCTATCTGAAGATGATCGGTTGAAAGGCGCCTTTCACGATTTATTACCATGTGCTAGGCCCCGGAATCCGGCTCGAAAGACCACGTTTGATGAGTTAACAACTCGTAATACTTATAAATAAACACGTGTTTACCAGAGGTCAAACTACATAATAATTATAATCATGATACGAGTATCTGTAGAGAAGAAGTCTTTTTCACGATATAATTTATATTTTCTTACCACGTACCTATTGACAATTACAGTATTCACACCATCTCAGGACAATCCGGTGAAATTTCAAATTAAACATAAAAACTAAAGGTTCCTAAACAATACTCTGTAGCCTCGAAGCCAACATCTACAAACCTGAACTATTCTAATATTTACTTCAAGATCTACAATAATATAATGTTTTTCAGCTTATCGCTCACACTTATATAGAACTTGATCTTGGAACTCTCATAACACGTGCATGATAAGCGGATCAGAATTTTCGCATTTACAATATTTTAGTCGATCTATTGAACGACTGCTGACTTCAAGCTTTTTCAGCCTTAGGGTCACAGCTCAACGCATAAAGGGTTAGCATTGTTCATTCAGATGACCATGGATTATGCGGCCTATTCCCCAGTAGCCCGCATGTTTTTTTATGTCATTAGTATAGGCAAACGAGCGCACAGCCCACCTGATGGTTAAGTGCATGGTCATTGCGGCCCATGGACACCGAAACCCCATGATCCCCCAATAAGAATCCATAAGATCTCGATTACGTTGCCTACCCTAAGGGCTGAGATGGAATACCTCCGTGCCAGAAATTTCACCGGCTGCCTTAAGCCCCTACCGGAACACAACAATACGGACGGACCTAGCACCAGGCCTTACCACTAATAACAACTAATGTAGTGGAAATAGTCCAAAATGCACATGTAAATTCGCACTAGTCAGCAGTGCACCTCTTTAACGCGGGTGCGGACTACTGGGATTATCTTTTCCCATTTTTTTTTTTTTCGCACAGCGGATAACGGGGTACGGACTACTGGGACTAGGCCGATTATGCAAGGCGAGGCCGTGCCGAGTTGATATGATAAGTGTGACCGCTATTCGGTCTTGACCAGCCACAGCTCTCCAAAATGTCGTCCACTGAATCGTGCTCTAGTCAACCCACTGATCATGGCCAGATATTTTTACTTTCATCATCATGTCAACCTCCAATGCTAGTTATAATCCCGTATACCACACGGACCGAGAGTTCCCGAACCTATCTCCCCTCCCTTCTCTATTCCCTTTCAACATCGGCAACGTACTCGTTGGGAGCAGTCGAGGTTTTTGGAAGATGTTGATGATTAACATGAGGAAAAGCGTCAGCTCAATAACCCACCTATATCCTATTTACCCCAGAAAATGGGTGGGGCTGTGGCGGCCATTGCTTTTAACGTGAATCGTCGGTTTCTGTGACCCCGTCCATAAGTGATTCGAAACTTAAGGCTAACTCTGAACCGACTATATGAGCTAAGTGATGCCACTAAAATCATGTATTTAACACTAATAGTTTAGTAGTTATTAAAGTATAAGACGGGGCAGACGAATTCGTGAAGAAGAAAGCTTTTTTATTGCCATTTGCTCTGGTTCTACAATTGATCTCTATCTGCATAGCCTTATTGGCTAATAGGCGACCTTCGACCTCGAGAATGCATAGCTAACGACTTGTCATTCGGCCAATAAACATTCCGCGTCCAATGAACACGAAGTCAGACCGTCGCGTCTGTCCATTGTGCAGCACAGACCGCCGTTATGCGAAACGTGAGGCGCGGTGTCGCCTGAGATACCACCCGGGTGCTTACATATTGAAAGATCTCATGAGATATCAGTTTTAAAATGATTACGATTCGAGGTCCAGTTACTTATGATTATGACTTAAATGAAACACGAGAATGAGATTCGTTAGCAAACTCGTGTAAAGTAAGTAGCCACAGTTACTTAAGTACTTTACACCCGTATTGTGTATATGTACGTAAGTTTTGCGAAATTATTTTGGGAGGATTTTGCATTTCTATAACAGTTCCTATAAGGCTCTGAACTAGTATTTTTTTATGAAAATATGTTTTTGCCATGAAATGTAGAGACTACAGCCTAAACCCTATCGGGACGAGAGAAGGCCTGTGCCCAGCTGTGGGGTGGGACGTAAATGGGCTGTTGTAGTTCGTTGTCGGGTGGAGAATTAAATCTAATCTACAAAAAAGTGACTCTAGACATGTTCGTTCCCTGTGTACTCTACGATTATGAAATTCAATGACGGACTTATATGTTCAAATTCTAAAGTTTATGGCAAGACACTCCGATGATGATGTCAACTGCGCATATTTTTTATAAAAGAAAAAAAGGGTTCTTCAAGTGGGCAGTACCCTATAGTTTCATTCAAGATATATATTCATTGTCCCTTCATTCATAAATGTTTAAAGTGGTACTTCATGCTTACTTCAGTCGAGTAGCCATTACGATTTTTATCTATTTCTTAGAAAAAATGGAATAGGTCCTCTTATTGCACTTTCTTTCAAGTATATTGAAAAGACGAAAAGAAACTTTTTTCTTTCACTAAAAGCAAACTTACAATGTTATCGCACTTTTCGTTATCGTTTTGTGTCAAATTTTAACGGTTCTACTCTTTATTATATGTGTAGTTTAAGATTATTTCCTGTTGCTACCTATAGCACGACACAGCTTAGAAGGCGGGGGGGCGAAGCACTTAAGCCCTCGATGCAGAGCCTATTATTGCTTAATCCACGCGCCTTCTAAGTTATGTAAACCTGTACCTGTCGGTCTATTAGTTAAGAGTTAGAGCTAGTTTTGGAAGCACTGAACAGATTTGCACGCAGTTTTCACACTTGGATCATTCGGTTTGATTAAACCTAATGTCGCGAAAAATTACATTTTTGGGACACGCTTTTATTGCTGACTGTACTTTTCTTTGCAAATCCTTCATCTACCCTTCAAGACGAATCAAACGAGCCCAAATTCGATGGGTTTATGTAGTTTTATTACGGAGTTCCTATGGCCAGTGGCCACCTTCCAGCTAAATCATCAGATCAGCTCCACGTCATCATAATATTGAATTGTCACGCGTTTACATATTCGTGCAAAATTTCAGCTCAATCGGAAATCGGAAAGTGGGTCAAATTTAACTTGCAAGAGTCTACCTAATAAAAGCGTGTTAAAAACGACGCATTTTAATAAAGATTCAAAAATGTGTAGAACTGTAGATCTTAACAAAGACTGCAGATTTATTTTTTGTTTTTATCTACATATTTTCATAAGTCATATAGCAAGTATTTTAATGCAGGAAAGGTTTGACGAAATTGGGAAAAAAGCTCGCTTTAAAAGATACATCATTTGCATCGAATAGTAAATTATTATTCCAAGCTTTTACCTGGTAGATCCACGGAAGCATTACCTGTCGATGCTTAAGCGAAATATGAATGGCAATGAGCCGTATAGAAATAAGTTGTATAAAAAAGGCCAGGTGTACTATTGGGCCATCTGTCCGCTCCCCTCTTGGCTTGAATGTGACCCTAACTTGTAAGGGATAAACCTATGCTCTCTGTTACGTTAAAGCCGGGACCCTACAGCAGCGCACGCCACGCACGCACACGCTACACTGAAAAAAAATTGGCTGTCTGTAAAGTCAAGTGTTAACCAGTTTTAGTAGTAGTAGGTACTAAATTAGTTTTGTAAGTTTTTTGACTTGATAAAGTCTTACATGACGCTATAGTAGCGTTGTAGCGTTACGTAGCATTGTAGCGTTACGTGACGTTATCTCGTATAAAATTATCGCCCGTAAACCGTAAAATATTTTTTTTTCAGTGTAAGTATCTACACTTAGCTCCATTGTATATAGCGGCATGACTGTGGAAGTGTCTACATACGTTTTGATACGAGATCTTTACACTTTTGGACTTAGATACAAAAGGATAGGGCGCTAGCGACGTCGACCGTACCCAACGTGGCGGAGCTCGACTGTGCGCGGCAGTGAGTTCGCGGCCTTATGAACCGAGATGCAAGGGGAACCAAGTAGATCGTAAATTCTATAAGCAGGGAGAATGACGCAATGTGTTGGTAAATTTTGTAACGTGTACGAGTATGTTACGAAGTAGGTGCAATCGGCATCGTTGTCAGTAACTCAGTTTTCCATACAAGAGAAGGTTTTTCAAATCTGGTATGGATACTAATATTATTATAAAGATTGATTGTTTGTTTGCTTGAATTGAAATGCCAAAAAGCGATTTGAAAACATAATACATAAAAGCTACGGTAACATTGGGTACATTTATCCCGAAAATCATCCTTATCTGTGATGGAAGTTTTGGTATGATATTTCGGGCAGCCACAATGTCACTTATAATTAATTTTCAAACAATTTTCATCTCATAATGGTTAAGTAATCTTATAACTGCATGTTTATATACATCTCGATTCGACAAGTTCCCACTTCAATGGAACGGTGCAATTTACAATAACAGTTCCTGTTACAATCGGTGATCGTGTTTAACTCCGCAGACTATCTGAGAACTTGACGACAGCCTCAAATAATAATGGCTGTCACTTGAGGCAAACAACTACATTCGTTATGTACAAAACAATAATGATAATAATGAGTATGAGTATGATACACGAGACAAGTATCGTGACATACAGTGAAACTGAAGAAATAATCAATAAAACTAAATAAAACAACCTAAGCAATAAATCAAAGAATCTGTCAAATAAAAATAACTAAGGGAGGAATCAGGTTCAGGACCAACACACACACAAACACATACACACACACATACACACACACACACAAATATTTTATAAATATCTTTAAATCCATATTGTTTAGTACATATTTTAAATCACAGTGTAACTATTATACTATATTCCTCTTGTTAACCGCACTCGCAGATGGCCAAGATACAGGCTCAGCCTAGTTTGGTCACTGATAGATATTTTCGTGTTTTGTAATAAACAGGGTTGTTTTGTAATAAATAAATAAATAAATAAAATAAATCGTTGATTGTAGGTAGGGTAATAAGTCACGAGTAATAAATTCTCCAATCATCATACAAACGGGGCCGCATTTTTAGTGGCAAAACTATCAAATTGATAGGTACCTAATTTTACAAAGAATTATTGGAAACGTAATAAACCAAAGAATATTTGAATTTTTGGAAATTGCTGTAACTTACCGATGAACTTGAAAATAACACACTATCGCATTTCCTTGATTAAAGTTGAGCTTTTAGAGTGCTTATACCTATCTTCTACTGTTGACTTTACATCTCTGCTACCTAATAGGTTTTTTTTATAAACTAGTCTTCTTCCGCGTAGGGTTCCCCTATGTTTTCCCTTTCCCGTGGGAATATCGGGAAAGCCTCCCTGATCCCCAATGAACCCACATTACCAAATTTCAGCTTTCTACTCCAGTAGTACTACCAGTACTACTAGTGGAAGTATCTGAGCATTATCTGTCAAGTCATTTAGGACCTAACAGAAGAGTTTTTTTGTCTATTCATTTAGGGCCGGTTCCTATATCCACGTAACGCCTCGTTTTGCCTACGGACGGTTAAAATTTGACAGATTCTCTATGGAACAAATGTCAAAAATCAACCGTCCGTAGGCAAAACGAGGCGTTTCGTGGATATAGGAACCGGGACTTAATCTGTCGACTTCACTTAAGACCAATGGAAACACACGGATCCTTTTGTGTGTAAATTAATAAGCAACTTAAGAATGTTAAGTATTTTGACATGAAGATCAAAAAGTTACACAATAAGAAAAATGATTTTTTCTTACTGGTACCTATATAATATTACTAAGCACGTCACGATTTGAAATCCCACGGGAGAGAAGAGAAGCAATTAGTTAAAATCAGTAAACTACAATTATCATTAAAATTGAATTTTAATTACTTAACTGTTATGAACACGGACTTTGAATTGTGGTGCAATAAATGAATCATGCTTCCTACTTAATATTAAAATACTTTAATGATATTCGCAGACTCCATGACTCAGCTGTTCCGTTTAAAGGACCTTTGGGAAATCCGTTTCTTCAAAATCGATTTGCTCTTTGAAACTGTCTAGGTACCTGGAAACCCCGAACGACAGAGAAATCTAAGAAGTAGTGTATCTAACATTTAACATGATTATATAAGTAGGCATAAAGTAGGTAGATCATCTAAAAAAGCGGTTATTTCTGTGTAGGATGATTCGTATGGTCGAATATTTTATTTATGGGGTCTGTTTTGAGGAGTTTTAACTACACTTACCTATCCCACTGTTGGGCACTATCTCTCACAGACTTAATGTAATTATTAGTTACTATAGCTTCTGCCCTCGACTTCACCCGCCTGGATTCTGTTATCGTGTTCCCTTGGTAACTATGCGTTTTTCCGGGATAAAAAGTAGGCATGTCGTTCCCAGATATCTCCATACCTCATCTGAATCCGTCCAGTGATTCAAGTGTGAAGAGGGTAGAGACAAACAGACAGAATTGCTTACGCATTTAACGATATTAATATGGTATTCTCAATATATTGGTTATAGGTTTATTTTTTACTTACAAATTAAATGGCGCTTTTTGGTGCTCGTAACGATTCTAGATATTTATGTTACCGAATCTATACCGAATCATTTGACACTTTCATTGAACACTTCATGAAACACGCTTTCTAAATAAAATACAAACACAAAGAATCTATCGATCCATCTTGCGCAAGAGGCATTGACCAGGGCGCATCCATTGCTGCGTTAGTTCGCAACTCGGCCAGCTTTAGGCAGCACACCGGTCGATGGACGCGAGTTGCGCAAGAGACGATGACCGACCACAAAAAATGCGTGTCGCACGATCATGGATTATCTAAGGGCATTGGACGAGGAAGTGAAATAGCTCTACTCTTAAAGAGTATCGATGGACAGAAAGTACGTGGAGGGTTATGTTATTACTTGACTATAAAAACATAACCCTCCTTCTGGCGCAGTCGGGTAAAAATACTTGATGTCGAAGCGTGTGCTTTTATGTTTTACGACAGTAAAACCTCGTATCTAAAATACAAATATCTTAGGCCAACATGGTCGAAGTGTCATTTGACTTATAGAGATAATTATCTCGATAAGTTTGACATGTGGTGTTTCCTGTCAGATGTTTCGCAAGTGGCGATCTTTACATCTGCCGAAGTTTTTTGCCACTTCTAACCCTGTAGTGGGGACAAAAACGGGTCAAGCCCTAGAAGTCAAGCAACGGCACGTGGCACCTTCGGAAATAAAGTAGCACAATGTGTTCAAAAATATTTGGCACGCTTTTATATGACAATAACAAAATGAAGGGAAGATAGGCGTATCAAAAAATATTTTGAGCATCGGTAGCGGCTGTTGTGTGGTAAACTTATAAACATTTTTCGGATTATTTTCTATGTGATATTTCTTGCATACCGTGACATCGTGGATTCAACATACAAGAAAAATTTAAATGGCTTTTCACACGCTACAGGCATATGAGCTAACTCTTTATCAGTAGGTAATATTATTGTTTTACTGCACTTAACCAACCGGATGATTGGCAATAAAACGCCCGCTTTGACACAAGTCGGTTGAGTCGAGAGGACTTTTTCTAATATTTTTTTCCATAACGGAACTTAAGTCCACTTGACGTGGCTACTGTTTTAGTCGGGCATAATGTCTTTTGAAAAAAATGCAAGAAGATTCTTTTGAGAAGAATGCTTCTCCGTAAAAACTTTCAGTTCGCATTATTGTATCTAATTTAATTTGGTTTTATCTCGACTATTATCAATTTCCTATACTTAATTGGCATTGGTGATCTTACGCCTGCGAAGTTTCGAGTGAATCCATTGGGAACACATGCGCGTAACTTGCGTTTGTATTTAAAGTCCAAACACGAGCTGTTTTTTTTTTTATCAGCAGCTTTGCTACATGTGTCTTGTACCTACTCAAGGCGTGGTTTCTCGGAAGCCATCTCGAGACCAATCAGAGGGACATGATCGCCCGGGGTTACCGTTAGACGACCTGACTCCGAGTCGAGCAGTTACTCGTATAAGAGTCGTCAGAAAGCTCCATTCTACATACAAACGTACTTTTTCTTTCGCAAACTATGATTTCAGATTGACACCAAATTTTACAAGTAATATTGGAGCAGGGATATTAGTGTCTTAAATACATTTTGGCTGAAATATTTTAAATTGTAAAACAAAGAAACGATGACCGTTCTTGTTTCTTCAAAACTTCAAGTCTGTTTTTTTCTTGTAATTTACGTATCATTTTATCACTAATTGTACTTACTAGCTTTGGACACTCATTATGATGATTTTATAATTATATGTAACAAGTTTACTAGACTTCGTATAGTAGGTAACCTAGTAGTTTTCGCCACAATATCGCCAATTTAACGCCACCGTTATTTTAAACGTCGCGTTTCATTTGACACCGACTTCGGCGTCGGTAGTTCGAGGTATTTTTTTTATATATGTATTACCGAAACATGATATGATAGTAAGCCTTCAAAATTGACACGTGCCAACAAATTCTTCCTGGTAGCTTTGTGTATGCCATTGAAAAATAAAGGAGTTTAAATCCCTTCCTTCGTAAAGACAATAATAATTGGTAGTAGTTCTTCGACCTACTCGTATAGATTACAGATTACATTTAAATTAACACCACATTATCGTAAGCAGACCAGCAAAAAATCACCAATAAACCTACGCATCGACTGATTAGTTGAAAAAAAAATCGCCCGCTCAATAGCTAATGAAGAAAAACCTCGAGGCGGTTCAAGGCGAAGCAAAACCAACCTTGGTGAGTTTGTAGAGTGGTTTATGTTTCAGAAGGCACATGAAAGTTGGTTAAACTGTGAAGAAAGCTATAATTAGGCAGTTAAAGTAGTACACCTCTGGTTTCTCTGGAATTGCTTTAATTGGTCATGTTGCGGACTCTGTTACACAGCTAGTGAAGGAAAGGGATGGCAGAATTCATGAAAAGCACCGACGGCTGGCGCGGTAGTTTTCAGAATAACTATACGTTTACAAGACCCTTCTTGTGAAAGAAATCTATTCATCATCATCTCCTTTAACGCCCGGTTCCTATATCCAAACAACGCCTCGTTTTGCCTACGGACGGTTAAAATTTGACAGATTCTCTATGGAACAAATGTCAAAAATCAACCGTCCGTAGGCAAAACGAGGCGTTTCGTGGATATAGGAACCGGGCCTTACACTATCCCACATTACGTGGGGTCGGCAACAACATGTTCCTTTCTTCCATTTCTCTCTGACAGCCGTCATCTCAGAGTTCACACCATTTTTAAGCATATCCCCTTTCACACAATCCATCCATACCTTTCTTGGTCTACCAGAAATCTGTTCATATTAAGCTAAAATACTGACCGAAATTAAAAAAGAAAACTGAACACAACAGATGAAAAAGTTACCTTAAAATAATGGTAAAATGAGTTTAATTTCCGTTGGGGCGACCCCCAGCACCTATCGACACCTATCTAATGTCAGACATGCATCTGGATACGAGTTGAAATCAGAACCTCTTTTTAATGAAGTAGGTTTACTTTGCCAACTGCTCCGTGTTCAATACAAAATGAACCCTTTATACAATAGTTACAAATGTAAAATTTATACACACATCCAAGCCATGGACAAACAATCGAACACGTGTTGTTCGCTTCTGCGAAATTTGAATACAAAAAACGCATATTTCTCATACATTACCAGTTAATAAGTATTCTTTGAGCGCCTGATGTGATGTGAGGCGGGTCTTTCGGTAGAGTACATGACTTTGAATCTTAGAACTGTATATATGTTTAGAATTTTAAGAGATATATTATAGTACGGTCGTCAGAACAATGCGAGAAGCCTATGTTCGACCGTAGAAGTCGTTTGGCAAAAAAGGCTAAATATTTTGATTTGATGTGAGAGGATCAAAAGAAGAACATTTCGGAATAGGGATGACGACAACTTTTTTTTCTTTAGTCTATCAGGAAGATTATTGATAAGTATTGGACACGTATTTTTTCTTTTATCACGTAATCAAACTTATACGGAGATATATTGAGTTGAAATGTCGTGTTAAGTCACGGTTAGGTACGATTTATACCTAAGGGTGACGTAGTTAGCCCCCACTCTCCAACTTTAATGCGTTTTAACTTAGTCATTCTTTGTTAATTTGATAAAACAAAAAACACGTGTCTAATATTTTTTTTATTACCCGACTGACGGACCATTTAGAATTTCGATTTCTTCACCCTGTCGTCATCCCTATTCATCCCCTAGTACAGCGAATTTAAAAATGCATATTTGCCAGTTTTACTAAACATTAATTGTTACAGCTTACGCCATTTTAGGATACTCGTAGAGGCTATAATCGCCTTTAATTAGAATATAGTCATTAAACTACGAGTTAAACTTGACTATTGCTTGGACAGCCTTGAACGCACTTTACCTCTAAGCCTCAACAAGTTAATTTAATGTAATGATTCATTCAAAACTTCACTGTTTGTTGAAGCGTATTGCAATGATGATGAAATATTAGTTAACTACGATATTACTGAGCAATGTTGTTTTTTTGTTTATCGCAGGGCTTGAAAGTAAGACATGACGCCGTTGAGGTCATGTAGCCGAAATGGTAAATTAGATCAAGTGAATAAACACTCAATGATACGCCGCATTGGTCGGATGTATTAATTGAAATAAAACATTTTCCAACTTATTTGAGGCACTTCCTTCCCCGAGGGAAAAATTAAAAAAAAACTACAAATAGCATTTAAATTTACAGAGATAAAAAAAAACTAAACAAACATAAAAACCTAAATTAGGGCCTTTCGGAAGGGTTCCCATCACGCAGGCAGATAATTTTAATTTTCTCCTAATTTTCTTATGGATCCCATCAAAATTTTGAAAAAATAAAGTTGGTCCCGAGTTCCCGACCGACTTGGACGAACACTCTTTGGATTACAAAAATAATGTTCATAATCAATCGACGATCGGATTGGTCCAGTTGGTAGTGACCCTGCCTTCTGTTTCGATGGTCGCGGGTTCGAATCCCGCTAGGGGCTAAACTTTGCATTGCTTAGTTCGGGGGTACTGTCCGAAGATACTTATTTATTTATTTATTATAATCTTATATTGAGTACTTGCTTCTGCCCGCGACTTTGCCCGCGTGGAATTCGGTTATCACGTTCCCACGGGAACTATGCGATTTTCCGGGATAAAAGGTAGCCTTTGTCCTTTCCCGGGACTTCAACTATCTCCATACCAAAATTCAACCAGATCGGGCTAGTGGTTGAAGCGTGAAGAGGTAACAGACGGAGAGACAGACTTACTTTCGCATTTATAATATTAGTATGGATATGATATTGATGTGTATATACACCAAGGTTACAATCCTGGACGTACCTTCTCATACCGGAACAGGTACCCGATGAGGACATCCTTCTTCTTGTCCTTCTCCTCACTCTTGCAGACGCTGACGTTGAGCCCCATCACGATGGTCCTCATCAGACCACCCTCGCAAGCGTCCCACAGGAACTTGGGAGTGTAGCACATGATTGCCTGACAACAAAGTGTAATTATGATCTTAAGCCTGATTTGTCCGACTCTTGAGCAAAGCCTCAACTGTTTCCATGACTCTCAATTGAAAGCATTCTGCCGATGATTTTGTAAAATTGACATCAAAAAAACAGTGACACCAAAAAAGAAAAAAATACTAATGGCTCCGAGAGCTGTAGACCTCGCGCTAGTCCATTTTTGCATAGCTTAAAACAGTTTAGTTAACACCGTCATTTTGAAGATTTTCCAAAAATAGAATCGTCAAAATTATGAAAGTGGTTAAATTAGAATGTCAATAAACACTTTGATGACAAGAGGCGCACAGAAGGTTCGTTTTTGCGCAGAAAAAATACCCGTTGTATTCATCATCATCATCATTTCAACCGAAAGACGTCCACTGCTGGACATATACCGGTTTTATTGGGGATTGATAAACAAGTGGCATTTACAAGGAGCCCGCTAGTAGTACCAGCTTGTTGGAGCATCGACATTGCTTTCCTGTACGTGACACGTGTTTCTATCGATGCCCCGCTGCCTGCCACTGAGTGCAATGTGCCCCGGCAACTGACATTTAAGTTCAAGTATTCTATAATTAGTAATTGACATTTAACTTATACTAATAGATCCCAAGAAACAGGCTGATTGATATACTGAGTGTGGCTCGTAATAGGAGCAACATTTTTTGAAGATGTTTCCATAGAATATCCGCAGTTACCTAACGCTCTCAAGTGCTTAAGAAATTTAAATTAGTTTTAAATAAGTTGCAACTTAAATAAAGCGACTGGGCCCAATATGTTTATGCAATACATTGCTGGCTCGATTAATTTTGTTGGAAAATAAATGTAAATTAATTTCCTGTTACAATTCATTGAAAATTCTATTCCTTCCTTCATTGAAATTGAGAACATAGGTAATTATGAGTTGAAGTTAATTCTAGTTGTGAAAACTTGTTAATGGCTTAGTTCTATCCAGTTTCTATATTATAGTTGTAGGTAAATGTTATAGCTGTAAGTTTTCCGAATAAGTTAAACTTAAAGGATCTACATTCAAATTTTTTTTTCTTTAAGTAACAGGAGGACTAACGTTAATTATCTAAATATTATGAACATATAACACACAATGACTTAGCGTCGTCATATCTAGTTTCTTATATAACTGGGTGCTATTCATATATTAATCGATCTTTACGTAGCCTTAATTAACGGCGCCTCCAAATGAGTTCTCCTAATCGAAAAAATAGTATTTTTATTCGTCAATCAACATAACTGATTCAAACATCATTTATCACATCATATTTGTATTTATATACTACTCTATAATTTGCTTATTTTCACGTTTGTAAACAGTTATAACACACTGACCTACACGAGGGTGATAATTTGACAGTCGTGACTGTGCTGACATTGGTATCGGTAGATGCAAGTTCATGGAGCCAGGAATAACTATATATTGTGAATCATATTGATAATATGTACTTGGTTATTACAGATAGGGTTTCCCAAAAGCTGATGTATTGGTCGCTTTAGTCAGCAGTTCATGTTCACAATTTTTATTTCGTCATTAATGTTTATCGTGTCCGCCGGAAGAAGTCCACTGCTGGACATAGGCCTCTCCTAAGGTTTCGCCACTCAGCCGGGTCCTGAGCTACAAACTCCTGCATGTTTGCATACATATTTAAGTAAAACGTACATTCTCGATAAGTACATGGTTACTCATATGACATGAAGGAGCTGGAACTCCAACAGATGTCATATAGTTATTCCCGGATGTAATCCTTCCTTTTCATACGGTAATAACTATATCTATTGACGGCATTTGAAACAGGTTAATTCAGTATCGAGTTCACCAAAAAAACCTATGACTTCACTGAAGTCCTAATGATTTTAGACGGTGATGTTTCGTGTCTCAATTAGGACAACGATGGACTTCCTATGAGGATACTGCGATTACGTGTGAGTCGTCCAAATTCGCAAAGTAATCATGCGTCCTACGACTATATAAATTAGAATTCGGTTACTTGCCAAGACATGAAGTTGTAACCGAACTTAAAGTAGTATTCAAGTAAGGGTATAACTATGTTTAATGATAATTCAACTTTTTATTAGGACAATTGGCCGTTACGAATCTACGAGCATTTCGTAAAGATCCATTGTAAAGTAGATATCAAATGATTTTGGTTACAATATTTTTTTGACTGCCCCTTTTAATAACAGACAAAGCACTTAACAATGACACGTTTAGGAAATGGTGCGTGCGTTCACCCGAAAGCACGACTGACAGGTAAAATTCAAGTAACGCCAGTGGGGCGTGACGTAGAAATTTGGGTCAAAACGCGTCGCGCGCGCAAGAGGTGTTAATCGTCCGTGCCAATGACTCCTTGAGGAGGCCGACCTACAATAGGTACCTACTCGTACATATGGCACGTGGCTTGGGAAATTATTGAAAAAAAAACTTGATGCAGTTTAATATCAATATCTTGAGAATCAAAGGTGTTTTCAACCGATGAAAAAAAATTAAGAAGGTTCTCAAGTCGACGCGTATATTCGTTTTTATGTATGACCACGCATAATTTCGTTAATAATAAACCGAATTAAATGATTTTTTTTAAATCGAAAGGTGATACCTCCGAATTGGTCCCATTTTAATTTGGTTTAGTTTTGATCATGGGATCCATGAAAAAATTATGGAACTCCTCGAAATTTGTTAGCATGTGTATGATTTTGACATCAATTTCAAAGACTACAGTGAGACTTGCGTCCCATTGTTTGGAACACATGTTTGGAAACTATAGCCGATTTTTTTTTTTAATGATACGGACTTCAAACTCTGACAGCCTGTGAAGTCGGTGTCAAATGAACCTACCCAAAGCCAGCACAATATTATAGTGAACTTGACACCTTTATTATTTTCTCTTTTTTTTTATTTCACTTGCAATCTACCCGTTAAGAAAAAAAGATCATTACTTCCTATACCAATATCTTCAACATGAAGTGAATGAAGTGATTGATGCTCACAATGGGTCACATAACAAATGCCAATGAGTTTCATTCTAAGATGGCCGAGCGCACATTCGCACAGGATGTGTCGTATTGGTTCATCCTTTTCACGACTACAAATTGTGTATGCAGACACAATTTGAAGTCTTTGGTTAGCTGAGAAATTAATTCTCAAAAAAATCCCGACGTGACATGCAAATCTTCTTAAAATACAGTATTTTCATTTGTCATATTGGTTTGGGTTGAAACGATTAGGTCTCTTCAGATTATGCCTGCCGTTTCATATTATTAACACATGGCTATCATCACTAAGAATAGGGATGACGACAACTTTTATTTCCTTTGTCTATCAGGAAGATTATTGAAAAGTATTGGACACGTTTTTTTTTTTTTTTTCACGTAATCAAACTTTATACGGAGATATATTGAGTTGAAATGTCGCGTGACGTCACGGTTAGGTACATTTATACCTCACGGTGACGTATTTAGCCCCCACTCTCCAACTTTAATGCGTTTAAACTTAGTCATTCTTTGTTAATTTGATAAAACAAAAAATACGTATCTAATCTTTTTTTATTACCTGACTGACGGACTAATTAGAATTTCGATTTCTTCACCCTGTCGTCATCCCTATTTAAGAAATAACCGTCGGGAAACGTGTATTTAAGGAGAGAGAGAGAAAGGTCTGATCATGCCATGGTCCATGGGCCGCAGTGATCGCTTACTATCAAGTGTCCTTTTTACTCTACTACTACCACTACAGCCTATTTGCGTCCCACTGCTGGGCACAAGCCTCCTCTCATCACGAGAGGGTTTGCGCTATAGTCCCCACACGGGCCCAGCGCGGATTGGGGACTTCACACACATCTTTGAATTACTTCGCGGATGCGTGCAGGTTTCCTCACGATGTTTTCCTTCACCGAAAAGCTCAGTGGTAAATTCAAATTTAATTTCGCACATGAATAATTTCGAGGTGCGAGCCGGATTCGAAATCCCAACCCTCAGCATGAGAGGCGGTAAGTCAAACCACTAGGCTACCACGGCTTTTTGCATATAAATATTATAAAAAATAATAAAAGTTAAACTGTCTCTCTCTTAGTCCATAGTTTCTTACCTGAAAGAAGAGCACGAAGCATACCCACTGGTAGTACGTATAATACTTCTTTTCGTTGGACCCATCAAACTCGTTCCTTATGCCTGGATGCGCCACCTCCTTGCCAACCTAAAAAAAAAACAATTATATTTTGATGATCTAATTATTTCAGTAATATACGGGAATTTGTAAAAAATCAGTTCCCGCAAACACCGTTCCTGTTGGTTAGGGCGTTTTTTTTCTGAGCCTTTACCCGTTTTATAACAAAACCACAACAACAGCCTATTTACGTCCCACTGCTGGGTACATGCCTCCTCTCATCACGCGAGGGTTCGGGCTTAGTCCCCACGCGGGCCCGGTAGCCGCATTTGACACTTCACACATACTCAAATCCGATCCAATGCGTATCGTAATAATACTTGACATGAATATTTCTCGGATTGAGTACGGTAACGCTCTTAAGTCATCGTATTAACCCACTACTATCTAGAAATGCGATGCGATCTCCCAACCCAACGTTTATACGGCAAATATCATATCACATTGAACGTTTTGACCACGTGGTTATCCACCATGATAGGTTCAGGCAGCGCTTGCGTGACATGCATAACAATCTACCTACCACTGCATTGATATGCAGTTGGGTTTCGATTAACGGCATTCAGTACGTGAATTAGTTTTTTAACTATATTAGAGTGGATCTTTTAGGGAGACTTGTAGTTACCTACTTCCTAGGTATGTTAACTGTGATGACGGAGGAGTGGTACTCTCATTTACAAATGTTGTAGTCCATTTTTCGTGTAAGTATAAATGAGGTTTACAGATATGAGACCGTCCAGATATCGTCCAAGTCGTTAGAGCCGTTTGGGAAATAGTTTTTATAAAAATATATAAAGTTAGCTCGTTTAAATACTCATATTCATGAGATGAGAGATAAGATAGGTCCCTAAAAAATTCTGCATTTTCTAGTATAACTTAATCGTTGTCAAAAATGTATGATCTGCTAATCTAACTTCGATCCATTCAATACGAAATATTTTTAACATATAATTAAAGAACTATAATTCATATCAGATTTTGTTATAACTTGTATGGTGTGTAATTTTACTTTAAATGATCATAATTCTGCGAGGTTTAAATAAAATGCTGTTTCATCGATATGGCCCAAGAAAGTCAACACTAGTCTCATCATGATTGCATTCAGTCAGTGTCATATACGTACAATGACACAAATCTAGCTATAGTATCTATAGATCTGTCTGCGACATACTCTTCTGAGTCAACGTTCAGATTCAAACTGATTCAATTAGCACTTTCCGGTGACTTATTGTAGTTGAGAATTTGAGAAGAAATTTCTTACACTCGCTAAGACTAAGTAGGTAATTTAATAAACGATTACTCATTCTAGAGTGATGACGGATGGCGGTATAGAAAATCCGTAGATGAACTTCAAGGTTGGTAAACGAGCACACAGGCCACCTGATGGTAAGTGGTCACTGTAACCCATGGACATAAGGAGTCATAAGATATAACAATGCTTTAATAACCCTGAGGTCTAAGACTGAACGCCTTTTCGTAAACTCACCGAATATCCTACGAAATCTACATTCGAGAACTTTCTGAATGCATGTTTGTACATTATTGTGCCATTAGTTAAGGCAATTATGTGTAAACAAGCAAGTGTTATTGATTATTTATCACTCTAGATGATTGTTTCCCTAATTGCTCTGACAGTGTTGTTGTTATAAACAATCCGAAACAATGACCGCGTAGTGTAAATATAAAATACTTGGTAGTGATAATTAAAATGTTTGCGGACGAGGAAATACGTTGGTATTTCAATTGTGTTCTTTTCGTTCTGTTCACGCACTTTATTATCCGTAGGCCTATCTGTTGACATTGGAAACACCAGAAATTCTCCCTGAAACCGGAACCAAAAAAATACGATTTCTACAGAGTCCGCTTTGCGACATCCAGACAAGGTGGTTAGCAATTTAGACACAATGCCCTATATCCAGCTCTCGGGTCTTCTTAAATACAATGAAATGTCAAGTGAGGCCTACAGGTGTACAGTGTTTGGAAACGATAAAAGTACGGTATGAAAGATAAATTAAGTAAAATTGGGGAACCTCAACAAACGAATCGACAATCTAAACACCCACCTTGGATTTGAAAAATTTAGTCCAGTTGTAGGTTTTTATATAGTCGCCTATTCAAATATGTCACTCATTTTTTCAATAAATAAATAAACACTGGAGTCGATTTTTGACACTCTCACGATAAAGACGAATCTAACGACACCTCGCAAGCTAAAATCCATCAAGCGGTGTAAGCTACTAGCGTGCCAAAGAAATATACAAACAAACACACTCGAAAAAATAACCCTCCTTCTCGCGCAGTCGGGTAAAAAGCAAGACTTTCTTTTTCTTGTAGAATCATTGTAGTCAAATGTCAGTGATGGCAGTGTGCCAGAGTCGGCCCATACAATCCAATCCTTTTGTGCCCACTGTGCTATCATGTGAGACTAATATAATAGAACACAAGGGCACGTGGTAACTACCAATCAGAATAAGCCTAAATTGAATGCTATGCGTGTTGTGGTGACTTGCTCGTAAAATTGATACTTGAATTATCTACGATGGACAAAGTGCGGTACGGAATGTCAAGCGAGACAATTAATATTTTATTTGCAGTAATATAAGTGTAATATTGTTCTATCGATGTTTGAGGTGGTAGTGACAGGGAGATGTGCCAAATTTTCTAGTATCTCATACTTTAAACGCGCTAATCTTTTGTTGTTTTATAACAAAAGATCTCGGTGACTACTCTTAACAAAATAGGACGAATGTGCATTATAGGGGTTTACGGGTGCGAAAAAACCATCCTACTACTACTACTACTACAGCCTATTTGCGTCCCACTGCTGGGCACAGGCCTCCTCTCATCACGAGAGGGTTTGGGCTATAGTCCCCACGCGGGCCCATTGGGGACTTCACACACATACTCGAATTACTTCGCAGATGCGTGCAGGTTTGCTCGCCATGTTTTCCTTCACCGAAAAGCTCAGTGGTAAATTCAAATTTAATTTCGCACATAAGTAAACTTAGAGGTGCGAGCCGGAATCGAACCCCCGACCCTCTGCATTAGAGGCGGTAGGTCGAACCACTAAAGCCACCACCGAACAAGAAAGGACCTCTCACCTCTCTAGCAAAAGAGTCGGGCATCGCGAACGTCGAGGTGATCCAACAGAAGGTGTTGACTACATGGGCAGGAATGGATCCGCTCACGATGCATTGTATCGGCTGCCCCACAAACTGGCTGGCAGTTATGATCATGGAACACGTCAGAAGTAGAACGGTCGTGAAGACGTTGTGCAGTCTGAACAGCGCATTGTCTATCCTTATGTCCTGGTATTTGAAGTAGACGCTAAGCCCCCCGAGTAGCTTGAACATCTTGTCGGTTAGTTCTTCATTTGAGGGTGCAGTGGGCTAGGTTGTTTTTGGCCTGGAACAAAGATAAAGAAGAGTTACGAAATTGTTGAAATTACCTAGTTCGCTATTCATGCTGACAACTATAAGTTTTGTTATTGGGATATTTCTTCCTTTTTTATAACGCGGAGTCGGCGTTAGTGCCCAGAGGCTCACCTGAAGACGTGGTCTTTAAGACCCATGCACGATTGAATGCGTTATATGTTTACGTAAGCCCGCTCCCTCCCTAGTACGAGTACAGTCAGTAGCAAAAGTGATAACTGCTAGAAATTACACACTCTCTGAAACTATATTAACTGACCTACCTAATTATTTACGGTATACGTATAAAATTATTCTAAGAGTCACATGATCTATCAAAAAGCAAGAAGGCACTTTTACTTTTTTGTTTTGTATTTTCCAACCCTCGACCCAAATTAAGGTGCCGCAAGAGTCTGACATATGTTTGTCTATAGATTCGTAACTCCGCAACGGATGAGCCGATTTTGATTTACTCTTATTGTTTGATTAACTCAGTTATACTGAAAATATCGGCTCTTTTCTAAACGTCACATTTATGTTATTTTCAGTTTAAACTGGCAAACTTCAAACGTTTTCGAAGACTGTAAGTCAAGGAATATACTACTCTCTAAGTGAAAGTAGGCACAGACCCTGTCATGTCCATCGAAATTGCCCATAGAATTGTAGGTACTCATACAGAAAATTTACTGCTAATCGAAACTTGGACGATAAATTTTATTTGTCAATTACGTAGGACCAATGAATTGACAACAGCAGCTTTCAATAGAAACCTGATGGAAGTCTAGTGATTATAGATTCAGGTCGAACAGTTAGAGTACCTAAAGTAACTGCGTAGTACAAACTTTACGACTCCCAAACAGTATCCTATACTGTAGCTGCTTAATAGCTTTACTATATGCGTGGGATGTTTCTACAAAACTGTGCTAATCGATTGCTTGGACAAATAAACCTTGATGTTATGATTTATTTTTTAAATGAAGAGTTGCCATTTAATGTGCTCAAATTCTTGAGGGACGGTAAAAAACGTGACTTTACATATTATGTTAATGTACAGACAGATGTACTAGCGCATTTATAATACTAGTATGCATGGATATCTAGTTTCGCGTCATTTGAAATAATGGCGACGTTATCGTTAAAATCTATTATTCTTAGCTTAGAAACTATTATTAAAAATAACGATAAGAGCTCATAACCACTTGTTATATTTACACACTTATGCAAGTATATTTACACGCATCACTCTAAAGGCGACATTTTCCGACCCCAAAGACTCTATAACACTAGTATTGAAGTCCAAAAGTATAACCTACACTTTTGGACTTCAATACAGCGGAACTAGGTACAAAAGTGTGTAAAAGGTTTTGGGCCCTCGAGGGAAATCGCTTCGCTCTTTTTATACTTTTTTTACTAAAGGAAATATTCCTTGATTTTTTATTGATTTAATTAATTTATAAATATCACAGTAACACAAAGACGTTTGCCAACCTTTGCCAATATGAAATAAACTCTGATTTGGATCTGACGCATAGAATACACGTTCTAAGGCCCTACGCAAAACATTAGCAAACATTCCACTAATTTGAATAGGTGCCTACAAGGAAACTAGGTCTCAAGTGAAATAGAAATTTAACGTGTTTTGAATCTTCAAAGAAATCCATAGGTAATTCAAAATATCTCAAGGTGCCTTGCTAAGTTTACAATTTTCAAAAGCCACATTTCAATTGACGTCATGAGATGCATAATTCAAATATATCAAGTGCTTTGCGGTTTGTTTTGTATGTATTAGATAAAATAGGTTAATAATAAGCAGTGCAATCTATTTGAGTAGGTATGCCACGTGGCTTATGAAGTAAGCCATTGTTTTACTAACCATAGCATAAATAAGAATGATTTAAGTAGGTGGTTGCTATTCGTTTGATTATTAATCAATCAAAAAAATAAGACCGTAGGTCTCTATCAATCATTTAGGTACTCGATTTTAAGTACTACCACTTATATAGAATTATAGGTATACATACGTATGTATTGAAAATAGTCCATGTTTTCGTACCAAGTTCAAACAAAATTGCTACAATAGTTTAGTCGGAAAAGACCAACAGTCATACATAATTATATAAACGGACAAAGTTGTATGAGAAAATGGTTTATTATTATTTTAGTTCATATTTTGTTTGATTTACATTTTCATTTCATGTGTAAGTTAGTTACACATTGTTTGAGTGTAGATGTAAACTAAACACACACACCTCTGTTTATTAATTTAAAGCCACGGGTCAGTGACCGCTTATCATGGCACCTGTGCGAATGTTTACGATATGAATATAGGCCAAACACACGCACTGGTAGTGTGGACGAATTAGGAGAACATTTTCGAAAGAGTGGACAAAAATCTAAAACCAGACAAAACTTTTCAAAATCACTTTCTTCCTAATATAACTTTTTATGCGTTAACCCCTCCAGAAAGGGGGTTAAATTAGGTAAAACCTTTAGAGCTGTAAATCTGTACCAGAAGGCATTCCTATAGTTGGTGCGATTTTTATAAGCTTTAGTACAAGGCTATATTTGCACGCGTTATTTTATTTAATTGGACTTACGGAACATATTGAAAAAAATTAGAAACTAAACAATATTGTCTTTCACCACTTCACCAAACGACGACTTCTTCCTAAGGCCGACTGATCTTTTGCCGGCAACTTTGACCATCATTATAAGCAGCAGGATCCCATATCTGGAGAGCCTAAGTGCTTATATGATCTAGATATATTTAGGAAGAAGAAGAAGAAGAAAATATTTATTCAATATAAAATTTAGGCAACTTTCCGTCTTTTGGTCTGTTTTATTCGCTTCCGGTCAGCTCGTTGAAGAACTTTCACGCTGGTAACTCGGTGCGTCCAGCTAATAGATAACTGCCTATTTACATTAGGCTACGGAACCCCAAAAAACGTATATTCGGAAATATTTTTTATGTATAAAAATTATTAAAAATGAATGGCCGTGTGTTAGTCTGGCTAAGGTTCGAGAACTGCTGGACCGATTAGGCTGATTCTCTTTTGTTATATTCCCTGTGATTTACGGAAGGTTTAGAAAGAAAAACATATCGGGAAAATGCGAAGGGTTAGCTAAAAAAATAAAAACAATTATGTATGGGAATCGCCTTGAAGTAATACGAAGTTCACCGACCAACTAGTTTATATATACTCGTATATATTATACCGCCTCTAAAACTACTACTAGTCGGCAGTTGACCAGATTCTCACCTCCAAAGTAAATTCAATTTGGATACCTAGTCATGGTTAAGTCCAATCGAACATCATATTCGTCCGTCGTTAAAAAAATGACAATGACTAATATAACATAGAACGGCAAATTTTTAGATTACTTGGTTTCCTATTTAGCGTTCGCCATATTGGAAGACGTTGACATCATGTGTATGAGTTGTTAAAATGATAGTAAGACTACAGATGTAAAAGAAACTAATTTAACCAACAAGGAAGCAATATATATGATAACTAGCGTCGTTTAATTAGAAGTTCTAATAGGAAATTATTTTCGATTGTCGTTTGGATTGCAATTTCCTATATTTAGAACGCAAGGTCACATATATCTTAATAAATTAAAAATGCGTTGTTAACATTTAACCGCTCCACAGGGCTGACATTGTCGCTCAGCGATAAAAGCCTTTTTATCCAATAAAGAAGAAAAAAAAAATAACCGACATTTTTTAATCGCAAGAATGTAGGTGGTAGCCTAGTGGTTTGACCTACTGCCTCTAATACTTCAATTTTAATTTACCACTGCTTCATTTAATGAGGAAAAATATTTTGAAGAATCCGGCACTCATTTGCATAATAATTCAAAGGTGTATGAAGTCCCCAATCCGCGCTGGGCGCGCGTGGTGTCTACAGCCATAGCCCTGTGGGCCTGTGGCTAGCAAAGGGACATAAACAGGCTGTTATGATGGTGGCTTTTACCTTATACAGGAAATTGAATTTCAACATGATACATTGATCAAATGCACTTCCAATTAATTAAATAATTGAAAGACATTACCGAGAATCTCATTAGTAACACAATAAGTGTGATAGAAATATTAATAGAACGGAAGAAATAATGGTTTGTTTTTTAATGTCGTTGCCATTTGCTTATTGAACTATGAAGTGGAAAACCATTGTAAAAAAAAATTAAATAAAGAAATCAACGAAACCTTCCAACTAAAATTGGTTTGAACAGAATCGGTTGCGTAGTTTTCGGTAGCTATGGAACCCTTCGTATAAGAGACGAATAGATCAAGAAACAGCTTAAACATCGGGGCCTATAGGAATTAGCTCGAAATTCGGCACGAAGGCTCCAGAGTTATAAAACACTGAAAAATAACTATCGAAAAATCCTGTAGAATTTAACTGGGGCGGTGTATGTGTGTAAGTAATTCCATGCAGATACGTCAAACACAGACTGTTTCAATAGCGGACCAGATTAATATCGTCATTGCGAACAATACATCGCCAACAATCATATTTCCCAAACAATCATCACACATAGACCGGGTCAAATGGTTGTTTCAAATAATAAAACAAACACAACCGTGACGTCACCAGATGGTATCAGCTGACCTCAACCCAAGAACGTGGGTTCGAGTTTCACAAGTCTAGCATATTTCGACAACTAACGGTAGAGATGCCGCTATTCGGGGCTAAGAAAGCCAGCAATATTATTTCTAGTCACGAGTGTCACACCTACTTAGATGGAACAAGTTATAGTACATTACAGACCTAGGGTGGTGAATTCGTAAATGTCCCAGATCGCAGGTTTCCGCTCAGATATGCGATCTGGGGCTTTACGAATTACCGCCCGTGGTTTGTCAAAAGTTTTACGTCTTGCCTTGGTCAAGAAGTGAGATTTTCTCTCCGCGTAGCGGGCAGAAAATCCCACTTTATGGCCAAGGCTGATGTAAAAGTACATTTTATAAGGTATGGGGTAACTTTCAGAGTTAATACAAATCAGCATAGCTTAAACCGACTTCAAACTCGATTGGGCTGCAAATGTGATGTCAAGTTCACTATGATTTTAGCTTTAAGTCGGTTCACCGATACCGACTTTGTAGGCTATCGGAGTTTGAAGGTGGTTCTTTTTAAACACACGTATTAAGAACTAATTTTAATTTTAGTTTTAATCAGTTAATACAAAGAAACAGACATTAATCGACGACAAAAGAGACTTTTTCAGGCTGCTGAAGTCGCTGAACAGATTTTACTCAAATAGTTCTAAGAACACTCTCGATTTACTGATATATCAAACAAGAGAAACTAAATCGAAATCGGTTCAGCCGTTACCGAGCTACGAAGCCACAGACAGCAGAGGTACACTCCGACCACCACCACAACAGCCTATTTAGTATTTAGTAAGGATTCACAATCAGCCGGAAAAAAATGGCCCCGTCAAAACGGGTGCCCGAACAGCTCGGGCACCCGTTTGGCCTTCGTTATAAAGAGGCGTTATTAGCATATTGGAACGTATTTTCTAATGTCAGTTTGCTCCATATATTTTGTCATATTCTGTTAGGCACTGTTCGTCCACACACTATTACTTATTATATTTGGTCAATGTATTTAGTGCATACCGAAATAACTTGTTTATGCCTAAGACAAAACTGTCGCTAGTTAGGAAAAATGCCCATTGCATGGCTATAAGCGTATTTAATATATTCACAGATTACTTTAAACAATTACCTACCAATACAGAATTTTCAGAACCGACTGTATGATCATTTGGTACAAAATAGTTATTACTCTATTAATGAATTTAGTCAATGCAAGTTGTAGGTAATTTTGAAATAGATAGTGAATTTTATATAGATACTAGCTGACCCCGCGGACTTCGTACCGCCTTGTTTTTTTTTGGGGTGTGTATAAAAAATAACTTACGTCCTATTCTCAGACCTACTGAACATACACACCAAATTTCATAAGAATCGGTCGAGCCGTTTCGGAGGAGTTTGGCTACAAACACTGTGACACGAGAATTTTATACATGGTGGGTCAAAAAATATGGCAAATAATTAACCCACAGTATCGGCTATCGATTCTAAGCATATTGTATAGGTATTTTTTTTGAGTTGGTAAAAAAAAAAATTTTGTATAGGATTCAAGCGTCGCTCACACAACCAATCCCATATACAATTATTTTTTTACCAACTCAAAAAAAAAATAAAGACCTATACAATATACTTAGAATCGATAGCCGATACTGAGGGTTAATTATTTGCCATATTTTCTGACCCACCGTGTATAGGTATTAGATTGTACAATTTAATTTAATTTTGACTTTATATTTTAATTACATTGTTATTTACGTTGAATTACTGTATGATAACTACCTAATGACTAATGCACGCTCCTCACTAAAAATTTATGTTTAAGAAATAAATTCTGTAAGATTGCAACAAACATTTTGTACACCATTAAAATGGTAAAACAAGAATTGGATTTGCTAACTTATATGTAACACCGTTTTGTACTCTTGTTTAAACGAATAAATAAATTATCTTATCTTATCTTTACGTCCCACTGCTGGGCACATGCCTCCCCTCATAACGAGAGTTGGGGGTTAAATAAAACGTCCTTTGCTTTGCTAGACCATCATTTAAATAGACCTACATTGATCACAAAATAGTACATTTCGATACTAGTGCGGAAAGTGTGTCATTACTTCACGAGTAACGAGACTCGGGACGAGTGAAGAATGACACTTCCGCGCGTGTATCGAACGACGTTTTTTAATACAGTTGCGAAAAAATAAGAAAAACAACAAGTAAGGAATTAGAAACGTTTATATGATTAATTTTGTAATTGCAATAGAACTGAAAAATAATAAAGTTCTAAAAAAAATAAATAATATCTAATAAAAAAATCTTCTATCTTTATTTATTTATTTTTTATTTACATAATAGTTAATGGCACTATTTGTACAATTATTGAGTGTGATATTAAAAGTTTTTGCTGGTAAATTAAGTGTTTGGCTGACTGAACTATTAATCTCACATGTCTGTGAAGATTGAGTCACTATGGAAAAGAGAAAAGCACTAGTTCGCAAAAACCAATTTTGCGCACGCTAAACAGCTACGTAAAGTAGCACTTTTTGAGCAACTGTATTAAAAAATAACATTTTCAATGGCTAAGTCGTCTGTTAATATAAAAACTACGCAACTTCCTATTCCGTATGTAAAAACAATTCCATTATTTATAAAACTATATCAGTCACACCTATTACGTTATAAGGATTCCATTGTTACTACGATTGCTTTGTTTATTATACTTAGTTATTGATTATATTATATTATAGTATATAAGTACTATGTCTATCTCTTTGTTAGAGATAATTTCCGGAAATACTGAACCAATTTGAAAGCAGTTTTTAAAGGTAGATATAGAGTATAATTTGGAACTACATATAATCTATGTTTGATTAAAATCGGATATCGGAAAGAAAAGTTATCTTCAATTTTATATTCCACGCAGACGAAGTCGCGGGGCACAACTATGTACCTAGTAGAACCTATAAATTCTGATACTCCAATCAAAGTGGATCAGATAATTCTGATATCTGTCACTTTTTCACGCTTTGGGTGACTGGGTCGGAATTCAATAAGTAACTCGATAAAAAAAAAACCGACTTCCATGTCCATGTTCATTGTCACTCTACAATCAAGACGAATCTAAAGACACCGTATGCACATGTTAAATTAAAATCCATCAAGCTCAAAAAACATAACCGTCTATCTGGCGCAATCGGGTAAAAACACATTTTTATATCTATCTAAATTTAGGTCTCGGCTGGTCTTCTTTGCAACATACTAAATCCGGTGGCAAATCAATCGAGCACCACCTCCTACCTAACATGGCTTTCCAGTCGCATGTTACCACGGGAAAATGTAACCTTACTCCGTTCCAACACGACGTATGCGCGTGCGCATTCACAGCAGTTTCCCATACTCGAAAGGGTGTTGGGTTGCGCATGTTTTATAAACAAGCGTGTTGTGATACGAAAGATGACGGCAACGCTTTGAGATAATGTGTTTCTTTTGAAGAGAGCTATTGAACTAATTTAGAGCTTGCTGCACTATGTAAAGACTAAGCTATGGAGAGGGCTATACTCGGCGTTTCTTTGAAAGTTAGGATCCAAAGGTGATCTGACAGAGAACGCGAGTTGTCGACACACGAAGGGTTAGCTCGTTGAAGTGGCAGTGGGCCGATTACATCGCGAGAACTGCGGATAATCGTTGGAGCAGACGCGTTCTCGAGTGGAGACACGACAAGCAAACGCAGTGTGGGTCGCCCTGTTGCCAGGTAGAGTGACGATTTGCGCAAGGTGGCCGGTGTAGATTGGATGCGGGACGCCTTGTACCGAGGCCATTGGCGTACATTGGGTGAGGCCTGCGTCCAACAGTGGACAGCTGCTGGCTGTTGATGATGATGACTACCTTTTAGAAGTAGGTACAGCCCTGGAATGCAATGATTGTCTTCCATGTGACGGTGGCACGAAAGGGCCAGGTGTCCGCCTGAATACCCGGCATTGAAAATTAAAAAGCAGCCACGCTGTTTACCAGCATTAGATCGACAATATTCCAGTTGGAATCAAAAGACGTGTCTAGCAGAGCAGATCTATTCAGGATTCCGAATGATAGAAATAGAAATGACTTTATTTGACATACAAACGACGACACAGAGATACAAAAAGACACACACTAAATAATAACACATCTGAAAATGGTGTCACCCAGCTCAGCATTATGCCGTGGCGCTCGAAAGCGTCAGCGCTGATTTTTAGGGTTCAGAACCTCAAGAGGTAAAAACGGACGGAACTCTTATAGGATCACTTTGAAACTTCAATTGAAATTTGGTACGTGTATGTAAGTTCGTGACCCAAAGACGGACGTGTAACGAAAATAAATGAATTTTAAACATATTAATTGGTATTAAACCCGGTGTTTATCAAACACGAACAATTAATGCAATGATTGAACTTTAACACGTTGAGGGTCACACAATCGACAATGTGTTATCTGACTAGAATACGTGTGCCGGAACCATCTGGAATATTACTTCGATCTCAAGCTTCAGTTCGCTATGTTTTCAGTTTTATAAAATGACGTTTCACAGTCAAATCAAAAACGCAGCCAGTTTGATTCTTAGGTTTCCAAACTACGACTTTCTTTCCGGCAAATTGAGGTGGTCCTTGTATTGAACTGTTGATGCCAGTTGAAATTAAGGTCACCGTATTTTTTCTCGCCAGCGGGCGCCAGTGGACTGGGTGGTGATTGGAGGGATATAGCTGTCAATGTCAAACCGCGAAAAATGGCCAATGGCTGCCTTCGCTGACACCAACACGCCACTAGTAGGGCTTGCATTCCGGAATTCCGGAATTTCGAAATACCGGAATCTCGGAGCTTTTTTCCGATACTACAATTCCGGAATTGAGACCCTCAATATCGGAAATTCCGGAATTGAATAAATAGAGTTTTAATTGTACTAGATCTTAATTTAAAGTGATAATTTTCCAAAATTTACACGAGTTAAATTAGGTAAATATATAAGATTTTAATTTAAAACAATTATATTGATTTTGATACAAAATAAGCACAGGAAAATTACTTAGGACAGGACTGCCTTCCTTCCACGCATATCGTACATTTCTTGGACGGGTGGGTAAGGAAACAGAACTTTCCCTTAGTGTAGCCTTTGATTTGCGCACTTGCATTCTAGGTCTGTCATGTGTTCCCCATAAATATCCTTCGTTATCTCACTTTGTTTGTTCGTTTGACCCAAAATAATCTTGGACTTTGTTGGTCCGGCGATGGATATTTCGTTGTATGTAAGGAACAGCCTATTGGTTCTCTTGCGTCAGATGGACGACCCATTTTAATATTGCACTATAAGTCGTGGTGTTGGATCTGGGATGATTTTCTTATCGGCGATGAATATTTAGATGTATGGAAGAAACAACCAGTTGCCCCTCTTGCGTCAGATGGAAGAGCCATATTAATATTGTTCTATAGGTCATGGTGTTGGATCGGGGATTATTCTGTTATCAATAGATTTAGTGGGATCTCAATTAAACAACTGGATGAACCAATGATCATTTAGTTGTATGCATCTTGAAAAACACTTCAGTACTTCTGGACTGTGAATCGACCATTTCTTTCTATTTTGAAAACAATTCAACTGAATTTACTACTCAAGCATATTATCTTTAAACATCATACATCATCGAATAATGCTTAAAAAGTGATTTTTAAGTAAACTCTCAAGTGATAATTTAATTCATCAAAACGAAAATATCGTTTCGAAGTAACCTCTACAACGTTATTACGTCAGCGTGGCTCTGTGAGATGGATCCGTGAGCTGAGCACGGGTTCGTAGCACGAGAGAGGTTTGCGTTTTGTGGACTCTTCTATTTTTCAGCATTTCAGGTTTAGAAAAAGCTTGAAATTATCATGTCCTTCCTTACAACCTACAAATCCTTCAATAGTAAAAGAACCTTAAGGGTCGACTGACTAACATTGAAGTAGACCCTGGTTCCATAACGAATATCAATTTCTGTAGTATTTTTACCTTGGATTGTCTCGTATTTATCTTTTTCCGGTATGTCCGCAATTTGCTGTACTTATAAATAACATTCTGTCTCAGTTTTCCATGCCGAATATTGTAATTTGTCAGATCTCCTGTCTTCTGTTGTGCTAATATGACTTCTACCTGGAGGAACCACTTTAGCTGGTCTTGCCAAAAAGTAGAATTTTTGATGGCACTAAAATTGTTGACCACTCGAACAGATGTATATTGCATACAAAATAATAATACTTTTGCAATTTTCATATCTGTTTTGAGGGATAGAACTTAGTTATTCTTATTTTTGAAGTAGAAAAATCAAGTGTCTATTAATTACTTAAGTCTGTTGATTGTTATTAATAAAATGTTGATCACCAGACCTAGCTTTATTTTGCCCTATATTGATTAAATTACAAAAAAAACCTAATGAGAAAAAGATTTCACCAGTTCCGGAACTAGTTCCGGAATTCCGGAATTGAAGGACAATCTCGAACTCAATTCCGGAATCGAAAAACCGTCCGATATTGCATGCCCTAGCCACTAGCGCTTCTAGCGGAATTTTCGTTCGCGGTGACCCTCATTGATAGCTACGGGAGCCATGTTTAACGAGTATAATCTGAGTGTTGAAACCCGCCCTGAGGCATGGTTCGCTTTATTGTCGTAAATGTGAGACTGTAATTCCGCGATTTATGAAGGCCTGCGCTTACGCAGTGAAGAATAATGATATGCGTTCATTACATTCGCTGTATCATTTGCATTGACCAGGTAGGTACGTTATAAAACGAACGAACCTAAATGATGGGCATCACACTTCTGTAGCTAAGAAGCAAAGCAACTTTATCTCTAGCACAGTAGATCGATATCTTCGATAAGGTTTATGATCTTTGAGGGACAAGACGGGGGCTCTCCAGCTACGAGCTACAGGCTATCTAAAAGCAAGTGGTCCTTGAGGCTCATTGACGATTGCAAATCGGAACACAATATTGTTTGGCGGCCGAGTTATCGAACAAGTGGGAATGCTCACAAAATGAGAATGTTTCAAACAAATCTGTACACACTTGTAACCCAACAGTGACTTGAATCCACTGAATAGCCATACGGGCTCCCTTTCATTCGCAAGCAATTGAGCGTCGACTGCCACGGGCAATTTGATGCGACCTTGCACAATAGCGGCAATCAACCTGTTGACGGGCATCTACTTGCTACAGCAGCCTATTCACTTCCCACCGCTGGGCACAGTCTCTCATCATGAGAGGCCATAGTCCCCACATGGACCCGTAGCAGATTGACAGTCTTTACGAAGCTGCATGTCTTCCTTCACTGAATAGCAATGGTTTTTAACGGATTTCGCACAAGTAGAAGCACTCCGAGGTGCGTCAATTTTTAACCACGAACGCATGGCAGTAGATCTTATCACCAAGTTATTTACTGTGGCAAGCATGTTCATAAATCTTGGCATGATAATTCTTAGGTCATATTCTTAAGGATGGAGCGGATAAGGTAACATTGACTGCGATCCCTCCCGGCCAAGGCGAACTACTGCGAGAGTGTACTGTGAGTGTCAAGTTGCCATGGTACCGGCGACCTTATCTTTTATGTGAACTATATAACCTACTGAACTAATATAAAAACGGAGTCAAGTGCATGTCTGAACATATGGAGCGCAGCTGTAGAATACTGTTTTTTAAGATGTTAACTAATTTGGCTGGGATATGATGATGATCATGATGAAAAAAATATTTAAGTTATTTCGGCACTTACTTTAACCGTACTATACTGTACTTGTACATAGAACAAGTGCCTAGATGTGGCCGTATTTGTGAGTAACCATTTGGCCTTTCTGATGAAACGATCCATAGTAATATTAGAAATGTGAAAGTGTGTTTGTTGGTCCTTCCTTCACGTTGAAACGAATGGACCGATTTGAATGAAATTTGACGTGGAGGTAGTTTGAGACCCTGGGAATAGCATAAAATAGAACTTTTTATCCCGATATTTCCACGGGAACCGGCTTTTTACGGGTTTAACTATTTTTTCAATACTTCTTATAACTATAAGAGTACAATGGCAATTCAATTTGAATTGACCACTGCGCTTTTCGGTGAAGGAGAACATCGTGAGGAAACCTGCACGCATCTGCGAAGTAATTCAAAGATGTGTGTGAAATCCCCAATCCGCACTGGGCCCGCGTGGGGACTATAGCCCAAACCCTCTCGTGATGAGAGGAGGCCTGTGCCCAGCAGTGGGACGCAAATAGGCTGTAGTAGTAGTACAATGGCATCGGGTACGCAAATTCTAAGTCCACGCGGGAATTTTTAATAAATGTAGTACCTACTTAATGAACAAGTTAACGGCATAATGTTACAGGTCGATCAAGTTCCCGTTTCGCAGTATAATTAAAAACTGACAGATTGAAATACGTATTGTCTATTGTAATCTGAGATACTGAGCTGTCAGTATCAAATAATACATTTTAGTGGTAAACAGTCATCTTCTCTACGTATGTATACTTGCACAAAATTTGAAAGATGCTTATTTAATTCCCTTATAGATAATTGTTTTCATTCAATTGGTGAATTTATAGAAAATTGTACATTATAACTTCTTTCTGACATTACTTAGGAATATGATTTTTTTAAATTAATTATTTTTGTATATGACCAATCTTTGTAATTAATATTATCATTATCATCATAATGTTATTACATTAAAAATGTGTACCCCAGAAATGGGAAAACATGGAATGAATCATTTTTTAAGACCTGTATGTATGCTTGTTTTATAAATAAATTATTCTTCTATTTCATTCCATATTTTTAGGGTACGACAAAGTCGATAAAACATGATTAACAAAACAATGGACACTAAAAAATCTGCAATGTTGTAGCCAGTTATAATTCGAGAACTGAGTACCTAAGTACTAATCGAATTGCCATGAAATTGTCTTAATTCGTTTTTTTTATTATTTTACTAAGCCCTTGCCTTAAGTGTAATAATTATTTTAATAATCTCAGTTCGTGCAAAAACGGACTCTGTCTCACATCAATACAATTCAAAATCGTAACAAAAGCTACCTTTATTAGTGGTTACATTTTGAACTTTATAAAAAGTTATAGAACCGCTTTTTGCGTGTTGTCTGGAATTTTCTAGAGCAGACATAAATCAAAACCGGACCCGCCCGTTCATTATACCCCAGGAAATAACTGTATAAGGTCATTATCCTGGAGTCAAAAAAGTCATAAAAAACTGGTACCATGTGGCATCACCAGAGCTTTTAGACTAACACCTCAACTTGATATTTAAAAAAATTTGAGAGGAACAGTGCAAGATAGTTCTGAACACTTTCCTCAATGCTATACCAGAACAATTTTTCCAATATGTCAATACTTTTAGCTGATAGGCCTCTAGACTTCTTTTTCCATTTTTATCTTCCATCAGCTTGCCAGCCATAATCATATTATTTCGCTAATTTTTGTTTAAAATTGAGGGGTATCTAGACTTAAGTATAAAATATTTTAATACTTCATGTTTAGTTTTCGGAGATAGGTAATTACCTATCTGGGAAACAAAGTCAAAATATTACTACTTTATATGTATATATTTAAAGTTAATTAGGTATGATGATTTGATGCAACATCTCTCCAAGTATTGCTACCAAAGACCTTTCTATGATTGCAACTTCTATTTTAATGCTCTCCAAACGGGATCAACTAAACTAATTGAAGGCAACATTGTACCTATAGGCTGCTCTAAATTAGCTATCTACACCTTTTTCCTTAATACTCCATCGGGAAACAATATAAACATTAAGGAATGTTCCCATTGAATATTTCTGTAAAGGCAGCTGTTAAACTTGTAAAACTCATGGCACAATTTTGTTTTTCATTTACAGCCAAATCTGTTTCATTCAGCACATGTTTCAGCTGTATTTTCCAACATTTTGTTGTTTTAATATTCAATTCAATTCAATTCAATCATTTATTCAGCAAATTGGCCACATAGCGGCACTTTTATACGTCAGAAAAAGAATTTACCAGCGCTTCCTAGACCCATTGCATGAGAAGAAGCGCCGCAACAAACTCAAGCAGAAGGCCTTTTTTCAAAATTTTCAATATTTACATTACATGTATAAAATATACATATAGGTACGTACTAAAATTACATTGAAGGGATGTATAGTCCCTAACTTAAACTTAAATCTAAGATCTTAGAGATGTATAGTCTCCAAGGGTCCAGAAAAAAAAATATATATATATATAAAATTATGGAGATGGCCTCCATTGTCAAATAAATATAAATTCCATAGATGTCGACAGTCTCAAAATGTCAATAAATAATGAAATACATCATGTATAAAAGAGTTCATTAATACATGTCAATAAGAACATGATGAGGTCTCTCGCTTAAAATGTTTGACTTAGTAATATATTGTAAGCTAATGATTATTTTTAAACGTCCTTGCAAGCTTTTTTTTTACAGGTTACATAGCTTTTCATTTTTGCCATTGTGGATGGTTAGATGGTGAAAAGGTGTTTAATGCATTAACAGCAGCATATTAGAAACATCAAGATAAATAAGGTCTTATTAAATGATATGTCCAACTGTGGATGGAACAAGGTTGACGACAAAGTGATATGTACGAATATATGCTGTCGTCTATAGAATAGGATTATATCAGATGCCAGTGATACAGAAGTTTTATTCCAGAGGAGTTCAATCAAGCTGATATTTGATACCATAGGTATGCTTAGATAGTTTTGACAGGGGATTAAGTTAGCAGTAGTCCTTAGAACTGTTGCTGTCAAATGTGGCAGTGTTTTTTTTATATTTCAGTGAAGTTTCATAGACTTCTATGGGGGGAACTTCTATTCGTTTAAAAGAGGATATCATATATATGAAATCAGTGTAACAGTGTCATGAAAACAAGTGAAATTGTGAAAAGTGTTCGGCTGAATATGATTGGCTGTCTTGTTCTCAACAACTAGCAAGCGCTTGCAGATTCATTTAATCTTCTGACAGTAAAATACCTGCCCTTATGCAACCAATTTGCAGAATAAATGATTGAATTTGAATTTGATACATATTGATAAAGATTAGCAGAATAATACTAGGAATTATGATTCTCCTCATTCCTATCTTGTTGGCATTGCTTTCTTTATGTTGTAACACATGAATGTTTCTCTTCCTGTATTTCAAACATTACCGGGTTATGTTGACATATAAAACCTGAGTAGTTCAGCTGGTAATGACCAACTTAAGGGCAATTTGATGTAATGTTCACCTTTATTGGAAGCCGTGGTGGCCTAGTGGTTCAACCTACCGCCTCTCATGCAGAGGGTCGGGGGTTTGATTCCGGCTCGCACTTCTAAGTTTACTTATGTGCAAAATTGATTTTTAAATTTACCACTGAGCTTTTTGATGAAGGAAAACATTGTGAGGAAACATGCACGCATCTGCAAAGTAATTCAAAGATGTGTGTGAAGTCCCCAATCTGCAAGGGGTCTGCGTGGGGACTATAGCCCAAACTCTCGTGATGAGAGGAGGCCTGTGCCCAGCAGTGGGACGCAAATATGCTGTATCCTACTATTTTACCTTTGTGTGTGCTTCATGATATAAATAACTAAGTACTTATTACAGAGTACTTATTCTGAGTGGCGCGCCTTGGGGGAGGCCTATGTCCAGCAGTGGACGTCTATCGGCTGAAATGATGATGATGATGATGATGACTTATTACAATAGTCAAGTATTGTACTACCCATCCAGTTTGGTCCATTATGTTGTACAATAGCTAGTGTCAAGTAAAACAATAATATAAAAAGCAATGGCAAGATACTAAAATTAACATAAATTTCTAAGATATAGTGATGCCTAAAAATATACTCTCATTTTATTATCTCAATGTGATGGCGTGATAAAAATAAATATTTTTTTAAATGCATGTAAAATACGAGTATATACAGAATTATTTAAAATGCATTTAATTAAGAATACAACTACGAAACACGAACGTTTTAAAAATATTCAGTCCTATGAAACAATAATTCGCAATTGAAAATGCCATAAACAAAACAAAAATAAGACAAAAGCTAATGGCAAATCGTGACCGGTCCTTCAAAACAAGCAAATGTGAAAATAATAATGCTGCTCTCTCGCTGTTTCCATAAAATCATTAACAAACATAATGGAATCGAGGGCAACTAAACCTAATACTAAACCTAATATTGTGGACACTGAACATCTCCGTATGTGGTACGCGACCTCGCTATTTTTTAATGAATAAAACTACTCACCAAACTTATTCCGTTATGTTGTAATCGTTTGTTTTCTTCCGACTCTAATAATTTTCCGCGAATAACTGCGCGCTTTTCCAAATAAACCAGTCGAAATTATCAGTAAAAATCACAGCGAAACACACGGAAATGCAATATAAACAACAGTCTTTTACCTTTTAATTGACATAAAGGCTTTAATACAAAAAGAATTAGCCGTGTGTACGAAAATTAGTTCATTTCATCACTTATAACGTAATCGTAGGACCGCTGGACTGAAGTACTCTAGCTCGCTTGCACAATTTTGTCTTACTAACCAACCAGAGTGCATGCTTGCCTCGAAGTATCTATAGCTATGGATGGCTATGTCGAGTTCGGAGTTAGACAGAGATCGCTTGACACAAATACATTGAGCGCTCCATGCAAACGTCACAACACCACCCGCATGAAAAAGCGAGAACGCGTAACAACGCGTATAGCTCTGTCCCGTTTTAGTTTCAACGTAGTAAGATTGTAAGTAGCTTGTTTGAAAGAGATAGTAGATTTCGACTGATGCGAGTGTTGCACGCAACAGCGCGCGAGTCGCCATATTGTAAATAGTGTTGCCATAATTGTAGCGTTTCGTTACACGCAAAATATATTCTGTCTGTCTACTGCTTTAGCACCAATGAATTAATAAAATAATTTAATTCAATCGCTCTTAATTCTAGTATAAATCCATTTCAATATTATAAATGTGAAAGTAACTGTGACTGTCTGTCGGTTACCTCTTCACGCTTCAACCGCTGGACTGATTTGGATGAATTTGGTATGGAGATACCTAGTTGGAGTCCCGGGAAATGTCATAAGCTACTTTTTATCCCGGAAAAGCCCATAGTTGCCGCGGGAACGCGATATCCGAATTCCACGTGGGCGAAGTCGCGGGCATTGTGTACCTATTCGAACGAACAAGTCTTTTTGGATGATAATACAAGACAAATCGATCTATAGTTATTAACCTAACCTGTATGTCACTGTGTTACCATACAACATACCACATTAGCCGTTCCTTAGAATAATCGTTACGAACATGACACGTCAAAAGTCTTCTGCGACCGAGACTGTGCAGCGGTGGCCAATTTCCATCAGGCGGATCGGGTGCCTGTTTTAGTAGTTCCGTCTTTATCAAAAGTACTTTAGTACTTAGGTACCTAAATGTGTCTGTTAACCTGACCGATTTAGATGAAATTTGGCATGGAAAAGTTTCAGCTCCGGGGAAGGACAGAGGCTACTTTTAATCCCGGAAGAACGAATAAGTAGTTCCCGCGGGAACGCTATCACCGAATTCCACGCGGCCAAAGTCTAGTCAGTAATAAAAAGAAAGCCTACTAGACGGCTCCGTTTAGTATTGCAGTCAGGAATGCAGGCACTGAACAGGCGCACAAGGTCAATGAACTACACTTGGCACACTGAGTTAGCTTACGTAACAGCTTCCGTACAAAATTGGAAGTCTACTTCGTCCCGTCGCCCGCACTCCATATTAACTCCCCTGTGGAGAGAAAGAGAGAGGAGTAGCCTGTACATAAAAATCAAATATTAAATCCATCCTTTTATCACTAGGTAGATATATCTAATCTAATATATAAAATTCTCGTGTCATAGTGTTTGTAACCAAACTCCTACGAAACGGTTCGACCGATTCTTATGAAATTTGGTGTGTATGTTTATAAGTAGGTCTGAGAATAGGACGTAAGCTATTTTTTTAATTCTAAGGCGGTACGAAGTCCGCGGGTTCACCTAGTTATTTTATAAAAAAGTCCCCCGCCCGCCGCGTCTGTCTTATCGCGATAGGTAAACTAAGAAAATAGATAAGCCTTTGTAAAATTTCTAGAATATTAAGGAATTTAATATAAAGGAATCGAATTCAAGGAAAAGTACTTTAATTAACGGTCCGTACCTATGTTAGATTTATTCTGCGTCATAAATCTCATAAATCAACAGTTTACAACGACTTGTATAAAATAGTAATATATTCAAAATACAATATCTATCACTAAGTAGGCTTAAGAACTTAATCGATTGTCAAAAATATTTAACAAAAATATGGCAAGTATCATTCCACTGATAAAACATTATTTTAATTTAATTACTGTATTCATATAATTAATTTTTAAAAACTTAACCTTTATTGTCACAATACTAAATGTAAAAGAGGGTTTATCCCTAAAGTTGGCAACGTCGCATATAGCTGTCAAATATTTCGTTATTTTCATTAATTTCTATATATTACTGAATGAAAATATGAATTATCACTCTATGGTTGAATAAAACATTAAGTATGGATTGCAACGATTATCATAGGAACATGAAATATTTAGGATTATGGAAGTACTATCTTTTGAAAACTTTCCATCGCATTTTACATGCGTTTTAATGTAATCTTATCATTTGAATGCCTAACCAACAAATATAAAACGAGACGCGTCATTCCACCATAGAATGATAACTTCTTTTTTAATTCAGTAATATTGAGAAATTAATAAAAACAACGAAATATTTGACAGCTATATGCGACGTTGCCAACTTTAGGGATAAATCCTCTTAAGTAAACTGAATCCGAACAAGCATGTTCCGAATTCATTTGTCTTTTTTGCTACAAATGCCGGCGAATATCTATAATATTCCATCAGTCAGCGTCAAGCAACAATACGATTTGAGCACACTTAACGAAGCAGTGGAGAACTGCCTTTTCCACGAGAACTGTACATTTCGGATGCGGATGATGCTTCTAATGCAGCCCGTCTAAACTAAAATGTCCTTAAAATCGAAAAATTCAACCCCATAGCAATGGATAGACGCCATAACAAGTCTGAAAAAAGTTTCTGTTAATTTGCCGCTTGTAGTTTAAGGTAACACAATTCTAAACCAATTTAGTTGTATGAACTTAACTCGAATAAGAGGCTCCCGATGTAATAAGTCCTCTTCAGTAAATGCACTTTCTAAAATTGTCTTATTATATACAGCGATTGTAGGAACTATAATATCATCTTCAGACTATAATGCAGTCTTCTCATCCTTCAAGGGCAGAGTCTCGTCGCTGTAGTCCACTCGGTTCAACAGCACAGGCTCGGTTCCTCTTTTCTCGTTGTCCATCACACTATCTGGCAACTCCCGTTTTTCCAACTCCTCAGCCAACTGCGCGAAGAGCTCCCTGGAAGAATGTAAGTTGACCGTTGTCATAATCCAGCAGAGACATTTCCTTTGTGTTGCCGTTTTCGAAGATAGAACTAAAGCGGTGGTAGCACATTCACGCAGTCATATAGCTGCTATTGACTGCGATTTGATTACGAGTAGAATACCTACCAGTGCTCCACAACAGTTCTAGAGAGGAAGTGACGCCTAGTCGAGCTCAGGACTGGGTAACTGAAGTAAACATAATCTGTTGGGAGAGGCAGCTTTGAATTTTTCGCAAATGACAGCTCACCTGAAGATGAATCCCTGCATGTTCTTCGCCAAGTAGTAGAGGAAAAGCCAGTCCCCGAACTGGCAGCCGTTGACGACGTTTATGACGTTGTAGGGGTTGAACTTTCCGCCGGTCACGTGACGGAACATCAGCTCGTTGAACCGTAGGGAGCGACGGTACAGGTAGAAGGATGCTATCCTCCATATCACAGCTGGAAATACCAAAGTTCAAGTATGAGATAAGTTCAATCATATGGTTGGTCTTCAAAGTAACAATGCTAGTGCGGTATATACTTAGGGAATCGACAAACGATTAATTTTTGTATCGATACCTACAATCATTCGTTTCATATCATATATTCGTTGTTCCTTTTAGTTAGGTTATCGTGAGTCTCATGGCATATCTCAGTTTCTATTTTTAGCCTGTGTGCATGATTTAAGTACTTAGACCAAACTTCCTGCGGGGTATTTTTTGCGAGACAGGTACGATTTGGCCTTAAAAACAGTGGTCTTAACTCTTACGTTAGTTGGCAATGCACAAAAACGAAACGGATGATGGATGTCGGAGCACCTGATTCGTTTCAAGACCTTGAGTGAGTGAGATTTGATTTTTTTACCAACTTACCGAGGAAAGAGGCAATGAGGAGGAACAGAAGCCAGAACCAGAGGATGACGTAGATCTTCTCGTGAACGATGTTCAGCGCCATCACACAGAGGGCGTCGTGCTGCTGGATGGAGCCGCTGGGACCGAACTTGTGGAACACGCATTTCGTCACCTACAGTTCAAATCCAGAGTAAGTAAAACACACTTTTCAAGACCGCAGAAAGAATTAGTTATTATTTTTTGAACTTTTCACCAATATCCTTGCATCCCCAAAAGCGAATTGTTCCGTTATAACGGTCAGAGTTTCAAATATGACTCGCTCTGGTTTACCGATGAAGGAAAACATCTTAAGGATACCACGCAACTGTAAAGTAATTCTAAAATGGGTGCGGATTCCCCAACTGGGCCCGCTTAGGGACTTAGTCGTAACCCTCTTGTGATGAAGGTAGGCATGTCTTCAGCAGCGTGACGTAAATCTACATGGGCTGTTGTGACAGTAGTCAGAACTAACGTATAATTTGTGTCGTGCTTTACTATTGTGGGTTCCTCACGATGTTTACTTTCACCGAAAAGCTCAGTTGTAAATTCAAATTGAATTTCGCACATAAGTAAACTTAGAGGTGCGAGCCGGAATCGAACCCCCGACCCTCAGCATGAGAGGCGGTAGGTCGAACCACAAGGCCACCACGGCGGGTGAGGAAACCTGCACGCACCTGCGAAGTAATTCAAAGATGTGTGTGAAGTCCCCAATCCGCACTGGGCCCGCGTGGGGACTATAGCCCAAACCCTCTCGTGATGAGAGGAGGCCTGTGCCCAGCAGTGGGCCGTAAATAGGCTGTTGTAGTAGTAGTAGTAGTTGTATACTATTGTGGGTGACCTTGACACTAACTTTGGGAAACACGTTCTCCAACGGGTCAGCTATATTGTTCCAGTCGGCGAAGCCCACGACCTTCGGGCCGAGGTCCAGGAACTGGCCGTTGAGGAAGGTATTGATGATCCAGATCTGGAGCACCACGTGGAACAGGTTCACGATCTCCATGGCAACCAGCCAGACGGACCAGGTTCGTGTGATGCGGAGCCTGGACACAAATAACTCATAACTCATAACTCATAACTCATAACATTTATCACAAATAAACGTAAGTACCTAATCCCATTCATCGTCTCGGGTGGATGTATCTACTTAATGTTTTATTCATTCTATAGGTGAGCCTTTTTCTTTATACAAAACTAGCTTTACCCCGCAACTTCGTATGCGCAGAAATATTAAAAAGTAAAATCCCTTTTTTTCCCGTTCCCGTGGGAATTTTGCAAAATCCTTTCTTAGCGGATGCCTACGTCATAACATCTACCTGCATGCCAAATTTCAGCCCGATCCGTCCAGTGGTTTGGGCTGTGCGTTGATAGATCACTATATCAGTCAGTCAGTCAGTCAGTCACCTTTGAGTTTTATATATTTAGATTAAATTAAATAAATATTATAGAGATTTACATCTTACCCTATGTTGCAACATCTGATTACAGGCAAAAACGCAAACTCTCGTTAACCTTTTCAACGCCCTTATATATATAACTAGCATCTGCCCGCGACTTCGCCCGCGTGGGAATTCGGTTATCGCGTTCCCGCGGGAACTATGCGTTTTCCGGGATAAAAAGTAGCTTATGTCCTTTCCCGGGACCCCAACTATCTCCATGCTAAATTTCATCTCAATCGGTCCAGCGGTTGAAGCGTGAAGAGGTAACAGACAGACAGACAGACAGAGTTTCGCATTTATAATGTTAATATGGATACGAAAGCCGTCACTCACACGCCGAGGGTGGCTGACGTCTAAAGCGAATAATATGGAACTGACGGTACGCCATGACGCATGTAACAAATCCTTGGCGTTGGACCTGCGTTGCCAGTATACGTATGCGTAGTCAGCGTTAAAAAGGTTAAAAAGAATAGCACCTACATACTTAGCATTCTTCAAAAATACTTCATTCTTTTCCCAACTTACCTCAATATTATATCCTTTCTTATAGACTGCAGTTTCTTGTCCAGTGTCTTCTTGGAGGGCATGGTCCTAGCGCCAACTTTCATGTCGTCTCCGTCGTGAATAGCCATGCTGGCATACTGCAGCCCGTCAACTAGGGCTTTCACACGACCACCTGGGAATAAAGGGTATTTGTGAGAAAAGAAGTTTTCTAGTAGTAGGACTTTCAGGTACTTCGCCGTAAATACATCTTTTATATAAAATACTAAGTATCATGTCATGTGCAACCTGTTGGATTCACTTTATCGTACCGCTATTGAGATAATCTTATCGTTGTTCTAACCTCGTTTCGATTACCTACGCAACAATTTGAAATACCTAACTATTTCTTATGCATTAGGAACATTATTCTTTCGTCTGAGAAATACTACTAATATTCAAGGATGCATGAAAAGCCAAATAAAACTGTTACTCTTCAATAATATTGATGATACGATTCATTCTATAAGCCGTGGTAGCCTAGTGGTTTGACCTGTAGAGAATCGGGATTCAAACATGGCTCGGACCTCTGAGTTAACTGATGAGCGAAATTAAACTTGAACCACTGAGCTTTTCGGTGAAGGAAAACACCGTGAGGTGCAGGTGCAAAATTCTGCGCAGTAACTCAACAATGTGCGTGAAGTCTCCAATGGGCGCGAGGGGACTTATAGCCCAAAACCTCTCGTGATGGGAGTAAACCTTTGCCTAGCAAAAATAGGCTGTTGTGGTGGATTCATACTACCTATACTGCCAAGTCTCATGGCCGTATTTAGTACAAAATAATTCAAAGACGTATCCGATGTGTTAAATTCTAAATGTGACACGTACCTTCCTTCTTCTTCCACACATAATGAGGCATATAGAAACAGATGGACTGGAGGAAAAGGACAAACGGAACCCACTGGTAGTAGGTGTGGTGGAGAACTTCGTCGGAATCCGCCATGGGACCAACTCCGGGGTGAGGCAGGAGCCCTGATTGGAGCAGGCTTTCATTGTAATGCCGTACCTAAAAGTGGAAAAAAACATGATTAAGGATTTGTACCTACAGCAAGATAAAAGAAGGAGTATATTTAATATGACATAGATCTGTACAGTCATGATTTCGGAAGTTCTTCGAGTTCTCTCGGTAACCCTAGTTCTACTGCGGATAAGCATGCTCGTTTCTGATTCCATTACGTAGATAAATCCCGAGCATAGAATTCACCATTGCCCGCTGAATGACTTGGAGCTTGATGGTCGATGGGGCCAGAAAGTTCTCGAGTTGCGTCCGCGAAGTGGAAGACGAGCTGTCGGTAGAGCTCCAACAGGATGGAGTGAGTTACAACCTCGTGAAAATCCTGAGAATCCAGTGGAAGCAAGTAATGCGTCGGCAAAAGGCCTAAGTAAGTTTCTCCAGCAATGGATGCGTTACTATATAATAATACTAAATACTCACTATGGTGAAAGTGGCCATGAAGAAGCAGTAGGTCTGTATGACATTGTCAGGGACGCCCTGGTCCGAGATACACTTGATGTGGTCTCCGAAGAACTCCCTCGCGCATACAAGTATCACGAACGCCACTAAAATGGTCACCGTGGCTTTATAGTGGAGTTTAAAGACAAAGTTCTCGATCGAAGGCTTCGATTTGATCTTGAGCTGCGGCGCGAGAGTGGCTATCGTCGCCGCGAAGAGCTTACCCTCCATTTTGTTTTATTCTGAAAGAGAAAAGGCAATGTGTAAAAAATGAAAATAATAACCGACTTGAAACTCCGACAGCCGACAAAGTCGGTGTCAAGTTCACTATAAGATTGTCATAAGCTTTGGGTCGGGTCACTCAATGATTGAATTCTTTTTGGCTACAGTTTCCAAACATGGGAACGATGGACGTAAGTCTCACTGTAGTCTTTGATATTTATGCTAAAATCTAACAATTTCGAGGTGTTTCCTCATTTTCTCATGGAACTGAACCAAATTAAAATTGAACCAATAAAAGAGGTAAACAGACAGACAGGCATAATCACTTTCATTAGTGTGGAACTGTGGACTGTGACTGCAAACTCTCTGAATAGAAAATCTTTCTATTACAGTGTTTGTAACCAAACTCCTCCGAAACGGCTCGACCGATACTTATGAAATTTGAAGTGTATGTTCAGTAGGTATGCGAATAGGACGTAAGCTATTTTCCATACCCAAAAAAAATCAAAGGCGGTACGAAGTCCGCGGAGTCAGCTCAGCTAGTCTAACATATAAAATTCTCGTGTCATGGTGTTTTTAACCAAACTCCTCCGAAACGGCTCGACCGATACTTATGGTAGTGTATGTTCAGTAGGTCTGTACTATTTACGTAAGATATTTTTCACACCCAAAAAAAATTCTAAGGCGATACGAAGTCCGCGCGGTCAGCTAGTACCTATATAGAATGGTTTTTACGCGATTAAGTCCCGGAGTGCTCGTTTGCCTTCTCTACCAATGATGACAGAAAAAAGCTCATTCAAGGGCCAGTGAGACCTAAGTAGGAGATGTTTACACTTTTTCACTCTATTCCGTTGTATTATTCCTCTACTCTCGGACTCTAGAGAGTGTAAGCATCTCGTTGACGTTAACTGTACCTATAGTTAACACGCATTCGCTTGATTCGCTAGGCTGTTTTAATAGGTTATGTATACGCCCTATTTTCGCTAGCAATGTTTATGTATTATAACAGTTGTAAAAAAAGTGTAAACACCTTTATATCAGTAGTAGTGTAGTGGAGTACCTAGTACAGGACACAATGTAGTGATGATGATACTCGTAGGTAGGTACCGTGATAGATAACAAAGTGCTACAATTTGAATAGCGCACCTTACGGATTTTTGAAACACTTACAAAACATGATTTTTGCACATTATCCACCCACCACAACAACAGCCTATTTGCGTCCCACTGCTGGGAACAGGCGTCCTCTCATCACGACAGGGACTTGGGCTATAGTCCCCACCCAAGTGCGGTTTGGGCACTTCACACACATACTTGATTACTCCGCAGATGCGTGCAGGTTTCCTCACCATGTTTTCCTTCACCGAAATAAGTACTCAGTGATAAATTATGTGCGAGCCGGATTCGAATCGCCTACCCTCTACATGCGAGGTGGTTGAACAGACACATGTCTCAATTAACTTCAACATAACGTAGTGGTTCAAATCGAACATTGCTCATCTTCATTGATTTGAACCGGCGACCCTCTGCACGAGAGGCGGTAGGTCAAACCACTAGGCTAGCACGGCTTCAGAGCGGGTATTAAATTAGTAACTTCCCATCACAACCGCTAGTTGGCGTCACGATCCGTCCTGAGACTCCTGAGTCAGGAACAAGGTAGTTTGAAACTTTCGCAATAGATGGCAGCACTGTGATCATTCGCTAGCGCAAGCATTCGGTGTTCTACATCGATAATCATAAAAATACATAGTAAATTGAAAGCTTAACAAAGAAAGTTTGGAAGGTGCTTTGCTCGAGTGAAGATAGCTAAAACTGTTTTTTTTAGAGTTTCCCCAGAGATCTTTTTTCGCACCCGTAAACCCCTATAATTCGCTTATCGCTTGCCCGCGGAACTATGCCTTTTTGCCTAGATAAAACGTAGCCTATTCCCATCCCCGCGGGACTCCCAACTACCGTATGGATAGTTAGTTAGTTTTACAAATTGCATCTAAATCGGTCCAGGCGGTTTAAGCGTGAAAAGGTAACAGTTAGACAGACAGATTTACTTCCGCATTTATAATATTAGTGTGGACGAGCTCGTTCAAAGTATAAGATATTTCATCCTCCAGCATTATTATGCTTTAAAATTTAAAAAACACATCGACGTCATACGTAATCAGAAAAGTGCCGATGTTTTTCCATCCGCTAAACCGATTTATCTCAAATATTATAGCTAAAAACACTCTCTATTACAGCTATCGAACAAAAAAAACTAAATCAAAATCACTTCATCCGTTGCGAAGCTATACACAGCTACATACATACCCGTCGAAACTTCTAACAACCTTCCGTGTCGGGGATCAAAAAATACTATTGCAGTCACAGGTCACAGGTTTACCTCAATTTGAGATAAGTATTTCAATCATTCAATGGATTCTACAGTCGGTATAAAATCGCCACGAGCGCTGAAGACACACAAAAACATGTCATTTAATGACACCGGGATTTTGAATTTACTGTGTTTTTTTCGTACCCATAGCCGTTCTTTATTTAGCTATGTGTGCGATCAGTCGTCTCAACCCCCCTGGCGATACCATTTGTATTTTATTAGCTAGATTCTATTATTAAAAGAAAATACCTGTTATCCGGAATTCCTTATCTAACCACACTATCCAGCATACTGCGTCAGGGTGTCGTCTATACTGACAGAACGGGGCTGTGATAAGATTCTTGATAGATGATTAGGTGTACGATTTCGCCGCATAAACAGAACGTTACATTTTAACAATGTGTGTGGGTTCCTCATCTATTTCGCTTGGGAAGTACACCAGTCGGTATACAAATGTTTAAACAAATAGGCTCGCACTGTTGTCATCCGCTAAGGTGTTAAGGCAGCCGGTGACATGACTGGAACAGAGGGATTCCATCTTAGGCCTCAAGGTGGGCAACGCATTCGAGATCTTATGATCTCTTATAAGAAATGTAATGTAATTTCGGTGTCCATGGGCCGCAGTGGCCGCACCATCGTGGCCTGTGAGCTCATTTGTCTATCAATTACATTAAAAAAACTTAAACCTCAATCATATTCGGTATTGCAATTGGTAGCCCGCGGACTATGTTCGCGGACTGCGGGTGACACATTGTGAACATTCGTATCTCTTTTCACTTTGTCATGACATGATGATTTCATATGTGAAATATGAGTCGGTCGAATGAATCCCATCCAATTCTCGTAATTCTAAGATAGCATATAAAAAAATAGCTCCGTTATTTAGCACTTATTATCTGCTAAAGGATTTGAAAATAACTGTAGCGTAACTTAACCATTCATTTTATATTCCTTCCGCATTCTCCATTTTCAAGAGAACGCTGGAAGTTATTGCTGTTTAGTAATCAATCCGGATGTTGACATGTTAACTATGTTTTCATTCTGTCTTCTTCTTCTGTGTTTGTCTATGGTGTTCAATAGAGTATTTAAATTGTATTGTAATATGCTTGCTGCACGTCCACGCGTACTTTCCTCCGAGCAACTATATCGCTTCCACTTGAGAATCTATTGATAGAACTATAGAAAAAGTAAGGTAAACCTACTTAGAATGGCAACCTTCATTTGTAAGCGTACGCCTGAAATAAGTGTTAAATGCGATAATAGATGTCGCTGCCTAGCCATTTAGCCTGTATGAAAATTTGATGCGCACCTGGATATTGCTCAACTACACAGCTTTTCCGATGTACGCCCAATGTAAGGATATTGTCAGTGTTCTAATGATCTTGTCTCTGATACAACTTAATAAAAAATACTAAATGTGTAAAATAGATGACAGTGGGTAGAGAAATAAAAAAAACATTTCAGCTTATTTTATTTGGTATTTTAATTAAAGCGAAATTCACTGGCAAGTCGTAGGTATATTTATTCAAACTAACCTAGTTTAATATAAATGCATTGAGTCCAAAGTATGAAACTTATATTCAACATCAGTAACTGACAGTCATTCATAGGTATTTTTTTGGTTTCACAAATCTTTGGCACAGTAGGTAAGTAGGCAGAATTTGAGAAATTTACAGGACATTTTAATATTTTTGAACTCGCGTTTCACATTCCTCTAAGACCGATCTTTAACCTAACTTTTAAACATTCACCTTATGCAAACAACTATAGTTAGTTGACACTAGAAACCCACCTGTACAAGTACCTACACTACACATACTTTAGTCTCAAAGGTCACTTAAATGGTAAAACGGTTCGAAATCTTATCTGCTTAACGAAATTAGACCAAAGAAAAATGGAAAAGGTTTTTTTATCTCAACCAGGATTCGAACTATTGCGAATCTGTTCCTCCAATCATAGAAAGGTAAGGTAAACCCTAGAAGGATTATCTTCATAAAAATCCCGAAATCAGTGTTATAAATGTGATAAAAGATGTCGCTGCCCATTGAGTCTCTATGAAAATCTTCATATTTTCATACAGACATAATAGGCTGTGACCTGGATATTTCTCAAACACGGCTTTTCTGATGTACGCCGCAATGTAAGTCAGTCTATTTTATTACCTTGTAGGTAGTACCAATGGCTATCCGGGCCATAGGGCGTGCAATCATGCACCATGAAGTCCTTACTTGAGGTGGTCATTTTAATCTTATATAAAAACTCAAAAGGCTGTCTTCTCGTAAGGCAGAGTCTCGTTGCTGTAGTCCACTCGGTTGATGAGCGGTCTCCGCGTGTCGTGGAGCATTTTCCGTTTGGGACACTTCTGATTCTCCAATTCTTCAGCCAGCTGAGCGAAGAGCTCCCTGGAAAACAGTCGAAGTCTTAGAAGAGATACAATTCATGAAAGTTAATCATACACACATAAAGTGACCCGGGGCTATTTGCATATTTTTCTGTGTATCAATTTTACTGCATAGTATACTTTAGGGTTAGAAAATGACTTACGAGCAGGTACGAGAGATCAGCTGTGGTACTGCGTTTGGTCATTGGTTTGCGATATGCGAGCCAGGAGTTTTTACTCGTAATACTCGTATTAAGTCGATCCCAATGACAACCGCATCTCCAACCAAGTGGTCAAAAGCACAGAACCAGCTGATATTGGCTTAGCTTAAGCTCCAGCTCACCTGAACACGGAACCCTGCATATTCTTCGCCAAGTAGTAGATGAAAAGCCAGTCGCCGAACTTGCAGCCGTTGACGACGTTTATGACGTTGTAGGGGTTGGACCTGCCGCCGGTCGCCCGGCGGAACATCAGCTCGTTGAAGCGCAGGTTGCGATGGTATAGGAACATGGAGGCAACCCTCCAGATCACAGCTAGAATAGGTAACCAGACCTTAATACGTGTTATGCTATTAATTTTATAGTTCTATCGAACCACGAACCACGACTGTCTCTGACGCAACTTAAGTACAATGTACAAATGTACACGTCCAACACAGCCAAATGCAAGGCAGTCGTGGTTTGCAAGAACTATAATATTGTTAAGGACCGGTTCCAACAGAACGGCTCCTACCTACAATCCACAAAACGGCTTTGACTACGAATGGTTCAATATTGACACACAAAATATGTCAAATATTAACCATCTGTAGCCAAAACGAGGCGTTTTGTGGACATAGCCTAACATGCAGGGAATCCGAGCAACCAAATTTTTTTTTTTACTGTAATTAGGCTTTCGGTGAAAGAAAACTGCCACGAAACCCCTATGCATCTGCGACAACTGCGAAGTTCCCTATTCACGCTAGCGTAAACTGTGGTCCTTGTGGTAAAAGGAGGCCTCTGCCCAGTAGTGGGACATAGGCTGTTTGTAATAGAGAGGAGAGTATTTGTGATTACAATCGTTTTTTTCAGATTCAAAGAAGAAGCAACCAACAAATTGGATATTTAGAGAAATCAAACTTCAGAGAATGAGACTATACTACCAGAAATATGTTAACATTTACAATGCTACTCTACTACTAATGATTGTAAATCACTCACCCAGCAGGGAAGCGATGAAGAGGAACAGCAACCAGAACCAGAGAATGATGTAGATCTTCTTGTGGATGACGTTGAGCGCCATGACGCAGAGCACATCGTGGGGCTGCAGGTTACCGCTGGGACCGTACTTCCAGAAAATACATTTCGTCACCTAGAGGGAAAAAATATAGATATCGATACACACACCAATAAACACACAGACCAATAAATAATTCCGGATTCTAAAGGGAGCGTCAAAACTTCACGACGGTGAAAGTGACGTTCCCTATTGAATCTAAGTAAGTATATGATGGAAATAAAATAAGGACCCTGATGCTACCACCCCATCTCTCATTACTACATAACTCGTTATCCGGCCGCGCAACAGCAGAGCTCGGCTCATGAATGAATGTGAGTGGGTTAATTGAGTAGACATTCATTGCACCCATGGACGCACAGCACTTTTCTCATTTTTCACCAACTATGATCCTATCTTTCTCCGAAATACACATTTTATTATAGTTACTTCGGCTTCTGATGACTGGGGCGACTTACTTTTGGAAACAGACTGTCCAACGGGTCCATAATCGCGTCCCATTTAGAGAAGCCAATAATGTGCGAGCCGATGCCCACGAACTGGCCATTCAGGAATATGTTGGTGATCCAGATCTGGAACATCACGTGGAGCAGATTCGCAACCTCCATAGAAACCAGCCAGACGGACCAGGTACTCGTGTTGCGAAGCCTGTGGACGAAATAAATAAATTAAAAGCCATCTACCGCGATACAGCTTGGTAGGTCGATCCCAGATAGGTACATCCCGTTCCCATAAGAATTTCGGGAAATCATCTCTTCGTGCTCCCCTCCCTACACTTCCCTAGGTGCATGCCAAATGTCAGCTTCCAGTGTCAGTACAACATCTATTAACTCATGAAAACGATCGGCTCCGTTGAAAGCATAAAACAAGTAGGTAAGTATATGAGGTCAATACGAGCTTCGATTTGAGAACTATTCTATTTCCCATAGTGTTTCGTAGAATTCTTTGTAAAGCTCTTTGTTCTGATTGAGCACGCCTTACCTTAAAAGGACATCCTTCCTTATTACTTCCAGTTTCTTGTCCAGGGTCTTCTTGGAAGGTAAAGTCTTGTCGCCCACTTTGATGTCGTCATCGTGAATGTTTATGCCGGCGTGCTGCAGGCCATCGACAAGCGCTTTGAGGCGACCACCTAGAGAAGAGTATTTTTAAGAATAGTCAAGTCAGATGAGCTCAAAATGACAGCCATTAGGTACAAAGAGTGTCCCACTTCGGATAGGCCTCGCCTATTCTTCACCACTCTCATCTATTGCGTTCAAACTCCCGACAAATGCGTCCAAGACGTCCCGCCATCTTCTTTTAGGTCTCCCTCTGCTCCAGTAGCCAGCTCGAGGAGCCCAGCTCAGTTCCATTTGAGCTAAACATTCTTAACACTATGGCAACTGTTAAAACACTAAGCTCAAGATATGTACCTTCCTTCTTCTTCCACACGTAATGCGGCATGTAGAAACAGATGCACTGGAGGACGAGCACAAACGGAACCCACTGGTAGTAGGTGTGGTGGAGGAGCTTGTCTGATTTCGCCATAGGACCCACTCCGGGGTGAGGCAGAACCCCAGATTGGAGCAGGCTTTCGTTGTAATGCCGTGCCTGGTAACAAAAAAATATCACAATCTGCCGGTGATAGGATCTGATGCATAAGTCTAGTGGCTATCGTCGTCTTATACCCGCTAAGCTGCAGCCAAACAGTAGGTGAAGTTAGCATAGAGACATTAAATCGTTATAGTTAGCTAAATCATCGCCGGGTTTTACAAGGTAGTCGAGGTCTTATGATTACTTACTTCTTCTTCTTCTTCTTAGTTATGTTCGTGGGCTGCAGAGAACAGAACACTTATACCATCAGATGGTCTGAGTGCCAACCAACCAATCCATAAAAAGGACTTAAATACAAAGTAAGAACCAACAGAAATGCCAGAGGGTGTCGTAGTAGATAATAAGGCGCCTGCAAGACTGAAAGATGTATTGGGCACGCTGTCGAGTAGATAGAACATGTTCCTCTCCATATTAAAAATCTACGTTTGGATCTTGGTCAAATTGGATAGACATTATACTTATTTGCTCTACACTTACTATAGTAAACGTTCCCATGAAGAAGCAGTACGTCTGAATGAAATTCTCAGCGACGCCCTTGTCAAATATGCATTTGATGTGGTCTCCGAAGAACTCTCTAGCGCACACGACGATCACAAACGCTATCAGAATGCTGACGGTGGCTTTGTAATGCAGTTTGAACGCAAAGTTCTCGATGTTCGGTTTGGATTTGAGCGTGAACCGTGGCACGAGAGTGGATATCGCTGTAGCGAACAGCTTACCCTCCATTTTAGGGCGTTACTCTGGAAAACGACAAAAAAAAACATAAGGTCTAACAAAAAAAACCGGGCGAGTCAGACTCGCTTATGAAGCGGCAAATATTATGCCACTAGCTTCTGCCCGCGACTTCGGCTGCGTGGAGTTCGGTTATCGCGTTCCCGCGGGAACTATGTGTTTTTCCGAGATAAAAAGTAGCCTTAGCCTATGTCCTTTCTCTTGACTCCAACTATCTTCATACGGCAAAAAGCCCTCTCAAATTGTTTTTTCATCCTTCAGTTACTTGTTGGAGTGCTAGGTGTTCATTTTGTAGCGTTTCATAAGTATGATACACCTAGCTCCCAAATTTCAAATACAGTGCCCTAGTGGCTGTGAGATACTTACGGCCCGATGGACGGACAGATAGAAATGAATAAAATTATCATGCTTCCGTTTTTTCGTTAACCCGAGAAATCTATGGATATATCGATACTTATTGACTTTCACAGTTGAACCAAGCCTGTCCAGCAGACAGATCCTCCAACGAATCTTATTTAGATTTGGAATATGTTTAAAACCTTGGGAGACTAGTCGTTACACCTACCGCCTCTCATGCAGAGGGTTCAAATGCGGCTCTCTGAGGTTATACCTATGTGCGAAATTTCATGTATTTACAATTGAAATTTTCAGTCAAGATGAAGTCTCAATGTTTGCGTGCGAGGACGTCTGTACACTTGTAAATGTGTGTGTACCAACTACGCGGACCAGTGATCAACTCTCCATCTCTGGATGAAACTAATGACGGTAAGGGCGAATTGGGCGCGAATTGCGCGCCGGCTAGATTCAGGCGGTTGATTCCGTGGCCATTCTGTATGTAGTAACTATTGAATATTCTGTGATTAAATACCTAGAAACGGCGTGAACGAATATCGCCGTTTTTTTGTTGAATCGACGTCTTATCGTATACCGTGATATCACGCACCGACAACGCATTAATTCAATAAATGACACATTGTGAAAATTGCTTTTCTCTAATCCTAGCCGGAAACAGTGAATAGAGGAAAGCAATTACAATAAAATCATGATTAGAAATATCCTTGCAGTATATTTTTGCTGGTAGTAGGACCCGATGAGGTCCGTCCGGATTGACACCACCATCTTACTCACCAACCTAACCTAACCTGCTGCCAAAAATCAGTAACTACTTGGCACACAGTCATCAAGACATAGATTATCATTGAATTTTACTTAAGTAAGTGGCTATCATCATCATCATAGTACGGATTTTTCACTGAATATTATTTCCATTTTTTCTTATGTCATTAGCTTATGAGTTACAATATATGACTATATCGTACCATAAGCATTCCTAAATAATATGACGCAATCGAAAGTAATTTCGAGTATTCATTACTCCTACCAGCATCATGTCATGAATAGGGATGACGACAACTTTTTTTCCTTAGTCTATCAGGACGATTATTGAAAAGTATTGGACACGTATTTTTCTTTTTTCACGTAATCAAACTTATACGGAGATTATTGAGTTGAAATGTCGCGTGACGTCACGGTTAGCTACGATTTATACCTAACGGTCACGTAGTTAGCCCCCACTCTCCAACTTTAATGCGTTTTAACTTAGTCATACTTTGATAATTTATACTTATACTTTGATAAACAAAAAATACGTGTCTAATTTTTTTTTTATTACCTGACTGACGGACTAATTAGAATTTCGATTTCTTCACCCTGTCGTCATCCCTATTTACGTTACAACGTAAGTAAGCACATGCACAAGTCGTAGGATACGTGACGAACAAGTCGTAGGATTCGTACGATATCTTTTATCTTTCTAAAACTACTCAAATTCAAAAACAGTTTTCCGAGAAATGGTAGGTAACCTAACTGGACAAGGTTACATTACACTACCAAGAGACGGATAAAAACTAGTTTTATTACACAAATGCTATTTGTAGTTAATTTGAATTTTTTTAACTTGTTCTTTTCTGAATAAACTATGTTTTATTACCAGACTGCGCTATAAGGAGAGTTATGTTTTTCGAGTGTATGTATATATGTATATATGTATATTTGTTTAGCATGCTCTGTAGCCTAAACAGCTTGATTGATTTTTTCTTTTGAGGTGACGTTAAATTCATCTTGATTGAAATAGTGACACTTTGTTACACATATAATTAGTATGTGTGATGTAGGGCTTTTTATTTTCAAAAATCAAGTTAGGTATATCGACTACACATACGATATGAGTCAGCTCGCAGACAGACAGCCATACAAAATGTCATTATAGTTATAGGACCATCACAGTTACCACCGTGGTGGCTCGTGTGAGAGAGACGGTACGAAACCTTCCTTGGGTTAGAGCGAGAGGTCGATATGCCCGGTACCTACCGCAAAAGAAACTCGTTTTTGCAAATATGACAGTAAACTGGCCTGAAATGCTGCGCTTGATTCTGCTGTCTCGTTATATTTACTACCTAGGTAGTGTGGAGACTGGCCGAGTACAATCGGTTAGTTGACACATTCTCTTCCAAAAATAGGTAATTTTAAGCGTAGAATATTGTGTAGCTTTTATTATTTAGTTTTTTACGATCCTTTGTAATGTGCGCATCTCTCAAAATATAATATCAATTCAACTTAAAATCTATTATTTCTTAATTAGGCAGTACTAGGGCAGTAATAGGGACAGTCTTCAAGAATTAGATATTTTAATAAGCTAGACATCGTCTTCGTGTCTTCGGATTCCACCGCTGATCTCCGTGTCTGCAGCATCTACCTGAGCTAACATCAACCCCCCGTTACATTTGGTGTACGCGCGCTCGGTAGAGAGGAGAACATCTACATTTGATGGAACCGTTCTCGATGGAAGGAAGAACACGCACGGAACGAGAAACAATTGACAATGGAATGGATGTCGCGCTCTTGAAGATGATGGTGAAGCGCTTTCAAGGAATGATGGAATGGACAACCGCATGGCGAAAAACACGGTTGTACCGATTTTATTTGTATTAATCAAAATTTTCATCCATTGTCATATGCACCACGTTCATTTATTTAAAGAAAATGGCTGCCCATAAGAATCACAATAATTATTTTTAACGATATTTTACTGTCCTTTTACTATATTATAAATAATAACGATAGATTCAAGAGGAAAAATTTAATATTATAATATATTTTTTTTATAATTCTTTTTAAAATTCACTTCGATCACATTTCTGGAGCAAGAATCCGTTGGAGCAAATCACGGACTATTCTTCATGCTGCGTCAGGAACGATAGATTTCTTCTTCAAAGTTCTCTTATGTTGTGATTATAATTTTTCTTCTTATTATTACGAATTTCTCCCCAATATTCCTTTATTCGTGAAAGGCAGGTAAAATTTTCTACACTCGCAATGTTTATTTTATATTGAATATAATTACTTTTATAGTAATGTTTATTATGATATATGATTGACTTTGTCATATTTCAAAACATTTCTCATTAATATTTTTTATGGCTTAGGTAGGTTAATATTTTCATTCCTAGAACAAATAGTTCGTATTGTGAATGAAGGATAAATAAATAAAGTTTGTGATAGGATGTTCGTGAATAGAAACCTTTATGGCGAATTTTGTAGTTGTCATTGAAAAATATTTTTAATGAAGAGTAAATACTTGACATGACTTTGTGACATATCTGTCAAATGATGATAAATGGTTTTATATGTAAACAAATACTTATAAAATAAATAATATCGTAAAGAATACGAATAGGTAGGAAGTTTTTATAGTATTAATTAAAGATAATGGAATATGCAGTGCTTGAATAGGTAGGAGTTTTATAATAATTAAAAGGTGGTACTTAGAGTATATAGAAGTATTGAAGTTGAAGTAGCAATGATTATCATTGGTTGTGATAAAAGTAGGTATAAGTAGTTGTGTAATGTGTTTGGTGTAAGATTTTCGCGATGGCAGAACCAACCACAACTCAATCTATGCCATAGGCTTTTGAGGGGGCTTCGTTGCTTACCAGTGGATTGGGAATGTTGTTGCAGAGTCCGAAGCTGATATGCATTTATATGATTTCATTACATCGAAAATATTACGTCTTGCTTAGGTTTAGGTGTTATGTAGGAATAGTGTAGTTACACACGTAGGTATATAATGTATATAGATAATGTAGATAGTGTATAGTGTATAATTAGTGAGAATTTCTTGATGTAGAAAGCGTAACCTGTGTGTAGAATGTGTATATATGTGTCTTTTATAATTATTAGGATAATGACTTTTTCTTTCAGTGACATAGTGATTCTATTCTTAGTGTTTTTCTTTTATAGGCTATTGTATCGAGCACATTGCCTAATGAATTTAAATAAATAAATGGCAATGATTAGTTATTAATAAACGGTTTCATAATAATATTTATGATACCGCTGTCATAGTCAGTAATAAATAAACATAGAGATCCCTTTTTAATTATTTTTCATTTTTTTTTTTTAAATAACTGTCAGCTGCCTTTGTGTTCAAACAAATTAATTAATTTTAATTAATTTTTTTTCTCTCTCTTTAGAACCTGCCTAGCTATGATTTATAATATGTTGCTTAAAGACCATGCTCACACCTTTGTTATTTTTCATGTGCTGTCACCGAGGCGATTTGTGGAAGTTACTCTACGACCGTGTCTTCGAGGTATATGCATGGGCGGGCAGACGACCCCTCATATGTAGCCTCTTATGTAAGGGACTGCACCCCATGGATCGCCAAGAAGAGAATCTTTAAAATATTTTTGTGCGGTCGCTCGTTTGCTTTAAAGCTTACCTTTTAAAGGAAAATTATGTGACTTCCGCAAGTCTGTAATTTTTTATTGCAAGGAGAGGTTTCAAAGTTTACATAATTTAGCTTTTTGAACAATATTGTATCAGGTTAGGTTAGTCCGATTATTCTTGTCTGCGGACATTTTTTTTTTCGTCGAAATTTGTTTTTGGTCCGAAATCCACCTTTTCTAATATTTATTATTGATTCAGATTTTCTTTTAAGAGTGTTAATTATATATAATGAATATGGATGGAAAGGTTGGTTATTCCTTACACAGGAACAGTCTTAGTTTTGTAAAAGAAAAATTTCGACGTAGGGTAGGGCCTTCGTTAGCTAGGCGGTTCCTCGAAAGGGGAGGAGGGAAATGTGGAGACTGGCCGAGTACAATCGGTTAGTTGACACATTCTCTTCCAAAAATAGGTAATTTTAAGCGTAATATATTGTGTAGCTTTTATTATTTAGTTTTTTACGATCCTTTGTAATGTGCGCATCTCTCAAAATATAATATCAATTCAACTTAAAATCTATTATTTCTTAATTAGGCAGTACTAGGGCAGTAATAGGGACAGTCTTCAAGAATTAGATATTTTAATAAGCTAGACATCGTCTTCGTGTCTTCGGATTCCACCGCTGATCTCCGTGTCTGCAGCATCTACCTGAGCTAACATCAACCCCCCGCCACAGTAGGTAAGAAAAAAGACTAACTTGGTACCTACCTACTTTCTACTCCATTTCAATTTTCTACTTAGTCTTAATTTATTAATGTTTTGATATGATAGTTTAAAAATGTCGTACGGTTTGACTCATTTTTTTTTACAAGTTGAAAATTATTTGACTAACTATTCAAATCTGTGTGACGTGTTTACTGAGACGCGGCGCTACCACGAGTTTTAGATTTTAGGTGATAATACGTCACGCTCTCAGAAACGACTCTAACGGTTTCGACGATTGTTTGCAATATCTTCACCCGAGCAAAGGTCGGTCGCCCTACCTGGGCGACCGACCTTTTCATTCCGTATAAAAAAAAAACGTAAACATTGTTCTAAAAAGATGAGGTTTTTAATGGAGACAACTGCCAAAACATTTTGATTGTACCTAAAGTATGTTTTTGTTAGTACTTACATGTCACCATTAAACATTACATTGTAACTAACAATCTATGGATCTCAGAAATCTATAAAAAAAAATATATTTTTTTTAACAATGCAGAGAGACAATCTAATACTTTTAAATAAAAACCGGCCAAGTGCGTATCGGGCCACGCGCAAATTATAGGGTTCCGAAGTTGAGGATGCCCACAGTACCTTTCTAAGACTTATTAGCATCTAGCTAGCCTGTGGTATGACGTGCCCGCCCGACGCCCCTGCCGCTCGAGAAAAATCATCATTATAAGTTGGTCGACTATTACTCGTTAGTTTGTACAGCCTATTTAGCTCTGATAGTTTTCCTTTCAACTACGTTATATATGCCACAACCGTGATTTTTTTCAGCCATCTAAATACCACCATTTAGCTGGCAGGGGGGGGGACACGTGACTCTAACAAAAAATAGCACTTTAAAGCTTAATATTTCACAAACGCATCACTTAATCAAAAAATGGTTTTAACAAACCCACAATATATTTTTAAGACCTATTCAACGATATGCCGCACCATGGGGTACGCAAGAAAAAAAAAATACATCCCCACTTTACGAGTAGGGGAGGTACCCTATAAAAAAATATATTTCAAAATTTTATTGTACCACTTTGTCAGCGTAACTAATATGCATATTCATGCCAAATTACAGCTCTCTAGACCTAAGCATCTCCGAGCAATAGTGCGGACAGACGGACGGACGGACGGACATGGCGAAACTATAAGGGTTCCTTGTGGACTTCGGAACCCTAAAAACAAGCTATTTGCCAGTACCTATTTAAAGAGTTGGACGAAATTTGGAGCTAAGGAAAACTAATTTTTACTATTTTTTTCAACCGAGCAAAGCTCATCGCCCAGGTAGGAGCTTTTCTCTAAACTAACTCTATTGTAGTATTAAGTAGATTATTCTGTGTGTACACCTATAAAGGAAGATTTGGTCTTTATTTACTGGCAATTGTAACTGCTACTCTGTGTTACCTAACAATAAAAAAACATTCAAGCCAAAAAAGAAGTACCTAAAAGGGCTAGAAGTCACTTTTGCTACGTGAATTGCCAGTGAGGACGTTGCGAGTGAGTTCTCGTGGTAGCGGCCGCGCAACTGCATTCCTGCCCATACAACGGAGACGGGAGTAGACGTACGACACGACGCAACTTAGAAGACGCGCAACGAAGCACTTCAGCCGTAGGCGCAGAGTCTACTATTGCTTAATTCACGCTCCTTCTAAGTTGTGTTTAACCTGTACGTCCAACTCTTTCTCTCTTCTAGGCCCTGCTAAATATTGACACGGCGCATGACTTATTCCCAGTTGCCGTTCCGCGTAATATTACATTATGTTCTATTAAAAAAAACAAAGACTAACTTTTTGACTCAAAACTAGCTACACTAAAAACAATAAGAAAATATATTAAATCAAAATGTATAAAAATCTTAGTAGGTACCTCCTAAAGTCCCCCAAATCTATGCCCTTAATGCTGGCTGAGTTCTTTCGCTGAATTATTTGCTAATGTATGAACAACTTCTGCAACGTTTGTATGTTTTTTTTAGGAGATGAAAATTAAATACTAGAAACAGTCGCAAAAAGTAACCAAGGTACCTAAGGGTATATTAAAGTGTAAAAAACCCTCTATTGAAAAATTGCAATATTTTTTAGATCACTAAACCGCGCGATTTACCTACTTCAAACATAAATAAAAAGAACCTTGATTAACTCCGATGTTTTAACAATTACATCTTAATCAAAATCGGTGCACCTGCTCCAGGCCCGTTTCTGTAACTGTAAAATGTCACAGTTACAGAAACACGATGGTAAAACCAATAACTATAACATAGCACTCCTTTTTTCTTCAGAGGTTCAAATACCTTATACCTACCTACATAACATAATGATTCATGTTCACGCCGCCTACGTACATAGGTACAATGGTTTAGGCTGTGAATTGCGTGACAGACGACAAGCAATTTAGAGTTTTATTAAGTTAATTTATCTGATCTACGACTACTCGGTCCCTTCTTCGTTTCCTTCTACAGAAATTGTTTGATCCTGTTTGTCTTTTCAACTTCATTTATTTTTTTGATCATTCTGTCGGGTCATGTCGTAGGTAAATGAACTGTTTCCTCTTAGGATTGCACCTTGATGCGTCATCATCTCTCACCTTCCTAGGCCTATTGAGTGGACAGTTTCTTTACATTCTTTCAAGCACAAGTCTCATATTGCTTCTTAAATTCGAAACGGTACCTAATCTAGGGATAGTTAGGTATATATCCCTAAATAAGAATACATTTTCTGCCTATTCAGATAAATATTCCCTATAGGTACTTATATTATTAAAATAATAAGAAACTGACTGAGTGATCGATCAACGCAGAGCCGAAGCTACACTGGTCACAGTGTGGGTTGGCTTGGCTGGCATGCAGGTTCCTAAGGAAGCGTGAGCACTAAGAGGGCATTTCCGGAAATCTTATGCGTATTATTCGAAATCTTATGATTTCATATGTTCATAGGCCGTGATTCCCAAGAGCCTATGTGCTCGTTTGCACTATACCCATGACGTAAAACAACACCCCTCAAATGCGAACAGTGGCAAGGTACAAGGCATTAGGTCAATGCATATGTTAGGCTACCACGGCCTATAAGACCACCTGCTTTTAATTTTATAAAAAATATATCCTTCCGTGCTCACACCTAAAAAGGGACGGAGAACTTTACCCGTTACGCTGGAAAGGGAAAAAAGATCCTCCCGTTACAAATGACTACTCGATTTACGCAGAACTAGTTAAGGAAATATATCGATAATTACCTATATCGCGATAAAAAAACTTTTGTACCAGAATGTGTATGAAACCAAACGCTTACTTTTTTGTATGCGTGTCTTTTGTTAATGCCCCCACCTCACAGAGGGGGTTGGGGCTATAGTCCCCACGCGGGCCCAGTACATATTGGGGACTTTACACACATCCTTGAATTACTTTCGCAGATGCGTGCAGGTTTCCTCACGATGTTTTCCTTTACCAAACAGCTCAGTGGTAAATTCAATTTGAATTTCGCACACAAGCAAACTCAGAGTAGCGAACCGGATTCGAACCCCCGACCTCTGCATGAGAGTCGGTGATCAATCACTACGCTACCACGATTTAAAAGTTTTTGTTAGTGCGCATCTCCGAAACTACCTACTTATTTCATGAAGTTTTCATACATATATGTTCTAAATTTCAATTCTAAATTTCAAGAGAAGAAAGGAGTTTTTCGTCATCGCTGGATATGCATAGTCTATTGTATTAGCCTAAAGCCCATGCCACACCGAATGCGTCTGCAGCGCGTCTACGGCTCATCTGCACTGTATAGCATTAAGTTTTCGTAAGATCTGTCACACCGCTTGCGAGCCGTCCGGCAGCCGCGCAGCAGCCGTACGGCTCCCATTTTAAAATTCGCTTCCACCATCTTCCGCAATTGACAGCTCACGTCACGAATGTCTGTTACAGGTTACAACCCGTTCACACGGTGTCAAGTTGCGTCGGATCTCTGGATCTACTAACTAGCGGATCCTGCAAAACGGGGGAGGTACGAGTTCGCCGGGGTCAGCTTAATAATTCATTTGCATAGCTTAAATCGTTTCAAAACATTACGAACGCCATAGCATAGCACCGCCATTAAAAAAAACTATTATTCGAACCTCTCCACAATATTTCACAAGAATCGTTTGATAAAATGCAACCTGTAAGTAGGTAGGTAGGTAGGTACATGCGAACAAACAAAATCCATGAAATCCGGATATACGAAAACATTCAGTCCAAGATGAAATAGAGACGCCTCGCATGAATAACAGGTTATAAATGTATTTCATTTCATTTATATGTAGTACAAGTGCTCTATAATTAACCTATATGTCCTACATACACGCCACCTCCACCAGATCATCGATCGTCCTTGGAAGCCTACCTACCAATTTATAAGTGAATCAAAAAGTATTTTACGTGAACGTATAAAAATAGTAAAAAAATCTATTTTAATTAACTTACCTTATTAGATGATAAATAGTCAAATAACATTGATTTATAACACAATGTTAGCACATGAGTGGTTAACCGGCAAATGAGTCGCAAATTCATGACGTCTAATTTATAAACTTCGTTACAAACACTAATTAGTTATGTTATTATATTCCTTGAGGAAACCCAGGCCACAAGGGGAAATCGGAGCAACACATTTGCTAATAATTCGTCACATATGTACCTAATTACATGGTCACATTCAACATGCAGACTACGCGATTTTTAGCGAGAGAGCTCATGATGTTCTTCTTCTTCATCATCAGCGGTGTATTCGCCCACCGTTGGGCATACGCCTCTCCAATCTCTCTCCATTTAGAGCGGTTGTCAGCTTCCCTCATCCAGACAAGTCCTGCTGTCGCTTTCAAGTCATCGGACCATCGGGCAGGTGGTCTGCCGACACATCTCCTGTCCAACGGGTCTCCCTCTACTCCAAAACGCGCTTGCTCCATCGCTCGTCGTGTCGCCTGCACACGTGGCCCGTCCAAGCCCACTTTAGCTTGGCGACTCTGTAAGTCTGTAACCCACGTCGACCACTTTGGTCGATGATGTTCTTATATTACTTAAAATAATAAGTTCATTATTAAGAACTGAATGAATTATTGACATTTTGAGACTTTTGACATCTGAAATTCTTTTTTCTTTGTCAATGGAGGCTATGTCCATTACAATTATTAGTATCATTTATTTTTATTATTATTATTGGACCCTTGGAGACTATACATCTTCAAGGTCTTAGATTAAAGTTTAAGTTAGGGACTGTACATCCCTTCAATGTATTTTTCTATACATGTAATGCAAATGTAACTTGTAACTATGTGGAATTTTTGAAAGGCCTTCTGCTGAGTTTGTTGCGGCGCTTCTTCTCAAGCAATGGGTCTGGGAAGCGCTGGTAAATTCTTTTTCACCCCTCCTATTCGAAAAGAAGTGTTTTGTTCCCCGTTTAGAGGGAGCAAAATGCGATTTTGCTCCCTCTTCGCTTTTTTTTATTTTTTTTCATTTCTGCCCCGCTAACAGGGAGCAAAATACGTCTTAGCAGTGCGTTCACGGAGCTGCGGAGACTGTAAAAAGTTGCATTCGAAAGTCGCGTCTTTTTCGTATTTAGAATTTTATATATCGGCATTTTACATAAATACTTTATAGTATGTGTAATACTGAAAATCCATAAATTCATAGATATATACTTACTTTTGATAAATTATTTTCTATTTTTTATTTTCAATTTGGCTGAATGGTGCAGGCCAATGCCATAGCATTCCTCGCAGACTCGTCGTGTGATCGAATTAAAAAAAAAACTCGAACCCGCGAATTGCGTGAGCGCTCATTTCCTTGCCGTATTATTTTACACTTAATTTCCAAAATAAAACGTACCTTATGTAGTGTTATCAATTATTTCGTAGAAAATGAATGAAATCAAAAAGTGATTTAGGTGATGCAATGTATTGGAATTTTGGAATCAACACCTCTGAGAATTCCAAAGGAATATTATGTAAGTACGTAATATGAATTGCACTGCCCTTTTTTCATTTTATCGCAAATGTATTAAAAAACTTTGTGTGATACAGTATGTGCGAAATTGTCATAAAATGTACTTTATTTCACATTTGTTAAAATTTACCTATTATTATGAACGCAACGCGTGCGAGCATGACAATATAAATACAGTGAAGTAGTTACAGATTCTTCAATATGGAAGCCATTTTCGCCTTCTACCTATGAATTTATGATAAGCGCGCGAAACACAGGTTCTTTTTAACCTTGTTTGTTTCGAAATGTATTATTTTTTGTTTTACTTAATTTAAAGACAATAATGAACGAATGATCTAATGATTTTCTCATAGGAGGGGTGAAAAGCAGAGTGTACAACACGCTAGCAAACTTATTTATGCCTTGGGTGACAAAGCTTGAATCCCTCGCTAGCTCAAGATTCCACGCTTGAATCCCTCGCTTACGCTCGGGATTCTATTCTGAAATCTTTCGCGTCGCTCTGGATTCAATCCGTCACCCGCGGTAAAATATACCTTTTTGCTCCCTAGTCATACAATCTACTATTTCTAACGTGTAAAAGTGCCCCAATGTAGCCAATTTGCTGAATAAATGATTGAATTGAATTGAATGGGGGCTATCGCGTGTGAATTTGCCACTAGAGGCGCTAGTGTCGCGTGAGGTCCAATAACATTCAGTTTTCACTGGTTTTGGCGGGCTTCGTGATGTAAATCATAATTTCTTTAATTTACCTGTTGAAAAGTGATCTCCTTCGTGAAATTATCGCAAATATGGAATATTTGGCTATGAATGTAAATGATTTGAAATTTTTTTTTTTTCCAAACAAAACGGAACTGCACAACATTGCGGCATAGCTGCTCGATATGATGATAGTTATTTATAATTAATAATCTTGATGAGATTCAAGATTGAAAACTTTGTTCCGGCGCCGATCTTATAAAGTCGCCTTTGACAGCTATACCTCTGGACCTTAGTCTACAGTGGCGCCAACTGGTGAGCAAAGAAACGATAGTCCCCATTGGTTCATTGGTTCGTAAAACTGGCTGTTGAAATTGTATTAGTCTAATACAATCTAAGAAGAAGTGATTCTGAGTGAGGTGATTTAGTTTTTATCATGCCAGTCGCAGGATATCCACTACTGGACATAGGCTCCCACCGAGGCTCGCCTTACCTTACCAGCTTTAGTTTTAGTTAAATGCCTGCAAACTTTTAACCAACAATTAAACTTAGTTCTATCACAGATTCATAGTATATCGTAGGTACCTACCTACAGAACAAGCACATTGTATGCTTTTTTATGTCATTGGTATAGGTAAACGAGCGCACAGTCCACCTGATGGTAAGTGGTCACTGCGGCCCATGGACACCGAAATTGTAGAATCCTATGATGACAAACAATTTTCCGAAAAATGGTTATTTTGTGTTCAGTATCGTTTATATAGTCCCCTCGGCTTGATAGTTTCATTTAATTTTCAAGTTTCAGACGCGACTTCTCCTACAGACTTATTACTAAGTAGTCTAGATATAGGAACCGGTTACAATGATTGACGTATGTAAACAATGTTAGATTGGCGGGTGCCGGGTAGCGATCTGGGATGCGCGGGAGCGCAAGGCCGAATCCGTTGACTTCGACCCTACGTCGATTAATAAGGATTCCTGTGGCCATTCGAACGGTCAGGAAACACGCATGTTTATATTTGGCACATGGAGGTAATAAGTATGTACATCTGGAGCGAGTGGAATCAATTTCAAAACGATAAAAATCGAGCTGAGTGACGTATATTTTACAAGCTTCTACGCCCGCGACTTCGCCCGCGTGGAATTCGGATATCGCGTTCCCGCGGGCACGATGCGTTTTTCCGGGATAAAAAGTAGCCTATGCCCTTTCTCGGGACTCCAACTATCTTCAAATTAAATTTCATCAAAATCGATCCAGTAGTTTTCACGTGATGCGCGGTCAAATAAACAGACAAAAAATCTAAAAACTGATTGAAGTCGTCCACTGCCGGCCACCTCCTAAGTAGTTACGAGAATAAAATATTTAAAAAGTCAAACTTGTCCTGAGCCGACTCGCTTCGTGGTTACCTAACCAGCTTATAGAATGCAACACGCATCATCTCTTATCTGAAACCGTACACTAATTACTAATTTAGCTTAACTATACCAAGGATAAGTCTAGTTTAAAAAGTTAGCTGTGGCATACAGATGGACTGACAGACAGGTGGACATGTCGCAATTATAAGTGTTCCGTTTTTTGTTATTTTTTCTGAATACGGTGCTAACATGACATAACAGAAAGATATTTTACCCGCAATTAAGTAATTAACCCACTCGAGTCCTGCAAAAGAGATAACTCGGAGGCTAAATTAAATACTCCTTATCACTGAGCACACACTCAAATGAGACCCTGATGATATACTTACGGACATATCTGACATTCTTCGAGAGTCATATCAAACGCACTACGCAGTGTAACCCCTGTTCATAGAGATCTTCTGCTATCTAAAGTCCCGCGCCTTCACATTTCAAAACGCTTCAATGTATTTAAAAAGCACCACCAACACTCTCAACACATGTGTGCGTGCTGAGACAGGCATCAAATATGCGTTGAGAGTATTGGTGGTGCTATTTAAATAATAATAAAAAAATTACAGCGTTTTGAAATGTGAAGGGCGCGGGACTTTAGATAGAGAAGATCTCTACATTGTGTCGTCACATGGCCGAGATCTGCATCTTTAGGAGCCTTTCATCGAAGCTTGTATGGACGGGATTAATGGGTGTAGACAAAGGCGCCGGCGGGTAAGTATAGGTACCGGGTTAATACCCAATCTTCGTCGTAAGTACCCATAAATATAAGAACCGGGTATTCACCCGGAGGAAACTTTGGGTACCAATTTACCCAGCGCCCATCTCTAATCAGGCTAGGGCATCGTATGGCGCAATTGTGAGGTTTTTTGCAAAGCACGTGATGCCTGGACTAGAGTCAGCCTGTAGATAGGATCTTCTCTTGAGCTGTTCTTCCACAATTACCAATGACAGCTATCTACGACCAGACCCGAATATCATCAGTGCTTTCTGCATTCCCCCAGCAACAGCGTAAGTATAGGTTTTTTTATGTCGATGGTACAGGCAAACGATCCCCCCCCCCCCAACCCCGTATCACACTACTACTACTACTACTACTACAGCCTATTTGCATCCCACTGCTGGACACAGGCCTCCTCTCATTACGAGAGGGTTTGGTTGGACTATAGTCCCCACGCGGGCCCAGTGCGGATTGGGAACTTCGCAGATGCGTGCAGGTTTCCTCACGATGTTTTCCTTCACCGAAAAGCTCAGTGGTAAATTCAAATTGAATTTTGCCTATAACTAAACTTAGCCGGAATCGAACCCCCGACCCTCTCCATGAGAGGCGGTAGATCGAACCACTATGCCACCACGTCGCTAGCCCCATGCCATACCTCGATGAACAGCTCAGGATGAAGACCATTCCACAGCTTACACATTCTTGGTCAGATAGAACGCGAAGCCCGAATTTTCTTGCGTTGCCAGGTATACTGCAACAAAGAGTGAGTTTTTCAAGCAGGTAGATTATGACCTGATGAAATGCTTCCACCGAAATTTTACCTTTTCACCAATGAATAGCCTGGCAAAGCTATATATACATGTCTTCGTAAAGTTTGTGTTACGTAACTTTTTTTGATGTAACTGATGGACGATTGACGAAATGGATTTTTTCACTCATTCCTACTGCCTATAACAAAACTCATCTACTTTTAACCTAGTTTCGCTTCTATATTGGCTGTAGCAGCGTGCACGCGAGCATGGAACCATTTGGCCTTTGACCCAATTTAATGAGCTGATATGGCTCCCAATTACTGGCATACCTTCGGACATCGTTTGGACAACATATACAGGGTGGAAAGATCGAATGCCACATAGAAGGCAACTACCTTAAGAAAAATTAAAACACACAAAATAAAACAATATATGTTTTATTTTGTGTGTTTTAATTTTTCTTTTACAATTTTCATGGCCTTCCGTTATTCTGATTGTATTTGTTATTTAGAGAAAAATGAACCTTATCAGTAACCCTTTCAATCTGCATCATAAAATACAGCACATTATTTTTTGTCACATTTGACCGGTTCGAGTACCGACTGAGGCAAGCGATTTTTCATAAATCCTTAAATGCAGTATTTATTGTTTTTAAAAACAAAGGAAAGTCTCCCTTACACAAAATGTGCTATTTACAATATTTAAGGTAGTTGCCATCCATGTGGCATTCGATCTTTCCACCCTGTACATATTATGTCGCCGTCTGAATTCTATACTATCTAAGACTGATTTTATTTCAAAAGTGGAGCTCCATCCGGTTCTTATTTCAAAATCACCCTGGCGGGATTAGATCTTATACAAAGATTGCAGGGTGATCATGCACTGTAACGTATTGACAACAAGATCGCTTTGATCACCTTGTTTGTTCACATATATCTGATGGCGACTGTACAATGTCATCAACTCACTGAGAAGGCCTTAATTTGATAATGAATATCATCAGTACCAAATTAAGGCCTTCTCAGGGAGCGGCGCGCGGAGCGCCGGGCAAGTGCGTCAAGCGACGAGAACTCACGCGACATCATAAACACCATCATATATCGACATATGTTAAATTTTTTCGCTTGACGAGCCGCCCGACGCCCCGCGCTTCTCGTCGCCAACCCCTGAAAGAGGCCTTAGACAATCGGATAAAATGTAACTGTACTTACTTCAAACTTCTTACAATCTATAAAGTCATGGAAGTAGCGCCCCAAATACGGTGTTATGTATGTCTCGGACATTTTCAAGGTCCACGTGTCAATTGATTACTGATACGTTATCAGCGACAAGTCGGTCGGCTATCTGTTAGGAATTGAAGGAATGGGCGGTGCTTGTGTCTGTCCACACGGCCATCGGTTTTACGTGAAACCCAGCGCAGTGTGACGAGGTGATACTTATGTAAACTTACCGTCCCTAGTACTAAGACCTGTATGTTTATTGTCAACAAGCGCCTTTACTTTATTATAATATTTATAATGAATACCACTCCGTCTGCTCCCTATGTACCTAGGCCTATATAGAATAGAAATAGAAACATATATTTGGATTAACATCAACACATAAAACACACATGGAAAATACAAGAAAGAGTATAAATAAATATCGATGAGCGCCAAAAAGGGGACCCGCTCAACATTATGCCGCGGATACCCGCGACGTTAGTTGAACAACCTGGTGGCGACACGAACGCAAACGTAGCAAACAACTTACACTATATTAATTTAAAACTATGCATATAAAGAAATACACATACAAACAAAGAAAGAGTCATCATAAAATACGTTAACAAAGACTGAACAGTTAAAACAGTGTAAACAAGTCTGCAATAAAAAAAATTAAACACATCGAAAATGGTCAGATAATGAAAATTTTTAAATTCACTAAATTATATTCACATATAGAAATCTACACGAGACATATACAAATAAACATACAGCGGCGACGGCAGGTAGCAGGCATGATAGACAAATAGGGATGACGACAACTTTTTTTTCCTTAGTCTATCAGGTACACTATTAAAAAGTATTGGACACGTATTTTTTCCCTTTTCACGTAATCAAACTTATACGAAGATACCTATATTGAGTTGAAATGTCGCGTAACGTCACGGTTAGGTACGATTTATACCTAACGGTGACGTAGTTAGCCCCCACTCTCCAACTTTAATGTGTTTTAACTTGGTCATTCTTTGTTAATTTGATAAAACAAAAAATACGTGTCTAATATATTTTTATTACCTGACTGACGAACTAATTAGAATTTCGATTTCTTCACCCTGTCGTCATCCCTATTACTATAACAGACGCGGACTTACTGGAGTAAGTCTTATGGCAAACAGTTAAGTAAATAAAGCACAATAAGTAATTATACCTACTGAGTTTCCTTCACCATATCCTCCCTCATTGTGACCGAGGGTCACAGCAGTGATTCTTTTTCTGTTCACAATGTAAAACCACTGGTTTCTTTAGCTCCTATATCTACTACAGTTTTTCTTGACCATAAAACACGGTTAACGCGGATCGTAAAGACGCTATGCTCGCACGCATACAAATGTTGTCTCTACGTTTAAAACTGCTACTTGAAACTTTTAAACTTAACGTCTAAGTTAAACAAAATCAATTGGGAATTTATTGAAAAGGACTCTTCAATTGGGCTAAAGAGTACCGTGCCTTTGTACTGTTGAATTATACACACAACATGGTTTCTATTCTTTGAGTTAAGTCTAAAAAGGTGTGACTCGGTGACTCTACAATCATCATTTCAGCCGATATGCGTCCACTGCTGGACATAGGCCTCCCCCAAGGCGCGCCACTAAGACCGGTTCAAAAACCGGCTACAATACGTAATGAGAACACAGTCGGACTCCCGTCGTCGACTCGAATAGCAGACTAATTTTAATTCTATGTATATTGAAATAATCTGGGCCAAATCTTTTAATTACAAGTTTTTTCTAGTTTAAGTTTCTTTTAACATTTGAGATGGCTTTTAGTTCGCTCCAGTATAGGCTCCGATTTCACGAAAAAGTGCGATTCCCTTATGTCGGAGAATTGTGAAGATATCATATTCAAAAAAGGTTCAAAACACGCGTATTCACAAGAGCCGTAAGGTGCAAAAAGAATTATTCGAGAATCAAAAATTTTAGAAAAACTCCGAAAAAAATTTAGTCATTTCAGCCTAAAAAACAAAGACGATCGGGTTAAGGGTTTGCCCTGTAGCCTAAACCCACTGATTTAAATGTTACACTAGATAGGTACCAACCTTGACAAAACGGTGACACTGAAAGTACGCCCCGGGGCGTACTTCTGAAGTTCCACAAGTCAGTAGCCAATCAGACGCCGGCCGCGTGACAAGGCGCGAAATCCAAATTTTAGTCAGTAATAATGGGCAAATACGCAGTAAAATGTTGCAGCAATCGATTCCATAATCAAAATAAGTCCATTGGGAACACGTTTCACAGTAGAGTTTTAATTTTAATGTCATATTATTTTTATTAACACTAAATCAAAATTTCATTACGAAGGGTTTTCAATTGTTCACTTTTTAAGCCCAATGTTTCAGGGAAATTGTTAGACAAACCGTATAATTTTCAGTGATCTAATAATATATTGATATTATTAGATCACGGAAAACTATACGGTTATTTACATTGGTAAATGGTTTTGATATTATATATATATATTGGATTAGATAATGATAATAAATCATAATTACAAGATATTTTATTACAGATATTTGGTGTAGGTACACGTAGTAAGAAATTAAAATTAACATTAGTCAAAATATGAACAAACTTCATTTCAATATTTACCATGGATAGGGCCTAATACTTAAAACAACTCATACTCTGAATGTTTCTCGTTTAAAATCTTGTTTAAATAAAATTTTGACGATATAAAAGCAAAATAAGATGTTGAACGGCCTTTAACATTAACTTATTGAAAAAAAAACTTTGGGGTAAATTTCCCAACACTGGTATCACTACCCGTTTGACATCCCTTTGACAGCCATGAATATTGCTATCTTTGTCTAGCGTCAATTCGGCGTATTCGTAGCATACGAGTAGGAAAGAGATAGACACAGTTTTACTACAACTTTTCGTAGTTTTCGAGTTACGACTCGATTTTCAAGTTTTGACACGTTTCTTCGAGATGTTTTATAGGAAGCTTCGTCTCTAGTAATGTACCTCAGTGCCTAAACCTTTTTGAAAAAAGTCAAAAGTCAGAACGACATTTTTCACATTTTTCAATTCCGTAGATTCATTTCCGATGTGCTATCGACTATCGAAGTCGTGTGAGGTACTTAATCTGTGAATTTTTAATGTAGTTGATTTTATGCTGTTGTTGTTATAATACTTAAAGTTACATTGAATCATATGTAAATAACAATGTCCTTTACAAAAACAGGTAAATGTTTTGCGGTTGGGTTTACCAACTGAAGGCTTAAGGCGATTAGTGTTTAAAAGAAATAAATTCTTAAGTGAGTAACTTATGTTTATGTCTATTCAACTGTCACATCCAAAGGGCGAAGAAAGTATAAACAACTTAATTCGAAAATTTTCGGAAGAATTAATGCGTTAGAACAGCGTTTCTTAACCTTTTTCAGTCCACAGACCCCCTAGGAAATCAAACACAATGTCGCGGACCCCCTCGGTAAAATAGTAATGAATTTCGATTTCAATGATCAATACATGAGACCGCGGACCCCCTAACACATGTTCGCGGACCTCCGGGGGTCCGTGGACCACAGGTTTAAGAAACAGTGCGTTAGAACATGCTACTTATACTTAATTATTTATTACACTCTTCTACTCGTATGGTGACCTTTCTCATATACCTATACTTACAATTATTCTTTAGGTGCCACTCCAATTACTGAAGGTTGGCAATTTAGCTCAGAATATATTGTCCTTAAAGAATTCCTGTAAATGTTTACACATGGGGGAAAAATAGCAGCGTCATGACTACGTGACTTTTGCACGTAAAGTCTTTCCGACGACTCAGAATGCTAAGTACGAGGGGCGTTCAAAATATTCTCGGTATTGGAATGAAAACAAACAAGTATGAACAGTTTGATATTTTTTATTTTTCAATATACTCCCCCCCTATGTTAATACACTTAAAAGATCGATCAATTTTTTTTTTTAATCCCTCATAAAAATATTTTTTATCCTTGGTATAAAAGTGCTCCTCTACTGCCGCCTTCAACGCCTCATCGTCAAAAAATCGATTTCCACGCAGATCCTTTTTGAGATTGGGGAACAAAAAGAAGTCGCTGGGGGCTAAGTCCGGACTATACGGTGGATGAGTTATAGTTCCGAACCCACATTCAGCAATAGCTGCCTTGGCAATATGAGCAGTATGGACAGGGGCGTTGTCATGCAGAAGCAGAATACCTTTAGACAACTTTCCTCGCCTTTTTTCTTTTATTGCGTCCCTTAATTGATGTAGAATATTCGCGTAGTACTGTCCCGTGATATTTACACCTTTTTCTTTATAATCGATCAACAATACTCCTTCACAATCCCAAAATATTGTTGCCATGACCTTGCCAGCGGAAGGGACGACCTTGAACTTCTTGGGATGAGCTGAACCCTTAATGTGCCACTGCATGGACTCCTGTTTACTCTCTGGGTCATAATGATGAACCCAGGTTTCATCTCCAGTAACTATCTTTTGCAGCACCTCATCAGGATTTTCACCACACAGGTCAATAAAATCGGAACAGCAAGCTGCACGCACATCTTTTTGAAGTCGAGTCAGCATTCGCGGAACCCATCTTGCACTGACCTTTGACATATTAAGATGGTCATGGATAATGTCATGTACGGTACCAATAGAAAGATTGGTTACTTGAGCTATTGATTTTATCTTCACTCGACCATCTTCCAATATAAGGTTTTCCACCTGATCAATATTTTCTTGTGAAGTAGCTACTACAGGCCGGCCAGGTCTAGGGTCATCTTCAATACTCTCCCTGCCACGTTTGAATTCGCTTGACCACTTTTGAATTGTAGATAAAGAAGGAGCAGACTCACGGTAAACACAATCCATTTCCTCTTTTATGGTTTTTTGGTTTTTACCCTGTTTCGTCAAGAATTTTATTACGGAACGATGTTCTAATTTCGTTAACATTGTTAATTCACTCATTGTGTTCGTGTTTGTTCAGAAATTGCAGAAAAACAAAAGAACATCTCGGTTTGAATTATACTTTTTTTTAATGTCAAAGAATGAACCTTACCAGCCAGTAACAAAACAAATTCAAAAAGAGGTTATAAGATATCAATACCGAGAATATTTTGAACGCCCCTCGTAGGTACCTGATCTAACACTTGTATACATGTATCATCAGATCATCACGCGTCTGTCTGTCTGTTAGCGTTAACTTCAAAAAACCGGCCAAGTGCGTGTCGGGCCACGCGCAAAGTATAGGGTTCCGAAGTTGACGATGCCCACAGTACCTTTCTAAGACTTATTTAGCATCTTAGGTAGCCTGTGGTATGACGTATGACGCGCCCGCCCGACGCCCCTGCCGCTCGAGAAAAATCATTGTTTTTTTAATCATTTCATAAGTTGGTCAACTATGACTGGTAAATTTGTACAGTCTACTTAGCTGCGATAGTTTTCCTTTCAACTACGTTATATATGCCACAACCGTGATTTTTTCCAGAAAATCCTATTCATAATGACCCGATTTCATTGCGGTTGAGAGTACATAGATAGATGGGTTCATGAGGAAGATTTTTTTTGTATAATTTGTTAAACTGCTCACTAGGTACACCTGTGGAGGCGGGGGGTTCTAAAAAGCTCATTTTATTACATATTCAAATAAAGTACAAGTATCGCCATAAGTTAGGCTTTATTCAGCTAAGAATTCTACAGTGTATGATAATCGTATGAGTACTATATCATTTCTTCCCCTCTTGTGTGTTAATTTCCTTTACGTCCCACAGAGCTGAGATAGTCTGTAAGGTAGGCAGGTGACCTATCTATTCCTGCTCGACCTTCTGGGCTCAGTCGTGTCCTGCTATAGTATATACAGTAGTTCATGAGTTATGTGAGCGTCTTTGGGCCTAGTTAGGTACAATGTATAGTAAGTTGCATCCAATATATTGGCGAACTCTACTGGGGCTGTATTCCAAGTCTTAAATAGGGATCTCCCTGTTCCCTATAAGATCCCCCCTTCACGAGAGAGGAATTTTGGCCGAAGGGAGTCGTGTTCCGTCGCTTCCGTGGAAGACTGAACAGCGGTTCCAGAGTGCGCCTCACGACGAAGATGCAATCGTGTTAGTTTTTAAGTTTCATTTTAATATGTATGTTAGTCTTTAAGGTATATGTAATACTAGCTGTTACCCGCGACTTCGTACGCGTAATGGTAATAGCGTTCCCACGGGAACTATGCGTTTTTCCGGGGTAAAAAGTAGCCTATATGTTGACCAGTGTTATAAACTACCTCCATACTAAATTTTGTTGCAATCCGTCCAGTAGTTTTTGAGTTAAATACATATACATACATAAAGAATTTTTATCTAAAAATCGTTATTTTGTGTTTAGTTAGTATCGTTTACAAACTCGTATATAGTCTCGTGTAGTCATGTCGTTCAAGTTTCATACGCGACTTCTTCAACAGAATTATTATTAGTATAGATTAGTATTAGATGACACTATTAATACCTAACCCTATACTAACGTATGATGTTCGCGATGGAGACAGCCCTAGCGCTAGGAGGTGGCCTCCAAAAGAGCGCGCTGCTTGCGATAGAAGGAGATGGCTAAATTTGGGGGCGTTTGGCACACCATAACCGGTCTTTCGTTATCAGTCGTGGGTAAAAGTGCACGTACGTTGCAATTTTCTGAATAATAAATATTGATTTAATTTTGAATTACACTCAACGCAATGAAATCGGGTCACATTTTTTAGGATTTTCATGAAAGTGCAGTATCTTAAATTGTACTTATTACGGATGCAGAAAGTTTCCCTATCCCTATATACATATATATACTCCCGTCCCGCCGCAACGTCCGCGCTCGCCTAGGTACCGATTGACAATGATAGAAAGGGCACCAAATACAAATTTAAAAACCTATTAGGTTAACGCTGGTCTCGTACCATACCTCGAAAGCAAAAATTAGGATCACGTGTGGCTGTGGCCGTCTGTCAGTCCGTCTGTTACAATCGATTTGCTCCGAAAATTCTGGACCGATTGAATTTTGGCACACATACTTTCAAAAATGTTCATGTCCACAATATAAAATTTCAAAACGATGCCGTTTTCGTACTTAACGTTACAATAAATCATAAACACTACACCCATATTGATATTTACACATTTCAACACCACCGCAATCCAACAGGGGAGATGGTATTTCACGTCCACCAAGTTGGAATTTAAAATCGTTGTTGTTTTCGTAATCAGCAACCCGATAAACCTTAAAAACGACACTCATATTGATATTTACAAATTTCAACCCCATCGCACCCCAACAGGGGAGATGGTATTTCCCGTTCGCCACGTCGGATTTAAGAAAAATATATAATATATAAATATAAAAGAAGAAACATACAAACAAATCTTTAACCCCCTTTTTAAACCTTTAGGGGGGAATTTCCAAAAATCCTTCCTTAATGCTCGCTTACGTCATAAAAGGAACCTTCCTGCCAAGTTTCATGTTTCTAGGCCTAGCGGTTTAGAAGTTTCATACAAACCTTTAACCCCCTTAATACCCCTTCAGTGGAAGAATTTCCAAAAATCCTTCCTTAGTGCTCACTTTACGTCATAAAAGGAACCTTCCTGTCAAGTTTCATGTTTCTAGGCCAATCAGTTTCGGCTGTGCGTTAATCGATCAGTCAGTCAGTCATTCAGTCAGCCAGCCAGCCAGCCAGTGTCTTCTTTTATAGATTTAGATTACGTCATAATTACATTTTTTCCCGTTCCCGTGGGAATATCGGGAAATCCTTTCTTAGTGCTCCCCTACGCTCCCCAAGGAACCTGCATGCCAAATTTCATCTCTCTACGATGATCCCCGCGACTACGTACGCGCCTTAAAATGTAATAAACCCATTTTTTCCCGTTCCCGTAGGAATTTCGAGAAGTCCTTTCTTAGTGCTCCCCTACGCTCCCGAAGGAACCTGCATGCCAAATTTCAGCTCTCTACGATGATCCCCGCGACTACGTACGCGCCTTAAAATGTAAAAAAAACTGTATTTTTCCCGTTCCCGTGGGAATTTCGGGAAATCCTTTCTTAGTGCTCCCCTACGCTCCCCAAGGAACCTGCATGCCAAACTTCAGCTCTCTACGGTGATCCCCGCGACCTAAACATTAAAATGTAAAAGACCCATTTCTTCCCGTTCCCGTGGGAATTTCGGGAAGTCCTTTCTTAGTGCTCCCCTACGCTCCCCAAGGAACCAGCATGCCAAATTTCAGATCCTTACGATGTTTCCCGCGACTTCGTACGCGCTTAAAAATTTAAATGTAAACCTGCATGCCAAACTTCAGCTCTCTACGGTGATCCCCGCGACCTAAACATTAAAATGTAAAAGACCCATTTTTTCCCGTTCCCGTGGGAATTTCGGGAAATCCTTTCTTAGTGCTCCCCTACGCTCCCCAAGGAACCTGCATGCCAAACTTCAGCTCTCTACGGTGATCCCCGCGACCTAAACATTAAAATGTAAAAGACCCATTTTTTCCCGTTCCCGTGAGAAATTCGGGAAATCCTTTCTTAGTGCTCCCCTACGCTCCCCAAGGAACCTGTATGCCAAATTTCAGCTCTCTACGACCAGTATTTTCGGCTCTGCGTTGATATGTCAGTCGGTCAGTCAGTCAGTCAGTTTCTTCTTTTTTATATTTAGATAGATAGATAGCTGTTTCCCGCGACTTCGTATGCGCCTAAACATTAAAATGTAAAAATCCCATATTTCCCGTTTCCGTGGGAATATCGGGAAATCCTTTCATAGTGCTCCCCTACGCTTCCCAAGGAACCTGCATGCCAAATTTCATCTCTCTACGATGATCCCCGCGACTACGTACGCGCCTTAAAATGTAATAAACCCATTTTTTCCCGTTCCCGTAGGAATTTCGAGAAGTCATTTCTTAGTGCTCCCCTACGCTCCCGAAGGAACCTGCATGCCAAATTTCAGCTCTCTACGATGAATCCCGCGACTACGTACGCGCCTTAAAATGTAAAAAAAACTGTATTTTTCCCGTTCCCGTGGGAATTTCGGGAAATCCTTTCTTAGTGCTCCCCTACGCTCCCCAAGGAACCTGCATGCCAAACTTCAGCTCTCTACGGTGATCCCCGCGACCTAAACATTAAAATGTAAAAGACCCATTTCTTCCCGTTCCCGTGGGAATTTCGGGAAGTCCTTTCTTAGTGCTCCCCTACGCTCCCCAAGGAACCAGCATGCCAAATTTCAGATCCTTACGATGTTTCCCGCGACTTCGTACGCGCCTAAAAATTTAAATGTAAACCTGCATGCCAAACTTCAGCTCTCTACGGTGATCCCCGCGACCTAAACATTAAAATGTAAAAGACCCATTTTTTCCCGTTCCCGTGGGAATTTCGGGAAATCCTTTCTTAGTGCTCCCCTACGCTCCCCAAGGAACCTGCATGCCAAACTTCAGCTCTCTACGGTGATCCCCGCGACCTAAACATTAAAATGTAAAAGACCCATTTTTTCCCGTCCCCGTGAGAAATTCGGGAAATCCTTTCTTAGTGCTCCCCTACGCTCCCCAAGGAACCTGTATGCCAAATTTCAGCTCTCTACGACCAGTATTTTCGGCTCTGCGTTGATATGTCAGTCGGTCAGTCAGTCAGTCAGTTTCTTCTTTTTTATATTTAGATAGATAGATAGCTGTTTCCCGCGACTTCGTATGCGCCTAAACATTAAAATGTAAAAATCCCATATTTCCCGTTTCCGTGGGAATATCGGGAAATCCTTTCATAGTGCTCCCCTACGCTTCCCAAGGAACCTGCATGCCAAATTTCATCTCTCTACGATGATCCCCGCGACTACGTACGCGCCTTAAAATGTAATAAACCCATTTTTTCCCGTTCCCGTAGGAATTTCGAGAAGTCATTTCTTAGTGCTCCCCTACGCTCCCGAAGGAACCTGCATGCCAAATTTCAGCTCTCTACGATGAATCCCGCGACTACGTACGCGCCTTAAAATGTAAAAAAGAACATTTTTTCCCGTTGCCGTGGGAATTTCAGGAAGTCCTTTCTTAGTGTTCCCCTACGCTCCCCAAGGAACCTGCATGCCAAATTTCAGATCTCTACGATGTTTCCCGCAACTTTGTACGCGCCTAAACATTAAAATATAAAAATCCCTTTTTTTCCCGTTCACGTGGGAATTTCGGGAAATCCTTTCTTAGTGCTTCCCTACGCTCCCCAAGGAACCTGCATGCCAAATTTCAGCTCTCTACGACCAGTAGTTTCGGCTCTGCGTTGATATGTCAGTCAGTCAGTTTCTTCTTTTATATATTTAGATTTTAAGTGAGCTTTTTAACGGAACATGGAAGTACCATGGAAGCTTACAACCCTTACGAATTTTGAAAAAATCCTTCTTTAGTTGATGCCTACGTCATTAAAGGAACACGTGAGAAAATTTCAAGTTTCTAACTCTAAGGGTTTCACTTTCATCCCCTATTTTTCCCTCTTAGGTGTTCAATTTTAGAAAACGCTGAAATACGTCACTCTTTATTTTTGCCGCACTCAATTCATACAAAACGTCATGCACGTATGTCGAAGAAATAAAAAGTTTAATACAAAATTCCATCCCCTCTTGGGGTTTGAATTTTGAACAATCATTTCTTATTGGATGCCTACGTCATAAGAGGAATGCGTGTACTAAATTTTAAGTTTGTAGCCCAAAGGGTTTGGGTTGTGCGTTTATTTAAATCTTTCATTCCCTATTTTACCCTCTTAAGGGTTGAATTTTAGAAACTCTGAAATACGTTCCTCATTATTTTTGCCGCACTCAATTCGTATGAAATTTCATGCAAATATGTCCAAGGAATAAAAAGTTTTATGAAAACTTTCATCCCCTATTTCACTCCCTTGGGGGTTGAATTTTGAAAAATCCTTCCTTAGTAGATGCTTACGTCATAAGAGGAATACGTGTACCAAATTTTATGTTTGTGACTCGAAGGGTTTGACCTGTGCGTTTATTTAAATCTTTCATCCCCTATTTTACCCGCTTAAGGGTTGAATTTTGAAAATTCCTTTCTTGGTGGATGCTAACGTCATAAGAGGAATACGTGTGCGAAAATTCAAGTTTGTAGCCTTACGGATCTGGCCTTTGCGTATATCTAAAACTTTCATCCCTTAATTCACACCCTTGGGGGTTGAATTTTGAAAATTCGTTCCTTGGTGGATGCCAACGTCGTAAGAGAAATACGTGTGCGAAATTTCGAGTTTGTAGCCCTAGGCGTGTGGCCTTTGCGTTTATCTAAAACTTTCACCCCCTAATTCACACCCTTGGGGGTTGAATTTTGAAAAATCCTTCCTTAGTGGATGCCTACGTCATAACAGCAATACGTGTGCGAAATTTCAAGTTTCTAGCTTTACGGGTTTGGCCTGGGCGTTTATACATCAGTCAGTCACCTTTGCCTTTTATATATACAGATTATTTATTTATTTATTTATTTATTTTATTTTATTACATGGAAAACCAACAGCTATACAACCAGAGTATACATTACTTATAATTACACAAAGCCAATTAAAGGTTTTCACTTATAGAAACAAAATATGTCACTGTACATATTCTCAATACCGAACAGCCACACACTAAAATATAAGAAGCAGTACATGCTGCATAATACAGTTCCAGTATACTGAACCATAAAGCAAAATATATGTGAATTTTGAGAGTTACTCTTATGGGCCTATATGCCTGAAATAAAATTTATTATTATTATTTGTTGGTACATTTTCATGTCACGGGCCCATGGGGACCCGGTCATTCGCATTCATGGGGCCGAAGCCTAGGGTAGTACTGCTGCAGGGTGGATCAGCGTAGTGGTGACGTCGTAGTGGACCGTCTCTGGATGGCAGTGTGATGCCACAGGCTCGGTACACGTAAAGAGCGGCACGGGTGATAGTACAGCGGGTAAAACGTCAGAAGAGATGGAGCGAATGGCTATCACCACGTAGAAGATGAGTCTTTGTACGGATATTTAAAGTTGTCCGCACACCAACTTGAAGGAGTTTGTGCGGATAGATTTTAGAGTCGTCCGCACACCAACTCAGAGATGAAGTAAATTATTAAGTTAGCACGGCCAAAAGGTTGCCAGAGGCTTTGGGCCTTTTTGCAGGGTCCTGGGGGCTGGTCGACCCCCAGGACAAAGGTCTTATAATTTCGACTGCTCCGTTTGAGAGCTGAAGAAGAACTCACCATCCTTGCGGCTATATCGATAAGGAAACCTTGGATGGAATTTTTAGAGAATTTGAATAAAAAAAGAAATAAAACATCAAATTTATCGCCCACCAGCGAGAAACCTAACATTTTACAAAAGGATTGATATGTTGTGACCATAGCAACGGGTATCAACAACATTGTCAACTACGTCAATATTATCAAAAACCACAATTTCACCGAAATTATAAAGGCAAAATTGTAGTGTTCATGTAATTCAAGAAGGAAAAATAATAACAGGTCGCGACAAATACATTGCCACGACGTAATTTGAGTGTCGAATAAGTAAACGCGTGACAAAGAAAAAGCTTGGATGTACGTGAGATTATGGTGTTATAAAAATGTGTTTGTGTCAATGTTTGTGTACAAGGGATCCGAAGTAATGTTATGTTTATAATTGCAGGAGCATGTTAATGATGAGTAATAAATGAAAGTGTAACTTAAAAGGTAAGTAATATTATGATACCCTACAATAGGGAACAGGGAGTTCCCTATTTTAATAATTGGAATATAGCCCCTGTAACAGTCTTTACGTCACACCAGGCCGAAAAGCAGGATTTACCGCCCTAGGGCGCTACGAAAAATCCCTCTTCACGGCCAGGTGGTGACGTAAAATCGTATACTAACCACGGGCGGTCGTAAAGAAATCCTCAGACCGCTAGATTATAGCCCTCGCCTCCGGCTCGGGCCTCAATTACCCGCGATCTGAGACTTTCTTTACTTGACCGCCCTAGGTGTGTAATGTACTATTACATCACCCTTGGCCATAAAGTGGGATTTTCTGCCCGCTACGCGGAGAGAAAATCTCACTTCTTGGCCAAGGCAAGACGTAAAACTTTTGACAAACCACGGTCGGTAATTCGTAAAGCCCCAGATCGCATATTTATGCAGAAACCTGCGGTCTGGGACATTTACGAATACACCACCCAAGGTCTGTAATGTACTATTACCACCAGTTAAAAAGCAACGAGCCCAAACTCGGCTGCCTTGTCTTAACACGTTGCATCTGAGAAATCTAAGTAATCATGTATGTTCTAGTAATAAATAATAGATATACCTATTTATATTAGTCATACATACTTATGAATATAATATAGTTGTAAATAGAAAATATTGAAGTTTTAAAATTGCAGTCCCATGATGATCTGTAGTAGGATGGTGGTAGGTAAGCTAAATACCACCTATGCCTGTACACATGGATGCAATAAAGTATTGAGTATCCTGTCCCCACATCCAAGCTCCATCATGATGTCATCTCTATGGTAGGTAGGTATCTACGTCTACGATATTATTGCATTGTCATCGTTGGTACATAAACATAAGAGTTGTCAGTAAGAAAATACTCGTACCTAAGGCGTTTGGCGACTTTTCATAGAAACGTAGGTACCAGTTTTGCTTTTATTTCAATATGGTTAATAGGTAGGTACATAGTACGTTACAAGATTTCAATAATTTCTTCACTGACATGACGTACCTACGGACATTACAAGTTAAATAAAAGCTTGTAAAAACATAAGTACACTGGCCTCCAGACTTCAGTAAAAATAAGTACATATTTATGACAATAATTATTATTATGGAAGACATGAGTGACCGGTGCAATACCATTAAAGAGGGAAAAAGAAGATTGCATTTTGTCTGCCCAGCAACATGAGATACAGACAATGTAAATAAATGTAAACAATCCACTACACACACTTGATGTTTGCTTTGTATGTATTCAGTTAGCAACAATACCGAGTAATTGCCGTGGGAACAGCTATTTACGTAAAAAATCATTCCAAATCGATGCCTCGCGGCCGCGTTCCAAATTCAATCCAAATAAATAGCTTCCATGACCCCACAAACTTAACCGTAAGCTGGAAAAATGCAAAAATAGCTTTCCTGCGTAGAATTTTCTTCGTCATCAGTGTCATGTGGTGCCCTCGCTGACCGCAAAGTTATGTTGGTGGCAGTATAGACGGTCACAGGCGCAGACGGCCGCGGGGCGCGGGGGGGAGTAACACGGAACCCGTCAGACCTGCATACATCCCCACTACCATGCGAAATGCCTTCACTGTCCACACGCCCATTTCGAACTTAGTTCAAGCGCGCTAAGGAGCATTTTTGATGAAACCAAACGGACCCGGCTCACCTTTCTATTCTTCCTTTTACGGTTGCCTTAAAGAGCCTTAAACGAAACTTTCAACTCACTATTGCTGTGACATAAGATCTGTTATACTCTGCCGTTTTTAAAAAGATGATAAATAAACCTTAAACGCTAAGTTTTTTGGGTATAGTTCACGTCGTAATGAGCTTGGTAGTTACGGTGTTCTGTTGGTTTACACACGTAAGATGAAAACCGTGTTCGAAATTTAGAATTCTCGGAACGGTCGGGTTTAAAAAAGAATTAAGTCATTTCGAGTCATAAAGCTAGGTGTAGTATTAAAAAAAGTTGTGCTTCTTTCGTGTTGGCCATTTGTTTTCTAACCGGCCAGTTTGAGGCGAGTGTGGCCGAACTGCAAAATTAATTATGCAATTTGGAACTGGTTGGTGTGAATGACATTAAATTTGAAATACGACATTTAATTGTCTGCATTCTTAAGTTAGCGACAAAAAAACCGGCCACGCGCAAAGTATAGGGTTCCGAAGTTGACGATGCCCACAGTACCTTTCTAAGACTTATTTTATTAGCATCTAGCCAGCCTGTAGTACTCGTATGACGTGTCCGCCCGACGCCCCTGCCGCTCGAGAAAAATCATTGGTTTTTTAATCATTTCATAAGTTGGTCGACTATGACTCGTAAGTTTGTACAGCCTACTTAGCTGTGATAGTTTTCCTTTCAACTACGTTATATATGCCATAACCGTGATCTTTTTCAGCCATCCAAATACCACCATTTAGCTGGCAAGGGGGGGGGGGGACACGAGACTAAAAAATGGTTTTAACAAACTCACAATATTTTATAAGACCTATTCAACAATATGCCGCACCATGGGGTACGCAAGAAAAAAATAATACTTCCCCTGCACTTTACGAGTAGGGGAGGTACCGTATAAAAAAATATTTCAAAATTTGATTGTATCACTTTGTTAGCGTAACTAATATGCATATTCATGCCAAATTGCAGCTTTCTAGAACAAAGCATCTCCGAGCAATAGTGCGGACAGACGGACGGACGGACGGACGGACATGGCGAAACTATAAGGGTTCCTTGTGGACTTCAGAACCCTAAAAAATGGGTGGGACTGTGTCGGTGCGGTGTACCTACACGGCCATTGGTTCGAAGCGTCGGTTTCCGCCACATTGTCCGTAAGAGACCATAACTTTGAGCTGACTGTAGAGCTAAATAATGACAATAATTCATGTTTCTAAGATTAAGAACTTTGTAGTTATATATAAAGGTAAGATGGGATCCGCTTGGGGACTATAGTAGCCAATTTAAGGCTATAGCCTTTGGGCTTTCGTGATGAGAGGAGGCCTGTGCCCAGCAGTGAGCCTTAAAATAGGCTGTTGTGGTGGTGGTGGTGTATACTAAGCAAGTCCTACTTATACCATTTTAACTCCATTTTTTAAATTCCGGAATCTTTGCAGATGTGAATAATGTGTCCGGAATCAGGTGGAATCTTACAATGTATGTAGGTGGGTACGTATTATGTGGATATACAAAGTTTAAATTCCATATTTGAATTTTCATAATAATATCACAGAATATTTAATAGTACTACAAATACTACAATAACAGAAAGGCCACGGAATCACCCGCCTGAATCTAGCCGGCGCGCAACTCGCGCCCAACTCGCCCTTACCGTTATTTGTTTCATCCGGAGATGGAGAGTGAATCATTGGTCCGCGTACTGGTACACACACACACATTTAAAAGTGTAAAGACGTCCTCGCACGCACACAGACGTCTTCGCACGCAAACAGTGACACTTCATTCGAATTGTGTTCGAAATCGTGCTTTTATAGGCCGTGTCCGCCGTGTTAATATTTAACACCGACTAGGTACTTGTCCCATTTTCTAGCTTGAGAAACGAACAAAAGAGAAAGACCCTGTGTCACTAAAAGAGATATTATATATACGACTACGGCATATACCTAGTAGAACATAGTACTATTAAATATTCTGTGACTGAAATGAAAATTAAATGAAAATGAAAATATTTATTCAGCAAATAGGCCACATCTGGGCACTTTTACACGTCACTTTTAAATGAATTTAACAGAAATGCTTTACCAGCGCTTCCTAGACCCATTGCTTGAGAAGAAGCGCCGCAACAAACTCAGCAGAAGGCATTTTTTCAAAATTTAAACATATAGATTTACATTACATTTACATTAATATGTATAAAAATACATATATAGGTAGGTACATATTAAAATCACATTTAAGGGATGTATAGTCCCTAACTTAAACTTAAATCTAAGATCTTAGAGATGGTCTTATATTAAAGGTACAAATTAAACTACAGGTAAAACATATGAAACATATATATGTCTATTTCTTCCGTTTCTGAGTAGGTACCCTGGCATCAGTTATTAGCTCTTATGAGATAGTGTCACGTATAGTTTTGATTATCGAATGTGCAAGTAAGGTAACCGCCGAGTGATATCGTATCAAACAGAATGTTGATCGAGTGCCGTGTGTAGTCATCACGTTAGGTGATCGTGTATCGAATCGAGAGTTGAAATACGGGGTCTTCAGGGCCTCTAAAATTAATTTTGAGACTTGACTAGGTAAATTAGAGATTCTGCCGATTAATGTTTTTAATTTACATTTAAAAGACTGTTCAAACAGACTGAAATGGAGCTACTGGGGCTTCTAATTCAAGTAACTGCGTCATTGAAAAGTCAATTGGAAATTTAGTTTGATAAGGATATCACGAGCTGAAAACCTGTTTATCGTCGGATTTAGATAGTGTAATAAAATACTGTCGAACCGCACCCTTTGATTAAGTAAATCGATCAAACGGGCGAGGCAATGATTATCAGTCGTTGATCAACGGATACTACTACTACTACAGCCTATTTGCGTCCCACTGCTGGGCACAGGCCTCCCCTCATCATGAGAGGGTTTGGGCTGTAGTCCCCACGCGGGCCCAGGGACTTCACACACATCGTGACACAGAAGCGTGCAGGTTCCCTCACGATGTTTTCCTTCATCGAAAAGCTCATGGTAAATTCAAATTGAATTTCGCACGTAAGTAAACTTAGAGGTGCGAGCCGGAATCGAACCCCAGACCCTCGGCATGAGAGGCGGTAGGTCGAACCACTAGTCCACAACGGCTTTTATGATGCTGATCAACGGATGGATGGCCAATAACTTGCGTTGGTCAGATGATGTATTCAGACCTTTAACATCTGGGATCTGGGACATTAACGAATTCACCGCTCTACGAGTAGGTCTGTAATACTATAAAATTAAAAAAAAACCCTTATCGAAAAAGTTGCCGTATGAGTGATATTATTCTAGTTACCACTAGAGATCTTCTACTATCTAAAGTCCCGCGCCATCACATTTAAAAACGCTTCAATGTATTTAAAAAGCACCACCAACACTCTCAACACATGTGTGCGAGCTGAGACAGCGATCAACTATGTGTTGAGTGTTGGTGGTGCTTTTTAAATAATAATAAAAAAATTGAAGCGTTTTGAAATGTGAAGACGCGGGACTTTAGATAGTAGAAAATCTCTACCTTACTAGTAGGTCCCTATTTTAAAACCATAGAACAGATTTTTATTAAATACGGTGTAATTTGGGTTGCGCGTGATATTTAAATTGCTTCGAAACCTCAATACATATAATATAGGTAGGTAGGTACGGCTTAAATAAAGTTCAAACGATCTTGATCGTTTATTTCCGCACAATAGAGCTAGGCTGGGTCAGGGGCATCGCGTATTTCTTGTCCAATTTAACTGAACAAGTATTACGTATTTCTTGTTTAATTTAACTGAACAAGAAATACGCGTAAGAATGGATCCTAAATAAGTCTCATTCTACGCAAATAAGGTTTATCAGAACATTATGGTATCATCACAGTCACAGCCTGTCGGCGTTTGAAGGAGATTCTTTAAAATTTCTAGAACCAAATCTAAACGCAGCATTTCCTACGACGTCGATCAAATCTCGCATGATATCGTTTACTTATATGAGCCTATCTGATAAGACTCTTCGTCATACTATTGTTTCCCTTCAAGACATAGGTAGGTATGTCATTTTAACTATTTCTCATATTTCTAGGAAAAAACTTCAATATACTAAGTTTATTTATAGAAGTAGACACATTTTTGCACATAAATAAGGATTGGCCTAGATACCTGATGCATGCTCCGTCCAGACAGTTACCATCTTACCCGCTAGGGTGCCGCCAAACAGCAGTGCAGGTTGTTCCGATCAGGGGATAAAAGAGACATTTAATTCAAGCATATTCCTCATGTTTGGGGACTCATTGTTTGTGGCCATGGACCCCTGAGATCACTTACCATCAGGTGCCCTGTGAGCTCGTACTATCAGTAACAAAAAAATTGGATGTCTATAAAAAAACTACGGACGATAATTTTACGCGATAACGTCACGCTTAGGCCGATCGTGTCTCTCTATCGCTTGTTCCGCGCTCTCGGCTCAGGCGTAACGTTACTATTGCGTCATGTTTTTCGTGCGCGCAGAAGACGTTATCACGTCAAAAAGTTACATGAAATATTGATGTGTTCATACACACACATCAATATTCTCTCTAGGTACCTAAAGGGCTAAATAAAGGTATATTTAATCGAGGTGATATAACCTATATTAGTGTAATAAATACTTTAAATGCTAAAATACTTGGGATAAACGCTATATTATGCGTCAGACTAAAGGACCATAATTCCCCGTTGCGCAAGTAAAATTTCGAAACAAGCACAACAGACAATTTTCATACTTCCTTATTGTTAGTAAAGGGTATACATATAATTGTGCCTATGACATCACTCAAACTCGAGCTACCGCTTGTCGTCAGACCAATATTCTGCCAGCTGCATCAGACTACATTACTGAAAATCTCCGTCCGTCAATTGGATTGCCGAAAAATATATGAACCGTGCCTACTACAGCCTATTTGTGTGCCACTGCTGGGCACAGGCCTCCCCTCATCATGTGAGAGGGTTTGAGCTACGAGTATAGTCCCTACGCGGGCCCAGGCTAGTAGTATATGAACCGTAGTTTTCTTTCGTTGAGTTTACGTCCAAAATTGAGGAACCTACGACACTTTTAAAATTCACAATACTACTTGAGGGCACGTCATGTTTGTCGGATGCCGAGTGAGTTGTGGGCCACATAACCACAGAGTGGAAGCCGCCTTATCTGCGAAATTCAATTTGAATTTACCACTGAGCTTTTCGGTGAAGGAAAAAATCGTGAGGCAACCTGCACGCATCTGCGAATTAATTCAAAGATGTGCGTGAAGTCCCCAATCCGCACTGGGCCCGCGTGGGGACTATAGCCCAACCCTCTCGTGATGAGAGGAGGCCTGTGCCCAGCAGTGGGACGCAAATAGGCTGTAGTAGTAGTATAAGAGGCTAACCCGAGGTTAGCGGCTTGGCGCAAGTGGGCCTAATTATTATTATCTGCAGTAGCAGATAATATAACACTGACATTGACAGCGGCTAAACGCTCACCATTCTAATCTGAGCTCAACAGATGGCGCCATGTACACCTTAGATCGCGCTATAATTTCGTTTCTCTAGAAAACATAAGTTTGCATCCGGTGTCAGTACCTTGACCAAAAAACAATTCCGATTTTTTGGAAGACTCCTGCGCGAATGCCAGCGCGAGTCGCATAATATGAGTAACTAATTAGATACCTTGATATATACAATATACATACATATATACAGGACGTCCCGGTGGTGGTAATCCAGCAGCGCAAAAAAGCCAAGTGTATGACTGTATAAATGTGAGATTAAAGCCGGCCACACACATTAAGTTATAACCGATGGTTATGCTTGCACAGTTAATTTGTTTAGGCATAACCGAAAAATATCAATTTGCATATTTCAAATTTTGCTTGCGCAGGCAAGGAGTCATGTCATACACACGTTCAGTTATGCCTGCACAAATGCACTGTGCAGGCATAACCATCGGTTATAACCTAGCGTGTGTGGCCGGCTTTAGAGATGGTTTTCGAGAGAATTGACTTTTATCGAGGAGGAGGAAGCGCTGATAAATTATTTTTCTGACGTGTAAAAATTCCCCTATGTGGCCAATTTGCTGAATAAATGATTGGATTTAATTGAATTAAATAACATAATTACCCTGACTGACTATTTATTTTATTTTGAGTAGTTGGATGTTGGGTGTTTGGTTTGGGTGTTGGGTGTTCAATTTGAATTTACCACTGAGCTTTTCGGTGAAGGAAAACATCGTGAGGAACCTGCACGCATCTGCGAAGTAATTCAATGATGTGTGTGAAGTCCCCAATCCGCACTGGGCCCGCGTGGGGACTATAGCCCAAAGCCTCTCGTGATGAGAAGAGGCCTATGCCCAGCAGTGGGACGCAAATAGGCTGTATAGTAGTAGTAGTAGTTGGGTGTTTTAAGTAACTTTTTTGTTTTATACTCAACAGCAAGGAAAAGGTCACTTTGTTTGGAAAATTCTAAACAATGTGACCCGTTTTCATTGCTGTTGAGCGTATTTCTTGTGATTCAGGGAAGGCTTAGAAAGGAAAAAAATAAAAACGAACTGCTAAAAAAAGAATAATAAGTTTTTATAGAAATCCGTCGTGATACATAAGTTTATCGGATATAGTAATTTTACTACATATACCCATAGTAATCCTAATGTACCTTCTTATAAATATTGAAATACATCAGTCATGGAAGCAAAAACATATATAAATACCTACTAAACATCCATGACTCGGGTAGAAACATTCGTGCTCATCACACAAAGTTTCGAGTTGGGATTCGAACCCGCGACCATCGGAACAGTAGGTACTGAGCCAGACCTGTCAAATCCCGCTTAGCAACGGATGACATGTACCTACTTTTAAGTCGTTACGTAACTCGATCAGCTGGGAACAGACAGACGCGAGTAACCCGATACCTGCTCGATATACTGCAACGTCCGCGACGCCTGTACAAGTCTAGAAATCTAGATTCACTTAACTAAGTAACTGGTAACTAAATTCCAATGTTTATATTATCGAATACACTTTAAAAGCCTGTAAGACTTATATGAATACAAACTACAAGCTTCTGCCCGCGACTTCGACCGCGTGGAATTCGGTTATCCGCGGGAACTATGCGTTTTTCCGGGATAATGACTAGGTACCTTCCATCAAGTAGCTCGTCTACTCGTTTGCTTCCCTATAGTATTAAAAAAAAGCCTATGTCATTTCTCGGGGCTTAAGGTAACCCTTCAAGCCATCTTTTGGCTTTGCCACAAATTACATTAGTACCTACCTAAACTTATCGGACATTGGACACGCTCCCACGGTTTAGATATGATATGACAACACTATTCGAAAATAATCCTAGTGGTAGGACCTGGTGCTAGGTCCGTCCGGGATGGTACCACCCCGTCTTCCCGGCTAACCTGCCGCCAAATAGCAGTGCTCGCGGCAGCCGGTGAAAATTCTGGCACAGAGGCATTCCATCTTAGGCCTCAGGATAGGCAACTCATTCTTGTGGTTTCTTAATGGGGGTCAACTCATTCTTGTGGTTTCTCAGAGGATTTCGGTGTCCATGGGCCGTGGGCAGTGACCACTTACCATCAGTTGGGCTGTTCGCTCGTTTGCCTATACCATTGACATGAAAAAAATAGTTTCAACAATTTCCGATGGATAATCTATTCCGTCTTTTTGGGTGAAAGGTAGTGTCACAAGAAGTATTCGACTGGAAATTCTAACACACTAAATTTGACACCTACACGTAACGGGAAACCTGAATGGAAATCACGTCATTCGGATTCCGGTCTTGCACGGCGCGATCACTTTATCAAACTCGTATCTACCTTGCTCATTTCATGACAAAAACAACTGTCTCCTACACGGTATAAAAGTCGTTTTCCCATCGAATAACAGTGTAAAAAGCGAGGTCTAGTAAGTGACTTGGTGTTTCTAAGAAAACGTATGCATGTTGATTATGGACTCCGTACTCAAAACCGTTTGTTCGCGTTTTAAAAATTAGGTTGAAAAAAAAGTAAATGTTTGCGTCGTCAGAAAACAAACATAGGTAAGAACACTATTCGATTAAATTATCGATCTATCACACAAAAAAATTGCTGTCTATAAAGTCCGTTTAAGGACGATAATTTTATACGTGATAACATCACGTAACGCCACAACGCTACATTACGTCATGTTTTTTAGTGCGCGCCTCCGGCGTTCCTCAATTTATAAGACGTTATCACGTGAAAAAGAAATTAAAATCAGTTCATCCACACAGAAGCTATAGACATATAGATACACACACGGCAAACTTCTCCACCGCCACCACAACAGCCAATTTACGTCCCACTGCTGGGCACAGGCCGCCTCTCATCACGAGAGGGTTTGGGCTATAGTCCTCATGCGAGCCAATTGCGGATTGGGGACTTCGCACACATCCTTGAATTAGGTACTTCGCAGATTTTAACAGAATTCCTCACTGTGAATTTCGCATACAAGTAACCTCAGACTTGCGAGCCGAGATCCACAACGAATAACTGCCGTCTTTTTTGAACCGGGAGTTAAAAAAAATTTGAAATCTAAGCTGAAATTATTACGAAAAAATCGGTTGTCTATAAAATCGGTTTATGGACGATAATTTTACGTGATAAAGTCATAAGAAAACATTAATTAATATGTCACGTTACGTAGGACATACACCGCCATAATGACATACATGGACATACGCAGCCGGCGTTCATCAATTTACAAGACGTTATCACGTCAAAAACAGTGTCAGCACAGTGATGTGTTTATGCAGAGGATCAAAATGCTCATTTTCAGAACAATAGTTGTTATTCCAACCGCAGTAAAATTATATAAAATCGCAATGAAAAGAATCTATGACGGACACTGCGGTTGGATTTTTTCTTTTCGCTTATTATTCCTTTGCAGAATGACTTTCGCATTTTCAGAAAACCATAGACGTAAATAATATAGACCCGGTCTAACGTACACAATCCAAAGTTCTGTCACCGAGCGTGCGTGACAATAAGTGTTTTAAAAAAAAACTTTTTTCGAAACTGTTTCTCAGTAAAAAAAACATAGATGGAGTTATTGCCAACATTGTAATAAAAAAGGCATAGACACATTAAATAGTTAATTAAGCTATGTGACATCTGTAAGTTGCAAAAAGAACTATTCGAGAAAGTCAAAATGAATAAATATAAATGTTCGTGGATAAATAAGAATTGTATATCATCATCATCATCATCATATCAGCCGATAGACGTTCACTGTTGAACATAGGCCTCCCCCAAGGCTCGCCACTCCGACCGGTCGGTCCTGTGCCGCTCGCATCCACCGACTTCCCGCGACCTTCACCAGTCCACCTACCACTCCACCTAGACCTCCAGTCTACCGACAGCTCGTCTTCCGGCACGCGGACGCCATTCGAAACTTTCTTTCTTTCGTCAATTGCCGGCAAACTCGAAATCTCATACGCACTTGATCTTCATATCATTCGAATTCGTTACAGTAGGTTAAAAGGAAATCAAGGTAAATTTGATTGGTATTGGACATTTAAAGCGCTGGTAAATTCTTTTTCTGACGTGTAAAAGTGCCCCTATGTGGCCAATTTGCTGAATAAATTATTGAATTTTTAATTTTTAATTTCAAGGGTATAATTGAATATATTTACGTTTTACAACACGTGATTAATACAGTGTCATAGGCCAAAGATAATTTACTCACTGATAACGTTATCACTTATTACGATACATTACATTAACTGTAGGTATGTTACCTATTTAGCTTATTTAAGAAATGCAAACGTTACACTATACGTATATTACCTCAAAACTAATTTCAATAAATTATGCATATTTTACCGAATTATAAAAATGAGGTTATCAATTCAATACCTACGTATGTACACTGGGTGTACAATTTAAACCAGCTATTTGATAAGGCCGAGATGCATGCACTTTTCCTGAATTTAATGGTGTAATTCTTTTTTTTTATCGCGAAGTATTAACTTAACCAAGTTATGAGCTAGACTAAACATAAGTTTGGTTGGGAACTGTAAAGTTTAATTTTTAGGTTTTCAAAAGTTTTAAATCATATCTTATTTTAAAGAATTAAAGTAGCTCAGGTTTTAAGACGCTGACAAGAGCTATTGACCTTGAGCAATCGAGGCAGGCAACTGTCTCAGCGGACAATGTCTGTTTGCATTGGAGGGAGCGAGAAGCACGACCGCGGCATGTGGGCGGTATATGTAGAAAATCAGAAAAATAAAGATTTAAAAAAATCTTACATTGCATGGACGATATAAATTGATTTTTTTTTTGGTATGAGTATGATGGATTAGTGTATTTAATTATAGAAATATGTGTTTAAAAAATAAACTTGTTTATAGAACCATTTAAATAGGATTAGAAGACGTAACTCCACGATTTTTTTTCCTCGAACCGATTTCATGTAATCCTTTTCACGAATTAGCAATTTTTTTAAGCATATAGTGAATATTAACATATATTTTACTCGCCTTGCAAAATCAAATAGTTTTCGTTTAAATACTGTTTAAATATAAGTCAATTTAGGTCCAGTCAGGGCTTTAAAGAGATAACATAACGTTTGAATAAACAGTACCCTTCTTTAACGCATCTATAACACAATTAACACAGGCTGGCTGGGAATAAGCAATAATGGACTCTTCGTCAACGGCATAAGGACGAATCGCGTCTTGTTCAGTGTCGTGTACCTGGCGTGTCCGATTATAAAGCGCAAGCGCAGGTAGTAATGATTCATGATTTTTGGCGAAGTCATTTCACTGTGTGACTCCGTATGATGGCGAAATTTTATATCCTACTATTTGCTCCGGGCAAGAAGTTTTTATATGTGTCATGCCATTGGCATAGGCAAAGAACAGCACAGCCCACCTGATGGTAAGTGGTCACTGCGACCCATGGACACCGAAATCGTATGATCCCGATGTTGCTCATTGCTCAGCCTCATTCCATAGTTAAACATTATCTATCCCTATTTTAGCGCAGATTCTATTGGAAAACTATCGCAATACAGTCCAAGAAATTAAAATACGGGAGATTCATTTCTTCGAATAGCTCATCTATACTAATAATAAGTCTGTAGAAGAAGTCGCGTCTGAAACTTGAAAATTAAAAGAAACTATCAAGTTAAGGCATTCACTGCCACTTCTTTTTACGAACTTTCGCCAGGTGCCACATCTGTCATTAAAGGAACATTGCAACGCACATGTGCGTTCAAGGCACTGCGGGAAAGTCAGCAAAACGCATATATGCGTCGGTGGCAGTGAATGCGTTAAGGGGACTATACATATAAACGATACTGAACACAAAATAACGATTTATAGAAAAATTGTCTGTATTTATGTACTTATGTGTGTATGTCCGGATGTAACTCGAAAAGTACTGGACGGATTGCAACAAAATTTGGTATGGGGGTAGTTTATAACACTGGGGCTCTATGCGAAGTTTTAAATAGGGATCTCACTTTTTCCCTATAGGATCGCTCAAGCGTCGGGTGAACTTTAAGCAGCTAGATTTAAAGTTCAACTTCCTATAGGGAAAGAACGAGATCCCTATTTAAAGACTTCGAATATAGGCCCTGGTCAACATATAGGCTCCGGGCAGAGGCTAGTTACATGATATAAGCCACCTCCCGCAGTACAACCCGCGCAGGTCAGGTGCTTTCCCGTTCCCGTAGGAATTTCGGGAAATCTTCTCTTAGTGTTTTCCTACACTCTTTAGGGTACATGCCAAATTTCACCTTTCTACGACCATTCGTTTCGGCTAGGAGTTCCCTTGTGTGTTGTCCTCGATTCGGAGGTCAACACACATATTAGACCAGAACCAACGTAGTTTAATTCAAACCCTAATAGTTCTTTGACTATCCTCCTTAGTCGTTCACTCTTGACAGAGTGGTCGTGGTTTCATGACGATGCATCTGCTGATGAAGCTCTCCCTGCGATGCGTCTCCATTTGTTGCGGTCTTCGGCATTACGGAAACATTGGACTATTGATGCTTGCGTCGCAGCTTTTATCAGATCTGTCCAACGCGTGGGTGACCGGCCGCGAGACCGCTTGCCCTGTACTTGTCCCTGTTGACTTTGACTATATCCAAACAAAAAACACAGATTTCGTGCCTTACACATTGTAAATTAATCTAGGGAATTGAAAAATGTGAATAATGTCGTTCTGACTTGGTTTTGACTTTTTTCAAAAAGGTTAGGCTACAGGGCAAAACCTTAACCCGATCGTCTTTGTTTTAAACTCAAATTGTAGCTGACTAAATTGTTCAGAGGATTTTTTCTCAAATTTTTGATAACGTTCTTTGTTTCCAAAATATCGAGCGCCAAAATTAAAAATTCGGAAAAAAAATGTTTTTTCTTTCACTATTTCGGCCATAACTTTTTTCATTTTTGACTTTCCATAATAATTATTTTTGCAACTGACAGCTCTCTTCTACTGACGCGTCTTTTGAGCATTTTTTTTAAATAAAATATCTTCAGTACTCTCCGAGATAGGTACAAACGGGATAGCCCTTTTTCGTGAAATCGGACGCGGAGCCTATACTGGAGCGAAAAGACATTTCCAATGTCAAAAACCTTATTGCGTATTAAAGTCTAGATTCGTGAATGTTATTTATTTTACATATTTAGTTTACCTCGTATGAATGTCTCAGGCCGACATCTCGGAAAGTGACGCACTGCCTAGTAATTCCCTGCTAAGTAATAAAGCCACAGGAAAATCATGATTGATTGCAATTAATTCAGATTTATGCATTTACCTTATGGGATTGAATAAATCATCAGTTGAAACCTATAACCTATTTGTAAAATTCGCCAGGTCGCCAGGAATAGTTTCGGATACGTGACCCATAGAATCTTTCGTCAAAATTGGGTCAGTTTATTTAAGCATAAGTGTTAGCGCACTTGTAGAACACACACAACAAACATGTAGTGCTAAAGTCATAACCTTCTTTTGGCATAGTCGGGGAGAAAGCACTAAAACCACTATAGTAAAATATCAAATTTCCTAACAAACGTACTTCTATTGAGACTTTTCGTAAATCAATAGCCCGTTGAATTCTAATGCAAGAAACCTGTGTTAGACATGCCATTTTATTGGTGTTATTTTCATTTTCAGATTTATCAACTATTCTGTTAACCGACTGAGTGATTGAATGACTGACAGTCAACGCACAGCCGAAAGTACTGGTCGTACAGATCTTACATTTGACATTTAGGTACTTAGCTTGGGGATTGCAGGGGAGCACTAAGAGTATTTCCCAAAATTCCTACGGGAACGAGAAAAATGGGACCTATGCATGCATGTGTCTTGTTATTAGATTATTCATACAGATAACAAATACCAAAATATAATTACACTACACAATTTTTTTACAAGAAGACAATAAATGTCGGGAGCACAGCACAGTCTTAGTTCTGACTTTGAAAATTAGGGTTCTCAATGAACCGCGTTTGTGGTTACAAATGTTACAATATTTGGATTAATACACTTACCACGTTGAAGAATTAAGATAATTTAGAACTAGGCCAGACGCGACCAATATTTACTATCTGATAAGACATTTTTATTCTTCAGCATACAGCTCTATTGTCTTGTTTGTCTGTTACAACTGTACGTCTTATACATACGTATATGTATATATGTGTGGACAAACAGACGCCCCATAAATAACTTAATGGTCTAAGGAACCTCTTAAATATTACACATACTTAAGTGATGATAGATTTCATATATTATGGACAACTACAAGTTTAAATGTATTTTTTTTACTTAGCATGCAATTTCTATGTCATACTGTGATAAGTATCGGGAACAAACATTGTGATGAAATCAATTCGTCATCTCGATATGATAGGAACAAAGCCATCGAGGTGTGGAGTTGTAAGAAACTTCAATACCTTTCTTCAAATCTTGCACTCAGCAGGTCGTTCTCAAATAAATGGGTACCTACTTATCTTGTTTGCTATGTAATGTTTATAAGCATGGTTTATTATGCGATCAGGGTAAAGTTGTGTTTTTAATAATAGTTTTCTATAGATAGATAAGGCTATCATATCACTTAGAGATTTTGTTTTGTAAAAATATTGAGTCAGTTAACTCTTTCCAGTTTCGTTTGAAGTGTTTGAGACTCATTCGAATAGGCAGATACTTAACTAACTGAATACGTGTATTACAAGTAGCCCCCACGGCCTGTTTTTTCGGGTTTTAAGTGGTATGAACAGCGCTACCGTCGAGCATGACGCAAAAACGTATGCGACCGCGCAATGCCATTGCCACCGCATAGACAATTAGTAGCTACATTGTTTTTACTGCGATTATGAAGTGTTGCTGTTCATCGTCCGTTAATTAAGATTGAAT
>OZ020272.1:29731165-29939211 GCA_963971205.1 Aethes cnicana
GGGAAGACCTGGGAGGGCGGCCGCATCAAGATGCTCGTGCTCGACCTCAACTGCCCCATCGTCGAGGAGGAGAGCAAGTGCGACCGCAAGAAGCTCCTCGTCGACTACTTCTACGCGAACCTCCACACGCAGAACTTCTACGCGTTCCGCTTCTTCATCTGCGAAGTGTTGAACTTCATCAACGTCGTGGGCCAGATCTATTTCATGGACTTCTTCCTGGACGGCGAGTTCACGACGTACGGGCGCGACGTGGTGCGCTTCACGGAGATGGAGCCGGAGGAGCGCGAGGACCCGATGGCGCGGGTGTTCCCCAAGATGACCAAGTGCACGTTCCGCAAGTACGGTCCCTCCGGCGGCGTGCAGAAGTTCGACGGGCTGTGGCGTGCTGCCGCTGAACATCGTCAACGAGAAGATCTACGTGTTCCTCTGGTTCTGGTTTCATCATCCTGTCCATCCTGAGCGGCATCTCGCTGGTGTACCGCGCCGTGGTGGTGGCGGGCCCGCGCGTGCGCCTGTACCTGCTGCGCGCGCGCAGCCGCCTCGCGCCGCAGGACCAGGTGGAGGCCGTCTCCCGCAAGCTGCAGATCGGCGACTGGTTCGTGCTCTACCAGCTCGGCAAGAACATCGACCCGCTCATCTACAAGGAGCTCATGATGGAGCTCTCGGAGAAGTTCGAGCAGTCCAAGGACCCCGTCGACGCGTAGAGGTGTCGCGTCTGTCGTAATTTAAGTTAGTCTTTATGCATTCGATTGGGAGCGCATCGAATGGTCGCAGAGGGCGCGGCGCGCGGGGCGGCAACGTCGCTACCTGCGCCGGCGCGCCGACATTCCAACCGCCCGGGGAACGACCTCGCCGGGCATTCATTGTATTCCAGACCGCTTCGAGCCATTTTACGCTACTGAATATTGTAGGACTTCCAATGCAACGGACGACTGAGGCGTGCCAGCGCTGTTAGGTAACTTTTAGACATGTTTTAGGTTAGGGCTGCCGCGGCGAGTCCTAGCTGTGCGAATGATTGTTTACAGGCTGTAACGAGACCGCGCCGATCTCGGGCCTTGTGTGTGTGCGACCGACTATTGTACGATGTCTCATTGTGATATGTAATTATTATAACTCTAATTAAGTGTTTATCGTGAACGAGATTGAGAACGGATGAACAGCTGGCTAATCCCTTAGTTTGTAAGATAGTTATCTATTGTAACGACTGTTATCGAATATACTCGATACGATATTGTATAAAGCAATAACTGAATTAATTATAGTTAGGAGACTACTTAGCCGTTTCCATCGACAATAGATTTTGAACTTTATACTTGTCTACACTTTTTTATGATGAAATCGAGGTGACGAAGGTTGATATTTTCTGAATATATTTACTGCCACTTTCTCGTTTGTTTTATTTCGTGATTCATTGTCTTTGTGCCCCGTCAGGCTGGTTCTTTGTTAGCGCAACGCGCCGCGTGGCGCCCTCTGTGCACCGCGCGCGGGACCTGAGCCGCCACCCGCGGCCTACAGGTGGCGGCACGTATTCACTCATATCTCATAAATAAATCTCTATATCTATCGATAAAACTGAAGTATTTTTTGCAAAGCGAATTAAAATGTCATGAAGCCATTGCGAATTTGTGTATTTCATCTGAAAGTTACTGAGGTGATTGATTAGCTGTTTTGCGATGTGTGTAAAATTTGTAGAAAATATTCTTTGTTGACGTAAGTTAATTACTAGTAGCTAATGTTTTTTAATCGAAAGGTGGTACCGCCGAATTGGTCCCATTTTAATTTAGTTTAGTTCTGATGATGGGCTCCATGAAGAAACGAGGGAACTCCTCGAAATTTCTGAGCATGTATATGATTTTGTCATCAATTCAAAGACTACAGTGAGACTTACGTCCCATCGTACACATGTTTGGAAACACTAGCCGGAAAAAAAAGTAGAACCGACTGTAAACTCCGACAGCCTGTGAAGTCGGTGTCAAGTGAGCCCCAAAGCTATGACTATCTATCTTATAGTGAACTTGACACCAACTTCACAGGCTGTCGGTTTTATTTTCATATCTTTCCTACGCACGGCAGTGCACGGCAACTTGAGGTATTCTTGGCGTTCCAAGGATTAAACGAGACGACGATCTGTCCCTACCATGTCGTAATGTTCGTGCCTAAGAGTACTAAGTGCTAATCCGACAAGAAGTTCGCGAGGGTGTCTTTCGCCTCATAGCACCAGTGCACTGGACTCCACTGCTCGACAACGGGTGAACCAATTTTAACTTTCCTACTTCGTTGCTTTTGACGTCAAACGTGATTAAAATCACAACGAAACATACGGGTACAAGGACAGAACAGTTAGTAGGTATGATATCGAAGTATGTACAAATCAGAAAAAGTCGGAAAAGTGGAATGTCACTTCATCACGAGTTGGTCTGTCTTATTACCTTAATAACTACAAAATTATTAGTCTTAAGAAAATGATTTTTCTGTCATAGCTCATAACCAAATTCATATATCTTAGTCAGCTCGAAGTTATAGCCTGATCACGGGCTGCCGCCGGGGTCGCGGAAACCCACGGTAAATTCTTTTTCTGACGTGTAAAAGTGCCCCTATGTGGCCAATTTGCTGAATAAATGATTGAATTTTGAATTTTGTTCACAAATAGTCGTGTGCACCGACATAGCCCCGGCTGTTTTTTGTTTGTTAGGTAAATCAACCGAGTGTTCTTAGCTATCAGCGGTCAGAAAATCATCGACTCATCTGATGACTGGCCGGTTCCTATATCCACGTAACGCCTCGTTTTGCCTACGGACGGTTAAAATTTGACAGATTCTCTATGGAACAAATGTCAAAAATCAACCGTCCGTAGGCAAAACGAGGCGTTTCGTGGATATAGGAACCGGGCCAGTCGTCGACGATGAACTTCATTTAAAAAATCGGTTGTGGTAACGTCATAAGAAAACATTGATGAATAGGTATGTCCCATTACGTAGGACGTACATCGCCATGGACATACATTGCGTTATGCTTTTTCGTGGCCGCCGCCGGCGTTCATCAATTTATAAGAGGTTATCACGTCAAAAAATGTATAGTATTTTGTAAAAAAATGAAGTTAATCGAATCGACTTATCCATTGTTTAAGAGCACGGTATTCAAACCGGATGTAAGAAGATAGGTAAGTACCTGGCCAAACCGACAAAGCCACTTTTTTATTTAAGACAAGGGTAACGCAGCTTTTACTATAAAGGGGTGAGGGATGTGTGACAATAGTATTTTCTCGCTCTCACGAGTGCGTTCATCTCTTTCTTACGCGGTATGATCGAACAAAGTACCTATGGCAAATAAGAAAACTAAAATAATTTAACTTCTCACATTGTGAACTTTCAAACACAAAATAGGTACCTAGGTAAATTTGTTTTTTTTTTAACCAAAAACTACTAACAGTATTGTATAGAAATTTTGTTTCAAAAATGATAAACCTCGAATAGGCCTGTGACAATAATATAATTAGCTCCTCCACTTACAAGTTTTTCGAGGAAATTTTATACTTTTCGGCGGGCCATAGCAAGGTCCATGTTTGTAACCGAGGTTAAGACGCTGACAAGAGCTATGATACATGGGCAATCGAGGCAGGCAACTATCTCAGCGGACAATGTCTGTTTTCATTGGAGGGAGCGAGAAGCACGACCGCAGCATGTAGGCAACTTGCGTAGAAAATCAGAAATATTAAGATTTAAAAATCCCACATTGCATGAACAATTTAAATTAGTAAATTGTTTGGTATGAGTATGACGGAAGTAGTGTATTTAATTATAGAAATCTGCGTTAAAAAAATTAACTTATAGAACCGTTTAAGTAGGATTAGAAGACGTAACTTCACGATTTTTTCATCGAACCGATTCCATGAAATCGTTTTTACGAGCAAGTTTTTTAAGTATATAGTGAATATTAACGTATATTTTACTCGCGTTGCAAAATCAAACGGTTTTCGTTTAAATACTGTCTAAATAAAGTTAATTTAGGTCTTGTCACTCTTGTCAGCGTCTTGTGGAGTGCAGCCAGCCCCTTGTCTCAGATACCTATATCGGGTAATTTTACTGCCGATGCTTCCTGTAGTGTCCTATAATATCAAGCTGACTTGAAACAGCCGACGGATAACCGCTTTAAACTCCCAACAGGAATAAAGAAGAATTACAAGAGTTTGGCATGGCCTCCTCTATTCGAAATAGATGAAATTTTATTGGTTTTTAGTGACTAGCTTCTGCCCGCGACTTCGTCCGAGTGGAATTTGGTTACAGCGTTCCCGCGGGCATTGAGCGTTATACTGAAACATTCCTCTTGAATCACTCTATTTAAAAAACCGCATCAAAATCCATTGCGTAGTTTTAAGGATCTAAGCATACGTTGGGACAGACAACAGGAAGCGACTTTGTTTTATACTATGTAGTGATGTTATTGAATCCGTTCAGGACTCAAGGCTGCGTCTCCACCAGAGATGAGCGAGGATGCGTTGCGAGGGATGTGTTTTTCATCAACCAATATAGAAACACTTCATTATTTACAGCGGAGCGAGGATAGGTAGGTACTAGTAGGTAGGTATGCAACGCATCCTAAAACGCATCTTGAAGTTTATCAACACTTTTCTGTTTGTTTGTATAAGACTACGGAGTTCTAAAATTTCACTCTCTAATTTCCATAATCATTTCTACCGTTATATGACCTACATAGGTAGGTACATTGTGAACTCTGTATTAGCTCTATGCGGTATACAAAGTCCGAGAAATACAGTAAATAAACACTTTACTTGGAAATTCTGAAATATTGTACTTTTAATGCTTATTGTTACCATTTTAATGCAGAATCATCGAGCGCCGAGAATAATGTGCGGCGAAGTGGGACATCGTTCTACATATTTATAAATAACAAAAGATTTTGTAAATAATAAACACAAGATTATATCATCAGAATAAATAAAATGAAATAAAAACCTTTAAATAAACTTATTGAACTAGACTAGAACTTAAGTACCTAAACTTAAAAAATAAAATTATCTAAAACGGGTCCTTGCGCCAGGAAAAAAAATATAATAATAAACTAAAATAGCTTCTCCCCGCGACTTCGCCCGCGTGGAATTCGCTTGGAAATTTTCAACCCCCTATTTACCTCTTTTAGCAGTGGAAATTCCAAAAATCCTCCCTAGTGGATGTCTATCAAAATAACTGTTTGTATGATTAATTTCATTGTGATCCCGCCAGTAGTAGTTTGAGCTGAGCGTTGATAGATCATTCAGATAAAATAAATAAATAAATAAATATCTTGGAACATTCCACAGAAATTGATCTAGCCCCAAACTAAGAAAAGCTTGTGCTATGGGTGCTAGACAACGATATAAATACTTATATAGAGAAATGCATACAGAATTTATAAATTACAATACAAGGTGGAGGTAATTCTTTTATTTTTAAACACAAACTAAAATACTTACAATAAAAATAAAACTAAAAACTATAACTAAAAATAACTTATAAATAAAAAATTTGGCACAGATCAGTGTCGCTCGGCAAGGTTCCCAAAAGGCTGGCAACATTGCGCGCTGGATGGCAATGCTTATTCGCTGAACGAAGTAGTGGCCAGCCCTTTGCATACATATATAAATACTAAACATCCATGACTCGAGTACAAACATTTGACAGTCGGAACAGTGGGCAGGGTCACTACCAACCGAGCCAAACCTGTCGTCAAAGATAGTTAGTATATTTATTAAACTTAAAAACCCGCGTAGGTCCCATTTTATGTAGAAATGTAGAAAATAGTGAATCATGATCATTGGATATGGTAAATCCCAGGCTATGGCTGGTCTCGAGCAACAGAAAGGCCCTAGTATATGTATTCGATCTTATATCGGGTACTGCATACCGATATCGATTTGGGTCGCCTATACGCTCAATCTGCAGCATACCTACGATACCTACATTGTTTACCTTTCATTACATTACATACAACGGCGAATGTGCGCACAATGTGCCACTGATTGCTTACTTCTGGTCGCGTATCTACGCACCTACGTTGCTATAACCGCCGGATGTAGGTAGTTGGAAAATAATACTGGAGATCTCGCTAGTCCATATTTGCATAGCTTAACATAGTGTTTTTTTATATTTTGGTCCCCATAGCTCCGCCATTTTGAAATAAATACAAAAAGGTCACGTGATTTACTTAAATCAGCGGTGCCGCTCATAAGAAGTTACAACTCTTGCTTTCTTGAAATATTCATATTTCTTTATTGCTTCCATGGTTTACAAGATGTTTGGTACATTGTTTAGGTTGTCGCTTTACATGGACCCTATTGGGGCATTAAGATCTTTTAAAAAAAACTAAACTTAAACTTACGACCTAAAGTTACAAAAGTAGTTATTACTAAGATATTACCACAGATAACAATTTTTAACAGAAAAGTGTTATATATCTGAAACATAATATTAATTTATTTATAAATCTATTAAATCATATTATTTATTAAAGAATTAAAATAGTATTTACAATAAATATATCAAATAACTTAAAATATTCTTTATTCTTCAAAGTATTCTTGAAGTGTATAGAATGACTTAGACTCTAAATATTTTTTTAACTTGTTAATAAATACATTATACTTTTCCTCTGATAATATAGGTTTAGGAGCATTGTTCAACAAATACCTGTTTGAACAAATACCTATTGCAAATGCAAAACACATCTGTTTAATGTTTTATAAACGGCGATTAATCTCAGATATCAAAAAACGCTGGTCTGTTATTGTTTATGTCAGGTGCAGGCCAATCGACTGGACCGTGCCTTGTCTCAAAACAAAGTCTATAAGTGATGAGACGCGTCAAAACCATGCGAAGCGGAGCGGATATACATATAAGGATATTCACAAGACAATCTCTAATGAAACACACTATTCTTTCAGTGCCTCCATGGTTTTAAAAATTGGGATATTCTCACCCCCCACAAATCATCTAGGTTGGTACAGTTGGCGTCAAAGTGATGTTTACACTTTTGGACCTTAATACAAGGGTGAAAAAGTGTAAGCATCTCTTTAACGTCGACCTTAAGGTCCGGTTACCTAATCCCAAAAAAAACGCCTCGTTTTTGCTACGCATTATTGTTTTGAAATGTGAAGACTTTAGATAGTAGAAGATCTCTACAAGTGACCGTTTTAAGTTTTGACTTCACTAGTTTGGTTACTATATTTACTATCCTAGTGACGTCACAGACCAAGCAAACATGGCGGCTAGCTTTTTAGTGCGAAAACTGAAAATACAAATTTAAAAGTACTTCAGAAAATCGAAATGAAAAATCTTATAATTCAATCCGACATAAGAATCATTTTAAACCACATTTCAAAATATATGTAATACCCAATTGACACATCTCGCTCCAGGTGTACTTAGGTGTATTAACTCCATGGTCACCTCCCACGGTCGGACACTGCCCAGGTAAACAGTTCCAGGTAGGTAATATAATGCATGTTTTGTTTCCCTTTCCTGTAACAGTTCAAACTTGATCAATTGTCTTTTGAGTGCAGAAAAGTACAGTTATACCACAGAATAAGTAATAGTACTAACGTAGTTATACTTGGCCAGTTCCGTCTTCAGTTGATTGGTAACTTTGTCGTCCCATTCGACCGATCCCAGCCGCATGCGGCCGAAATGAGTTTTGTCGACATTTTTTGGCCTCAATTTAATCCAGTCTGTGGGGAAATACTTAAGGTATGGGGTGCCCTACAAAAGGTCAAAAGTCAAAAAGTCAAAGAGTTTATTTGTAAACATAGGTGATTATATGGTGGTAGAATTTACATTTTGTGCGCAATGTTTAGCCAACAGGCATACAAAAAACATGGTGAGCAACTACATCTATTTATTAGTTATAGAACGTATTCTATAACTAATAATTCTAGCTAATTAACTAATTACATATTTTCAAAATTATTTATTAAAAGATAGGTACTCTTCTAGAGAATAAAAACAATTGTTTATTAAAAATGCCATTAGCTGTCGCTTAAAATCATCTATACAACTTAATTTAATTACATTAGGTAGTTTATTGTAAATCTTACTCGCTAAGCATAAAACACTTTTGTGCATTAGTGTGGTATTACAGTAAATTGTGCGTAAATTATTATCATTCCGTAGAATTTTACTACGCCCTTCAGACTTAAATAGAGTAGGGTTCGTCTTAACAAAGATCGCAATTTCATATATGAATAGAGATGGCACTGTTAGTATATTCATCGTTTTAAAATATGGAAGGCAACTAACTGTTGGTTTAAGACCACACATAGAGCGGATACATTTTTTTTGGGCTTTGAAGATCATTTCTTTGTGAGTAGAATTGCCCCAGAAAATGATACCATACCGCAAGGTTGATGCTACAAAACCATGGTATGCTGTTAAAACAGCGTCAATATTTGCAACTTTGGAGAGTTTGTACAGAGCATAGGCAAACTTGTTGAGTTTTTTGCAGATTAGTTCAGACTGTGGTTCCCAATTTAATTTACTGTCTAAAATAACACCTAAAAATTTTGTGGTCTCTACGGATTCTATATTGACATTTTGAAAAGTGCAAGTTATAGGGTGAGGTATTTTACGTTGATAGAAATGTATAATATAATTTTGGTTTTATTAATATTGATTAAAAGATGATTATTATTTAGCCATTCCGTAAATTTACATATGGTTTGATTGATTTCACTTTCATAGGCTGTTATATTGTTATTTTCACATTTAATTATTACCGTGCTATCATCGGCAAACAGAACCATTGGGTATTTGATGCACTCAGGGAGGTCATTAATATAAACTAAAAAGAGTAATGGACCTAATACACTTCCCTGAGGAACACCACGGATTATTTCACGTTTTTCGGATCTATAACACGTTTCATGTTTAGTTCTAATATTTATTTGAAATAGTTCAGTGTGTTGCTGTCTACCATCTAGATACGATTTCAAAAGAAAAGTACCCTGTGTCCTTTCCCGGGACTCCAACTACCTCCATACCAAATTTCATCCAAATCGGTCCAGCAGTTGAAGCGTGAAGAGGTAACAGACAGACAGAGCTACTTTCGCATTTATAATATTTATATGGATTACCAGCTAATTCTTTAATAGCATTCCCGCGGGAACTGCATTTTTCGGGATAAAAAGTAGCTTATATGTTGACCAGTGTTATAAACTACCCGCATTTTCAATTTTACTGCAATCCGATCAGTAGTTTTTGAGTTAAATCCGGACATACATACACACATACATACCGAATTTTATTCTAAAAATCGTTATTTAGTGTTCAGTTCGTTTATATAGTCCTCTCGACTCGATAGTTTCTTTAAATTTTCAAGTTACAGACGCGACTTCTTCTACAGACTTATTATTAGTATAGATTAATAACTAATAATATGGATTCTCTGACATTACTTAATTAATCGATATAGATATTTTTATTTTTGGTGAAAGCAACCCTAGATACGTCGAGTCCGCCATCTTGTGCGCCAGATGTAGGCATGCACGCATATTTCGTAGATATGCCCCGTCCATAGGTATATGTCTATGCTCCGACCACAGCCTCCGACCTTCCGACACATAGAAGACAGCGCCATCTGTTAATCTGAACCCACAGTCTGAACCGGTCGACTTACTCACTGAGCTCTTACAGAGGTTTTGAATTTTCACTGTGCGTGTAAAAAAATCACAATTTGTTTAATTAAAGGAAGAAAGAAAGAGATCAAATATGAAAAATATATTTTATTTATTGATTAATTTATAAATTTTTTTTTACTTATTTGTTTTTTTATTCCTACATTTGACAAACGAGCATGAAGGCCACCTTATGTTAAGTAGTCACAGCAGCCCATGGACACACGCAGCACAAAAAGTGCTACCAGTGCGTTACCGACTTTGCAATGCACGGTACACTTCTCTCTTAAATGCACCAAAGTAAAACCTCAGCAGGAAGTTCCTTCCATATTAGGAACGTACGTGGTAAACACGACCGCGTACATCAAGATGGTGTTGATGGATTCTATTATTTGATAAACTCAATAAATATTGCTAGATATTCGCTTCTGAAGTGGTAAAAATTGTCCCGTTTTCAAAAACGTACTGTCTACTTGGTAATCTAAATATATAAAACTCAAAGGTGACTGACTGACATAGTGATCTATCAACGCACAGCCAAAACCACTGGCATGCAGGTAGATGTTATGACGTAGGCATCCGCTAAGAAAGGTTTTGCAAAATTCCCACGGGAACGGGAAAAATCGGGATTTTACTTTTTAATATTTCTGCGCATACGAAGTTGCGGGGAAAAGCTACTTAGTCTAGTAAATCATATGGTAGTTTATATTATTTTTTATACTTTACTTGCCATAGGCGTTGTTTTGATGTAGGATAATTAGGTATTTAGATTATAGACGTAATTAAATAGTAATTTATGTTTGTTGTAATTCATACTTAGTTTTCATCATTACATACGTCATCTTGACAGTAGTAGAAGTTTTTAATTACTGGCAGGAATGAAAAGTCAAGATGGCTCCGCTTTACAAATATTACGAGGTTTTTGTATATTTTGAGCATTTTTAACGCAAATAAAAGCGAAAATGGTGAACAGAGTGTGTGTCTTAAAAGGCTGTAAGAAGGCGACATATCCCTGGAGTTGAATACCGTTCCACAGGCGAGTATTTACGATTTCTATAGATTTCTAAAGAGTAGGGTGACCAAGCCTATTCAAGTACTGAAACATTTGTAGGACGACTAATAATAAACTTCTTAGCACCTAAATTTATTTTTCGGCTCGATGCCTTGTGAATAGATCCAATGGTGTAACTACAATAAATAAAATATTAAGTGTATTGACTTCGTATTTTATTTGTTGCACGGATGTGAGATAAGGTTAATCGGGTTATATCTTAGACAATCTATATTCATGATAGGTAGGGGCATTTAACCAACAAAATTCAAACAAGATAGAACTCGAAAGTGCACTTACCTCGCGTGATTAAGGTTGGTTCTTAGACCGCACAACCTCAGTTCGCTAGTTTTCACGTACAGTCTATGTTCTACATGTCAATTTATTTTCGTTAGGACATGTCTTACGCTAGACAGGGTCGGTACTTGTTTGCTTCTACTAACTTATACTTACCGTTAGGTTTTATAGATATACGTGTACCACTACCTATGCAGAATATCTAAATTATCAAGTTTATACAATAATTCATCTGGAAGTGGGTTAGAATTTTGATCTATAGGTCGGTCAGTCAGTGATAAAAATGTCGATTATCTAAATAACCGTCTGAGATGTGTTGATAAAATTTAGAGCACGTGTGTATCTTAAAAGTCTCAAATATATGAGGTAAATTTGACACGATGCCGATGAAATAGTTTTTGGGTTATAAGGGGGTGAAAATGGTTCGTGTAATATTATATTACACACGGTGCTGCTCGTCAGTTCTGTTAGCTTAGTTAGAGGGCACAGACAGACATATATTCAGGGTAAATTTCGCATGTATAATATTAGTTCGTGCTAACAGCCGAGTCTTTAGTGCTGAAGTTGTATTTAAAATGATCTTATTTTGTAATTATTTTTTTTAACACTTAAGTCAACCAATGTTTAATCCACAAAAGTAAGTTAAGTATGGTCACCATAGTTTAAAAGAGATGCAAGATGGTCGAGGGACCTTTCGACGGGCACAGAGCTTGTTCAGAGAGCGCAGTCCAGATGTCGTGTTTTAAGTCCATGGTTCCACATCATAGCTTTATCGGTCCGTATTGTAAAATATGTAAAATTTCAACTTTTTCTATTGAAGATTTTTATTAAAGTGGAAATTTTGCGTTTTTGTTTTTATTTAAAAATGTTTTTTTTCTGTTACTAATATCCATTCAGTTCGGACTCGTTTATTTACTGATTTAAAAAAAAGTTCGGACCTTTGTGCATTATGACAGTTAGCCCTCCTTCCGCAGCATGGTTGTCACGTCACTTGTCATCAGGTGCATTGCGATGCGAGGTTATATTTTATATTATTGTTCTTTCAACCTTCCAAAGAGCACGAGTCACAGACAGAGCGCTTGCTGCAAATGTGAGTAATTTTCGTTTTGCATTTAGCAAATTGTACTTGAAAATACAACCGTAACCATGAAGAAAGATTATCCTCGTATCGATTTTATGGCTTTTTAACACAAATCACTTCGTAACATACACGATGGAAACGGATGAAGCCGACGTGTTCGTGCATCGTTTGAAAGATTTGACCGAGGATGAGAAAAGGAAGCTCGATGCGCAGAACTCACGTTTGATCCCCGAATCGAAAGCCTTGAGGCTCGAACGTGAAGCTCGGCGGCACTGGGACATTTTCTACAAGCGAAACGAGACTAAATTCTTTCGCGACCGCCATTGGACGACGCGTGAGTTCCAGGAGCTGATAAACTTCGATCCGGAGCAGAAGATCGTGTTCCTCGAGTTGGGTTGCGGGGTCGGAAATATGTTGTTTCCGTTGGTCGAGGAAGGGTTTGATAACTTCTTTTTCTACGCGTGCGATTTCTCGCCTCGAGCCGTGGAGTTTGTGAAGACGAACAAGTTGTATGATGAGAGTAAGATGTCGGCATTCTGCGCTGATTTGACTACGGACGAGTTGTTTGAGAGGGTGCCAGTGGGAGGGGTGGACGTGGCGAGTTTGATATTCGTGTTGTCAGCGATCCAGCCCGCTAGCTGGGCGCGGGTGGCGCGCACCGCGCTCCGGGCGCTCCGCCCCGGCGGGGTCCTGTTGTTCCGCGACTACGGACGCTACGACATGGCGCAGCTCCGCTTCAAGCCCGGCCATAAGATCGCAGACAACTTCTACATGCGGCAAGATGGAACCAGGTAATTTCATTATCAATTTAATCTCTTTCACTCAGCTTGATTAAATTACCACATGTTTTGAGTCCCCTTGAAACTCTTTTGATTTAAAGTAGACATTAAGTTAAGTGTGTTCTTTTAATAAATGTAATGAGTATTCCATATTCAACATCATGTACATTACAGGAGCTACTATTTCACTGAAGAGGAATTGGCCGAACTATTCACAAAAGCGGGCTTCGAAATCATGGAGAACAGCTATGTCCAACGTAGAACAGTCAACTTCAAGGAAGGTGTTGACGTACCACGGATATTTGTACAGGGCAAATATAAGAAACCATGTAAGTTTTTGTATTGTACTGTGACCAGAATATTAAGTGTTTTTTTCTTTTGTTCGTTTCATTTGCGATCAGTTGTTAGACTATAAGCGAATTTGTTCAGTGCTTGGTGACGTTCCGATAGCTCCCTCCATTGAGGCAGCAATCACTGTGCTTTCCTTTAACGGGTGGCTAGGTCCAGGATGTCACACCTTTTTAGCCTCTTAGGACAGGGTTGTTAGTTAGAATATTAAGTAAAACCTTTTTTTTTTTTGTATGACTGAATAAGAAACATCTAAACACATTTCAGAATTTTCTTTAAACTGGACTTATATGGGACAATTTGTTTCAGTAGCTGAAACCAGTCGCAATTAATAGAAGCTAATTTTGTTACGATTCTATCATGCCATGGAACTCAAGGTGCAGTTGCAATGAAATTGGTTATTCAGTTTTGCGGGTATCATTTCAAGGTAAAATGTTTCTTGCTATATATACTACAGAAGAAAAGCAGAAGTGTGAACAAAATTCATACTTTGGCCTCAAGTGTACAGACTGATTTATGTAGTTGTGTAAAAATTCAAATAAAACATGAGAAGGTACGTTTAACATCTCTCAATAAAAAGAAGAACACAACTATATGGAGCAGTGCTTTTGGATTTTTTTTTGTTTTTGTTGAATGGTTTCTTTTGCCTTTTTTTTTAAAAGCTGAGTTTTTGACAATATTATGTTCTTTAGTATTTAATTAGTTTAGGTATATTTGGTAATACGGCTGTTTTTTTTTTATGTCGCTGCAATTACATTTTTTTAATTACTGAATAAGCAGATGTGATATATATGCTACAACATGATTAATTCCATTTGTTTTTAATTTTATTTACGTTTTCTGTACTATGGTTTCATTTAGTGTTTAGTATTTTTACTGGTTATCTGGCATAGCACTTATGGTGGGTTGATTCAAACCATTCGTTAAAGTTAACGTTAACGTCAAATATTTTACTATGGGACAAAATGACGTTTCTGTATGGAATGACAGCTCGGCGGCCATATTTAACGACCAGGAGTCTGTCAACTGTACTTGAATCAACCAACGCTTAGATGAGCTTGATTGAATTATTACGAGGCTAATTAATTGGTGAAAAACAGTTTTGAACTAATACATAAGTTCATCGACAGTGTCTCAATTTCTCATGCAGCACGACACAACTTAGAAGGCGCGCGGTGAAGCACTTAAGCAGTTGACGCAGAGTCTATTTTTGCTTAATCCACGCGCCTTCTAAGTTTTGTAAACCTGTTCAAATTAAGAAACCTTCAATCAAAACATTTCCATGATGAAAAGTGCTAACCATTGAATTACCCTGATTTTTGCATGTATATTAGCTCTATCTGAAAAAATATTTAACCTGTTGTAAATAGAGCAGTTAAGTATACGAAATTTCACGTGAAGACATATTGTTTCAGAGAAACCAGGCTAATGATCAAATTCAAGTTGAACTTGCGGTATCAGACTATTGAAGTAAGTTATTATGAATTATTATTTTGCTCAATTTCCCCCAAGGGACAGGCTTATGTCCAGCAGTGGATGTCTTTCAGCTGACATTGTGATGGTGCTTGCAATTATTCTATGACTTGATTTTTTCAAGTCAAAGAATAATTCTTCTTCTCTAGTAATGATGACAACGCAGTGCAGCTGAAAACCTTGGTTGCCTCGCAAGAAGTGTACACACAGATTAGGGTTTCTGACTTGGCTTGTAATTGGTAATCTTCTAAATGTTAACGTAATTTTAACTTTATTTTATTTTATTTTGTAGCGTAGGGCCACTGATTGTGAGGTCTGATGCACAAACAAAATGGTTTATCTGAACTCTGAATTAAATGTTAAGTATTTTTTTTATTATTTTGTGATATTTTTATTTGAATTCTTCATCTACAGGTACGGTTGCGTCCCGCGTCTGCTTTGAAAAAGTAAGCCAATCGCTATTCAATACAGTTAGATACAATAGGAGATGTAAGAATGCTAGAAAATCCTCAATAAATAATTCATTTTCAATGTGACAGATGTGAAAGTGTCCCTCATTACAAACACAAATAAAAAAAAATTTTTTATAATTTATTCAGCAAAATGGCCACTTCTGAGTACATTCACATGTCAGTAATACAATTTAATACAGAAATCCAGCCTGGAGTGAATAAATGTTGATACATATTAGACACGTCTAAAACTCAAGTACAATAATTCCATTCAAAACTATCGACCCAAACATGCTTCGCACGTTTAGTAGATTAAAAAATTATAAGGAAAGGGTTGTGGTATATTCCTCACGAATCCTATCTTGGTGAAAATCACATGAAAATCCATTCAGGAGTTTGCTAGGTCTCTTTACAATATTAGCGAGTTATCTGGTGATTATTTTTAACCTAAGTACCTAAATTCCAATAAAATTAAAATACATTCCACTTTTGGAAACTTTGTGTTGATCGCTCTATTACTTAAGTTACATAAAAAAGAAAAAAAGAAACATTTATTCGGCTAGAAACAAAAGCACAGTTAGTACAAAAAAGATAACAAATCACACACAGACAAGAAAAACACTTATTAAAATTAAAATATAGCCAAAAGGGCTGCCAGCTCAGCCATGTTCTGCAGTGTGGAACTGCAGCGTCTGCAACAATGATTTTCAGCAGGACCCAATTGAGAGAAAAAAAACATAGGCAAATTAAACTAAGTAGGTATCTGCTTACAAAAATGCTTCACAACATTGTCTTTTGTCTTAGTGCTTATTTCTAACCGTACAAATGATGAAACAGCTTTTTTATTTTGTGTTCTGAATCTGGATTAAGTAAAAACTATTTAAAAAAAAGTACATAACAGAATGAATCAAAAACTTAAGGAAAACATACAGATAAAGCTAAAATAGTTAGCTAGTAAGACCATTAATTTGACGAGACATTGTTGATACTTTTAATTTGTTTTCAAAAATATTTACATATCAAGTAGATAGGATAGTTACAGTAGGAACAAACATCACACATTTCTAATGATGACTTCATAGTTCAGCTGATTGTTATGATGCACATTTTGCTTGTCTTTCGCTCCTATCTGATACAATAGCATTCTCCTACATATACAACTTTTGTTTAATCGTATATTGACTATGTGTTCTTTGCTTAGGTACACCCAATGATTGCTGATAAGTGCCATTTGATGACAAGGTATGTCTTGACTCATTTTATCACACAGTTGATTTTATAGGGTAACTTACACCGTTAGTTAGGGCCTGGTGCTAGGTCCGTCCGGGGAGGTACCACCGTCTTTCCTCGCTAACCTGCCGCAAAATAGCAGTGCTCGCACTGTTGTGTTTCGGTTGGGGGCTAAGCTTAGGCAGCCGGTGAAATTTCTGGCACAGAGGCATTCCATCTTTGTCCTTAGGGTAGGCAACGCATTCGAGATCTTATGGTTTCTTAATGGGGGATCATAGGATTTTGGGGTCCATGACCCGCAGTCACCACTTACCATCAGGTGGGCTGTGCGGTCGCTTGCCTGTACTAATTATTAAAAAAAAAAACGCTGCATTGGCGTTTTAGGGTGCCTTCCACTGCCGCGGACGGATACGTTGCGAGGCCTACCGACAGCTCGTAAACCCGGTTCGCGAACGCCCCTCGAGAACTTTCTTCCCGCCATTGGTTATCATACTTATGATGAATTCATAGTTCAGCTGATTGTTTTGATGCACATACTTGCCTTGTCTTTCGCTCCTATCTGATTTACAACAAAAAACAACATGGAAACAGTTAAGTATGACGTGTAATTGATTATAGTTTGTTGTTTACAGAATTATGCGCCACTACAGAAATCATTGTATTGAAAAATGGTAAGTGACTATAACAATACTTGTATAATAAGGTTTTATCTACTTAAGGTTTATTTTTAAGTTTCCGTTTTGATCCATTGAAAATTGTACTGGAGAGAGATGAAAATCTTACATTATGCGTTAAACGTTATAACATTTTACACGAAAATCTCGTTTCATATTGATATTATCTTGTCAAATACGCCACGCATTATTCTGTTGAAATTCCCAGTACCTTAGAGGCGGAGCTTTGCTCGGCTGGTAATCCCAGAAATTAAACGTGGGCTGGATCGATGTCGCCCCGTAAACTCCTAAACTTCATGCCAATTTCGTCCCACACGGTGCACAGATATCTATACTATTCATTTAGGTGCGAAAGTAACTCTGTCTGTCTCTTGCCCCTTCACGCTACAACCGCTGGATTTAGACGAAGATAGTTAGTCCCGGAGGAAGTGGCTACTTTTAATCCCGGAAATAAACGCGAAGTTTCCGCGGAAATGCTCCCACTGAATTCCATATGCTGTAAAATAAACATGGCCAGCTTGTTTTTAAATAATAAGATGAAATCATGATGAGCCCTAGCTAGATCGATTTGTCACCCCTGAAAGTGAAAACCTATACCAAATTTCATCGAAATTCTTAGAGCCTTTTTCTAGAACGCGAGTACTAATATACATGGTGGGTCGGATCCTATAACAAATAATTAACCCACTGTATTGGCTATCGATTCTAAGCATATTTTATAGTTTTTTTTTTTTAGAGTTGGTAAAAAAAAAATTTTGTCTCAATCAATCCCATGATTCAGGCGTCGCTCACGACATATACAATTTTTCTTTTACCAACTCAAAGAAAATTAAAGATCTATACAATATAATTAGAATCGATAGCTGATACTGTGGGTTAATTATTTTGTTAAATGTATACATCCAAGATGATAGATTAGCCAAACCAGGGTACTGTTAAAAAAACGGCGTTTTTATTTATTTTTAGTTAACCTAAAACACCTTAAATAAGCTTATATCTGTATAACTTCCTACTTGTAACTAGGTTAAATTTATGAAATAAAGTTTTTTTTTTTTTTTTTATTATTTAGTCGAAATTTTTTACAAAAAAAAAACAGAAACTAAATGATGAGTTCATAGTTCAGCTGACTACTGTGATGCACACTTGCTCTGTCTTTCGCTCCTATCTGATCAAGAATAGATTATAACACACCATATATATTGTTTTTTAGCAAGTTCATAGTTCTCTTATATCTTTACAGATGATGAACCGTCATGGCATGCTGTACTATATGAGCAAAACAGGTAAGATTGCGTTTTTATATATTATTTTAAAAGCACGCGAACAAAGTCCTGGGTCATCATCGCCATCTACTACTACAGCCTATTTGCGTTCCACTTCTGGGCACAGGCCTCCCATCACGAGAGGGTTTGGGCAATAGTCCCCACGCGGGCCCAGTGAAGATTGGGGACTTCACACACATCTTTGAATTCCTTCGCAGATGCGTGCAGGTTTCCTCACTAGATGGCGAGCCGAACGCAAAGCATATTTTATTGCTTAACAGTTTACAACTTATAACCCGAAGTCCCTGTGTAATAAAAGGATTTCAAAAAAGAATTCTAGTTATAATATAAGTTGTAAATTGTCTAGAAATACACTTTGCGTTCGGCTCGCCATCTAACTTCAAGTAGCGGACCAACTGCTAAACGGTCGGGTAATCGGGGTTCAGCCACTGGACGCTAGATGTCGTTTTAGTGTTATCCCGGGTTTCGGTGGGAGCACGCACTACAGTGAAGTGAAGTCGTGGTGGCCTAGTGGTTTGACCTACCGCCTCTCATGCAGAGGGTCGCGTGTTCAAATCCGGCTCGCACCTCTGAAATTATGTGCGAAATTCAATTTTAATTTACCACTGAGCTTTTAGGTGAAGGAAAACATCGTGAGGAAACCTGCAGGCATCTGCGAAGTAACTCAAAGATGTGTGTGAAGTCCCCAATCCACACTGGGCCCGCGTGGGGACTATAGCCCAAACCCTCTCATGATGAGGGGAGGCCTGTGCCCAGCAGTGGGACGCAAATAGGCTGTAGTAGTAGTAATACGCACTACAGTATAGACTGCCACTCTTCTTGTATCATTTCTCTATGCTATTAGATATACCTACATACTGTGCTTCCGCCGAATTCCCGCTAACTTCACGAGGTCGCCGCCCCGTCTGGAAGCCTATCGACAGCTCGTCTCACGGTTCGCTTTGTGCATGAAAATATCTTCCATCCATCCTTTGTCTGATCGTCTGATCGATAGGCATTGTGGGATTGAAAGCCCACGTGTTGCCGGGGCTCGCTCGGTCTGGGAAGGAGGCTTTCGCGCTTGCGCCGCGTAATCGACCGGCGTCCTACCAAACACAAACCCCACTCGTGGTCTAAACTCCTCCGTGTCAAGTCCTGTTCTCGGTTCAAGAAGACAAAGTGCCAGGTAGATCCAAGGTGAGAGTGGGTGAAAGGTTCTCCGGGACCCGTTTTTGGTTCAATCACAATTGACAGCCCCAGAATATCAAGAGTCCAGGAAGGGACACTTGTAGATTGTTTTGTGTGTTTGATTTGACGACGAAACGTCGAGTTTAGCTTGGTCTTCGCTAATCCATAAGTGGTTTCATATTTAATTTTACCTACTGATCTCAGACTTCATAGTGCTCAGGTCTCGAAGCCCCGGCAATCACTTCTTTGTAAAAATATTTTAAATTAAGTAACTATTGTTAATAATAATAACTTTAGCGAATACGCGGTGCAGTTGTACGCGTAGGTTCCATATTTCCGTTCCAATAGAAATTTCCTAGGTTCGTAGAATACTCTCATAGTGCTCCCTTACATTTCCCAAGGAAAGTTTAGCTCCTTACGACTCTATTAGTATCAACTGTGCGTTGTCATCAATCAATCAATTTGTCAGCCTCGGAATATTTTTTCATGTATTGATTTGTATATCCAATGCGAATTCGGTATCTGCTGATTATAATCTCAAGTTAGAAATGTGATTGCCATTAAGACGCATCGGAAATAAAGGTGATATGGATTTCAATTGTTCTCATCAGTCACTGTAGTTATTTGAGAAAACGATTTCTTATATTGTAAGAATTCCGACATATCTTTTGACTTTCAAATTTTCAAATTATTTTTGTGGGAAATGGTTAGTTTTTTTTAAATATCGAAAAGACTTCAAAAACAACAGATTTTCAATTTACAATCGAACGGGTTGGACTTTAGACTTCAGTTCCATTCTTTTCATTTCGTTTCGTAAAAACATGAACTACAAATTATCAGTACTGTTTTGCGGTGCGTTTTATAGTTTTTTTAATGAAGCGCCAAAAACTTACGACCTATCAAGATGAGCCGACGCCGCTGTACAAATATTTTTGGGTGGAATGGAATCCGCGGATGGACTTTTGAAGAAGTCATAGTTCACCGATGCGACGCCCTAAATGTGGAGTCCAAATCTGTCTCTCTTTAAACAGTCATCATATCAGCCGAAAGACGTCCACTGCTGGACATAAGCCTCCCCCAAGGCTCGCCACTCAGACCGGTCCTGTGCTACTTGCTTCCACCGGTTTAGAGTTACTTTAAACAGTGTCTAGTTTAAATTCCACGCGATTCCCCTAGCGTAGCGATTTTCTTGGTCCTATGTGCACAAGCGAATTGGTATTTTAGTTGTAGCGTGATTGGGAAAGTGTCAAATGTCGCGTCCTTTTCAGATGCCGCGCACGCGCTCGCGCACCGACGGGCAGGCGTCGCTCCGCCCTCACCCCCCCACGCGTTTCCCCCCCGCCTCCCCCGCCCCGCGCAAGCGCAAAACCAAGCGCACCTTGAGAAACCCAAAGCCCAAGGATAATCGGATCAGCGTCTATGTCGAGTTGGAAGTGAGAGACATGCAGTTTATAGTTTGGTGCGCCGTGACCAGGTCGTTCCGACGGGTCATCGTCAGGCGCTACCAGCCCCGGGTGCTCCTCGACCGCTGCCCCAAACTCGACAGAATGCTCAAACGTCGCGGCCGACTCCAACTGGTCACTCGGCCGGGAAGGGTGTTTAAACTCTTAAAAGAAGCTATAGAATCGGTTAATTAAAGTTTCTTGCCGTTAGTTTAGTATATTCGTTAGTTTAGTCATACACTCTTCTTATTCTATTGTAGATCGATTCAAAATCGACGTTTCAACTGAAACGAGTAGTAACTACTTCATTAAATGTTTCTGTTTAGCTCTTAACTAGTGAGACAGTCGAAACGAGACAATTTAGAATCTAATATTATATGTCATATCTACAACAGAAGTATATTTTTATTGTTCAATTTATTCTACGTAAATCATTGAAGATATTATATGCCCTATACACATATTACCTTCAAAATATGTACTAAAATCGAAGTATTCACTTTCATTCAAATAATCAAAAATATTTAAAAAACATTACCTGGGCACTTTTGACCGATTAAATTTAGATATTGATTATGATTAAACAAGAAGACTGGTATGAGGTGGACTTTATAAAAGGGGTGGAGTTTGCTGTGATATTTGGAAAAGATAACGTCAAAGACTGACAGGAAAATTAAAGGAGCTGTGAAAACTATTCTAGGAAGATACAATAGTACACAAAGGGGTGAGTGTCTAGTAATTAGGAGAAATCTTATGTTTCTAAGCCTTAACATAGAGTCAAAGATATCACATGACGCAGAACAATCTGTATGATTTAGAACAACTCGAAGTTTAATAATTTAAATTGGAGAGATGTTCTAAGATTGAGTAAAAATACCTAATATACTTGGTGTGAATGATGATTTTTGATAGGGACATCTGACCATGATGCTGTTAATATAACTATCCCTACTGACAATTTGCTTGGTCACATTTCATTGTTTCCAATCTTGTAATTTTTATTAATGACACAATATTTTTACAGCGTTGGACTGAATGAGATTATAGATGGGGCAGTCGAAAGTCGAAACTAAAAGGTATGTGAAAATTTCATTTTTATAAAAAATATCTTCCCTAAAAGAAAATCTTTACTTAAAACCGAAATGATGACCTCGTGATAGGGACATCTTACATATGGTGCTGTTAACATAACTATCCCAACTGACTAAATATTTAAACTCTGATACGCATGTTTTTTTTATTTTGCTGTTTTTGACGCTGTTTTTTTTTTTACAGTTTTCCGTGAGCCGTTGAAGACACGGGCGGAGTTTGTGGTAAGTGTTGAGTTGCAGTCACTGTCATGGAAACGGTCACTTCTTAACAAATAGTATAGATTTTTAATTAAAATGATGACTGACCATCAGGTCTCCCTCGTCAGAGAGAACCCAAAACACCCTGTTGACAAAATTCGCGTCTGATCTTATAAGCACTTGACATTTCATTAAAAAAACCTCTGGTTAGGTTTGTTGATTTTCTTTTTCTTTACCAGGTATACGAAGGTGCTGAAGTTTGAAGATGCTGTAATAAGCTGGTTTTTACTGAGGTAATTATCAAGTGAAACTAGATCATTGCTCTTTTTTGTTTTAAATAAACCTAACACTATTTCTATTCAGATATCGATTATGTAGGTCTTGAGCAGTAAATGTTACTATGAAACATGATGTCTTAAATGAATAAAATGCATTGCGTGATTTATTTTAATTATTAATATGATGACTGACCAATCAGGTCTCCCTCGTCAGAGAGAACCCAATACACCCTGTTGACAAAATTCGCTTCTGATCTTATAAGCACTTGACATTTCATTAAAAAAAACCTCTGGTTAGGTTTGTTGATTTTCTTTTTCTTTACCAGGTATACGAAGGTGCTGAAGTTTGAAGATGCTGTAACAAGCTGGAATTTTACTGAGGTAATTATCAAGTGAAACTAGATCATTGCTCTTTTTTTTTAAAATAAAACTAACACTATTTCTATTCAGATATCGATTGTGTAGGTTCGATTGTCTTGAGCAGTAAATGCTTCTATGAAACATGATGTCTAAAATGAATGAAATGCATTGCGTGATTTATTTTAATTATTAATATGATGACTGACCATCAGGTCTCCCTCGTCAGAGAGAACCCAAAACACCCTGTTGACAAAATTCGCGTCTGATCTAACAAACCTCCAATATCTATTGAACACTTAAAACCATGAAAATAACCGATTTTATTTTTATCAACAGGTCGTCTTTGGTAAAGGTACGTGCACTTTTTTTCTCGCCGATCACAATATTCAGGTCATAGAAAACGTTTGTACATTCTTCTGCGGAAGTTCTGTAAATATTGTTTTTGACAAGCTTCTGGTGACTTCACATTCTCACTTCAAGTTTTCCGAAATAGATTTATTTAGCTGTTGTCTAGTTTTCTATGATCCGAGTAGCTTATAAATTCACTGAAAATAACAAAGTCAAATTTTCCTTGTTCCACGATTTCTTTTCCTTTTTCGTAAGAATGTTGTTTAATAAGAAAATAAAGCCACTGTCAAGTTTAATATTCAAAATAGAACCTAACTCTATAAAGGAAAAGAATTTCGTGCACAGTTGAGTTCATCAATATCTTGTTGAGATTAAAGCATTCAGAAACTAATACCCAGTATCTTATCTTCTTATATTTATGGACTCTACTAAGACAAGGAAATTTCATTATTAACGCTTTTATATCAATATAAAGAAAACTAAACGTGTTACTACATAGTTTTCTTTATAAGGATATGCCGCTGGGGGATCGTGTCAGAGCATGAGGTGTCGGCCATCACCGGTTATGGGATTAACCGCTTTCTCATCTACTAACTCCATAACCGCTTACTAACAAACATCTAACCTAACCAGGAACGTACTTTATAAAGATCCTTAAATTACAATCACAGGGATTCTAAAGACTGCCCGCTGTTTTTTTTTTTTTCAAAACACAATTCCTACCTCAACCCTCAAGTGGTTGAATTTTCTTTGTCCTAAACCCCTGTAGGTACACAGTTCGCTACTTCTAATGTTTCACATGTTTGCTGATGCCTCTGGTGTTACAAATGTCTATATGCGGCGGTAACCTCTTACCATCAAGTGGGCCCCGTCTGTCAGTGTATAAGGCCCTGCCTGTACATCGATAAATATCTATAAGAATCATAGCGACAAAACTGCGAATCCATAATTTGTACCTACCTGAAATTGAAGGAGGGTCGTCCGGCGTCGTCTTAGCGAGATATCGGTATCGAGCAGACGTTCGCTCGCAGCTAGGCAACCCGCCCCCGCAGAGTGAACAATGTACCCGAATTTAATAAACATCATGGACGGACACATAATAAAGATCATGGACGTAATTAGCAAACGATGGTACAAAATATTGGAAGCTAAATTTAACCCACTTGATTCTTATAAATTCGTCAAGTTTATGTAAACTAGATAAGATTGTTGGGTACCAGCGAACATTTGTTTTCTAATCATGGAGCTCGAAGTTAGAAAAAAATGTGGTCATACAATTACGAATGGAAAAGGCGATAATCAGGAAAACATTCCAATACACAAATTACCTGTCATACAGTGTGTGTGTATGCTGCAAGTGAGATGAACATCAGCAATGTATTCATAAATAAAAAAGATATTCCAAGTTACATTTCGGGCAATGCCTGAGTATTGACGAAGAAGCTGAACAGACGAACTGAATTTCCAATCATTAAAGTCTTTTCCTCCACCTTCCAACTCCCCCTATGGGTCGTTCTTCTCAAGTCGGATGGAATATAACGTATCTAATTCGTCCATCCCTCCCTCCAGTAGCTGACTATCTTATTGTACCCACCGATTAGCAACATGTGCCAACTGGGTTCACAATCAACCCCTTGATAACTTAAGTTCGCCTAAAGTAGAAGAAACGTCCGAACAAGCCCCGCCACCTCTCATGTCTCTGGCACGGTCACCCAGTGTTCCGCGAACACTGTCTGACCTTTGGGGGCGCGGTTCCGCTGGCCGCGTCCCTTGTACTACAGACACAGAGAATCGGTGGGCGAAACAGCCGTCCCGGCGATTGGCCGGGGCGGTAGAAGAATACACTACAGTTCACTTTAACAATAAGGGTGGGTTGTTTCAAACCTCGTTAAATGGGATAAGTTGACGTTTCTATATGGAATGACAGCTCGGCGGCCATGTTTAACGACCATGAGTCCGTCAACTAAGTTTGAATCAACCCAGGCAAAGTGTATCAGTGGGGGATTTACATGTTACACAACCGCCCGGTAGGCCCTAGTTTGCCTTCACAATATTAATCTGACTTGAGATAATAACGCTGGCATAAATTTGGCCTCTTCTAGAAGCCTACTCATTCTCATTGCTAAATCCACCACTGAAGTATAATCTTATGACTTAAACAGTATTTTCCTCTAAAAAGAAACTGAACAGAAAATTCGGGTCCGCTTGTATCAAGTCTCCAACCTTGGTTTAGCGCTTAACTCTGGTTTAGTTTTATCTACTTAACTTGAGTTAGAGGTTAATCCGAGCGTTGGTACAAGCCGACCTAACAAATTTATAACCTTGTAGCAGATATGTATTGTATTCCAATCATTTTAGCACTAATGGTTTTTGGAACATGGACAGCGCTTGTCTGATTTTCATTTTTTTTTTAAATGTTCATTTATGATTTATTTATCATCGCATTGGCTTTTGGATCTTCAATTTCAACATCACTAATTGGCTCTCTAAATTCTAACCAAAAAAAGCTTGATTACTAAATAATTCAATAATGAATGAATGAATGAACGTAACTAAATGATGTTCGTATTACAGGTTAGGATAAAAGAAAAATCAGTGAGGTGAGGTGCTGCATTTGTCAACTTTTCCAGGTTGGTATACCTAGTTCTAAAAATGTTAATCTAAATAAAAACGTTCATTTTAATTATAGAACATATAAAATGATGACTTCTAGATAGGGACATCTGATATATAATGCTGTTAACATAACTATCTCAACTGATTGCTCATATCATAGGCTTTATGAAACTAGCTTTATTTTAAAAATTTCAATTCATTTAATTTTTACAGAATGCTGTTCGGGTTTGAAAGCGACAAATTCTCGGTGAGATTAATCCTACGTTTATTTGAACATTCTGATGATTTGATTTGCCAGTATCAATAAAAATAAACCTTTATATAGTGCCAAGACTGTGATTTCGATTCCGCTTTTGAAAACTTACTAAACTTGTTTGCCATTTATTGTTTACCTATCTCCATGCCAAATTTCATCTCGATCGGTCCAGCGGTTGAAGCGTGAAGAGGTAACAGACAGACAGACAAGAGTTACTTTCGCATTAATAAACATGGATTGACGACTGATACCTAAAGTGCAGGTATCGCTTTAGTTTTAGGGCTATAGAATTTCTTCATATTTTTTATTTAAGTATCTGATAAATTTGGCTATGGCAATTTTTTTTTCTAAAATGATGACTTTGACCTTCAGGTCTCCCTCATCAGAGCGAACCCAAACAACCATGTTGATCTGCTAAACGTCTGATTACAAAAAATACAACACCATATTTCATAGGTTCCATAGCCGATATAACCTTGAATTTTGTTACAGTATAGTCCAATCTCCTCTTCAGATGACAGTGATTCCTCCAGAAGTCCAGAATCTTCGGTAAGTTTAAAATTTTAGTATTTTTCTCAGTGCAAATGTAATTTTTCATGATGATCTCGACCATCAGGTCTCCCTCGTCAGAGAGAACCCAATACACCCTGTTGACAAACTTCGCGTCTGATTTCTTATATACTCGTTTATTTTTACAAACGTCTATATGCTCAGTTTTAACACTTATATTTTTTTGTATCAGGTATGGAGATATGTTTTGAGGAAGCCGTCACATCCTGGAACTTAGCTCAGGTAAGGTCCCATACCTTACAAGTGACAATATGCTGGATGCTAGTTTTTAGTAAAGTGATAGTCTTGTAAGAAATAGTACATTACAGACCAGACAAGATACGGTGGTGTATAGAAAGAAGTGAGATTTTCTGCCCGCTACGCGGCTACGCGGAGAGAAAATCTCACTTCTTGGCCAAGGCAAGACGTAAAGCTTTTGACAAACCACGGGCGGTAATTCGTAAAGCCCCAGATCGCATATTTATAGCACAGAAACCTACAATCTGGGACATTTACGAATTCACCACCCTAGGTCTGTAATGTACTATTACCATCCTTAACCATCTCGAGTAAAACTACCATGCCAATCCTACAGATTGATTCACGAATGGTACGAATGGTTTCAATGAGTGAATGTTAAAATCTATGTTGGCGCCACAAATTGAAGCTAGTATCTAATAAGGATTATTTCTTTGGAAGGTCTAGGATATGTCGCTACTTACATAATTATTATTATTGTTTAGTTTTTACCATTTTATGATGATCTCGACCTTCAGGTCTCCCTCGTCAGAGAGAACCCAAAACACCCTGTTGACACCATACGCGTCTGATTTGCTACTTCACCGCGCATTCTATACTTCTTTACAGACCGTTCACTAATATTTGATCCCAATTGCAGGTAGCTAACCACACGGGTGATTGGAGTTCAGACGACGTTAAGGTTCGTATATTTTGTACTCATATTTTTTCGAAGCGCGGTTATAGTCACTGATAAAACATGTTTGAAAATCTTTTTTGCAAGTAAAAAAAAATGACACGCCAATTATTTAACATACCTGATGATCAACACATCAATTTCCATTCTAACATTTAATATTTCCACCAGTGAAGGAAAATGCCTCGGCATGTCTGTTCAGATTTGGTAGCGATTTCTTTGGTCGCTCGCCTCAAAACGGACACAGAGTATAGTGGTCAAAACTGCCGTTACGCTCTATTTGGCCGATGCGGTTATATGGACACACGACAACGCAACTGTAGTGTATTATTTACCTTTATAAATATTAATGTAATTTTCTATAATCACATCCACCACAACATGAATCTGAATCCGGAGATTGTGAGTGAATAGTTGGCGCGCGCAGTCGTATATACACATTTACAAGTGTACAGACGTCCTCGCACGCACACATTGACACTGCAGTCTGCACTGTTTTTTATAGGCCATGTCCGCCATGTGGCACAGGTCTCTCATTACGTCACGAGAGGGTTCGAGTCCCCACTCGGGTCCAGTGCGGATTGGGTACTACACACACACACATCCTTTGAATTACTGCGCAGATGTGTGCAGTTTCGTTACGATGTTTTCCTTCACCGAAAAGCTCAGTCCTAAATTCAAATTTAAATTCGCACATACGTAAAATTCAGAGGAGCGAGCTGGATTCGAACACCCCACCCTCTTTGAAAGGCGGTAGGGTAGGTCAGACCATTATGCTACGATGTCCTGTCAATATATGACAGACTAATTTTGTTTAGAAAAACTTCAAAGGTCTAATTTGTTGCAGATACCAGCTGGCCCCATGATGAGGACATAAAAGAACGTTGGAAGGAGTATTTTGAGAAATTGATGAATGAAGAGAACGCGTGGAGTAAAGTGGTTGATCATGTACCAACGAACATGGGAGTAGTGAATGAAATAAGTATGGAAGAAGTAAGATTTGCCGTAGACGGTTTCATACCGTAAGGGGAAAAGCAATCGGACCAGATGGAGTGCCTGTGGAAGTTTGGAAGATTTTAAAGGTTGATGGTTGGAAGTGGCTGACTTTATTCTTCAATAAGTTGTTGCATGAAGAGACGATCCCTGATGAATGGCGTAACAGTTCTCTGGTGCCCATCTACAAACACAAAGGTGATGTTCAAGACTGTAACAACTATCGAGGAATAAAGCTCATGTCACACAGTATGAAAGTTTGGGAGAAAGTGATAGAGAAAAGAATGAGAGACGAGAGTATGGTCACTGGGAACCAGTTTGGCTTTATGCCTGGACGAGGAACCACAGACGTGCACAAAAAAGTAGTAGAGAGGATGGTGTGGATGGATTGCGTGAAGGATGATATGTGTATGAAAGACGTTAGTAGAGAGATGACTGCTAATAGAAGCGAATGGAAGAAGAAACCATGTTGTGCCGACCCCACATAACGTGGGAAAAGGGCAAGCAAATGATGATGACCAGCTGGCTCCATCCACTTGTTGCGTCTGGCGTGGCAAACTAAGTTAAAGCTCCAATTTCTTAAATGACTTGATTTTCTATACATTTGAGGATTAGGATCATAGAGAAATGTGCACTGCAAGTTCACTATAAGATTGTCATCAGCTGTGGGCCGGTTCACTTGACACCGACTTTGTAGGCCGTCGGAGTTTGAAGTCGGTTTTTATTTTTTATTTAAAATTTTTTTTTAGGCTGCTGTCGCCAAACATGGCTACGATGGGACATAAGTCTCACTGTAGTCTTTGAAATTGATGCCAAAATCATACACGTGCTAACAAATTTTGAGGAGTTCCCTCAGTTTCTCATGGATTCCATCATCAGAACTGAACCAAATAAAATTGGGAACAATCCGGAGGTACCACCTTTTGATTAAAAAAAGAATCATCTAAATCGGTTCACAATTTACGGAGTTATCGCGGAACATACATGTAAAAAAAAACATACAGACGAATTGAGAACCTCCTCCGTTTTTTCGAAGTCGGTTAAATGAATCTTACGACTTCGAAGCACTAGTCGGTAATATTGAATTGTCAAATTCTTCGTGCTATGTCGGTTTAAGTATAGAGGTCTATACTATAATTATTAAAACATTTTATTAGTGTAAGATTTCATAACCAATTGCAACAGTCGCAACTTCATTATAGATTTGATAACAAGATATAGGGTCGACGCCGAAATTTATTTTATTAAGGTCCAAAATATCTCTTTGACTTCGACTGTACCAAATGGTAATAGCACCACGGTGCTTGAGTTTCTTTCAAAGTCAAAGTCAAATACTTTATTTGTGGAACATAGGTAAAAAAACAGATGTTATAGATACATATAAAAGCGCTATGTCTAGCCATTCTTGCGAGCTTAATGCGTGTGATTATGACAATCAATTAGGAGGTGCTAAATAAGGTTCTGGTATGACTAAACAGCGCAGCTACTGTTTGTGTGCGTTGCTTAGGTCTAGATGGAAAACTAATAATTGTATCCTTTCCATTCCTGTATTCCTAATATTGTAATATTATTTTCAATTAGTGATAAATTACATAATTATGAATTCTTGGTTTCAAAAATACAGGGTTACGTTATCTAAGTCATAATCTACTATAAGTACACATAATATAGATGGTTATTTTCTTGTTATCAGTAATAAATTAAGATATTATTTTATTGTAATATTTTATAATCCGCCTGCATTTTGTATGCCGATGCCGACCCTTAGAAGTGAAATTTGTTAGTTGGATGGTATTAAAAAATGTGATAATCTTTATATAAGGAAGACTATTTAAAAAAGTTACTATTATTTGCATTATAAATAAATGCTCGCGTAAATACGAGTATAGTGACATACATTAACTCTTTATATTCTACTAGCGCCACCAAGCGGTCTAAATCGACCAAGTCTTACACTTCCGGACCACGTAGAAAAATATAATTATTCAGTTCTGTTGATGTATTTAGCTAGCCGCTGGGAAACGACGGGAATAATAAGAAAAATAACTATCGAACTGGACACATTCTGAACACGTTTCGACTTGTTGTAAGCCTGTCTTCGCGTTTTGTGTTACACGTGTTTGTACTTCGATGTTCGGTGTCTATTACAGGAATATATATATATATACATACATACATACATAAAAATCAAGACATCTTCTTAACGTTTTGTTCTGATAATCTTTCTGTCCTGTTATAAAAGATTATTGTTATTATAATATATTCATTTTCGTCAATCCGGAGATGCCAATGTACTATCGATGATTTTCTTTTCCAAACATTGAAGGATGTTTTAACTTTTATGAACAATATTGTCACTTTGCAAAGCCGATCTTATTTGAGATAAATCGAATTCTGTCAAAAAGATCTTGTATGCATCAATTGAAACAATAATATATTATACTCTTTATCCGTAAAAATGCGTTTTCATTCCTTTCCTACAGTAAATCATGAAATCTCGGAAATGCGTCAAGACCCGTACTGTCAATCAATTAACAATTAATGAAATCGAAGCAGATGGATTTCGCCTCATCACTAGTTAACATATGACGTGTAAAGGAGCGCAATCTTATAGTTCCAAAAGTGAACACCAAATCGGGTAGGTTGGGAGCGCTGCAGTCGCCACAAGTGTCAACCCACCTAGATAGTCTGCAGTAGCGCCTTCAGATGGCGCTGCTGAAGCGAAAACGGTTGTGAGGAGTGTTTTGTTTTGTTGCTTATCAAATCCGCTGGACACGTTTTCAACTGTGTCGTCATATAAGATTGCGCTCCTTACCAAGACACACTCCATATCTCCTACTAGGCTGTAGTAGTAACTACAGCCTATTTTGCGTCCCACTGCTGGGCACAGGCCTCCTCTCATCACGAGAGGGTTTGGGCGATATTCCCCACGCGGGCCCAGTGCGGATTGGGCTCCATATCTCCTACTATACGTTAATTCAATGTGTAGCTCTTGCGCTAGCGTTAACATATCACCTATACTTAACAAACCTAGATTTTTGGAAGACTTCTGCGCGAATGCCAGCGCGAGTTACAAAATACGTTGAACCAGTTGACCCGTTGAACTTCGTATACGACCACGGATTTCCATGCAGTTATTTTTCGTTTTTTTTTAGTCGCTTTAGATTTTTCCCGATTTATTTTCGACATTATTTCCATGGTCTGAACTCCTAAGCCACAAGCATGATGGCTCCCTGAATATTTTTAATAGATAGGTTACCGGATATCCGTTAAATTCGACTCTTCTTTACATACATACATTACATTCGGTTATGAGGACCTCCTGCTGGGTCCGTCCGGGGTGGTAACATCGCCTTTCCCCGCTAACCTGCCGCCAAATAGCAGCGCTCGCACTGTTGTGTTCCGGTAGGGGGTTAAGGCAGCCGGTGAAATTACTGGCACAGTCATTCCATCTTAGGCCTCAGGGTAGGCAACGCATTCGAGATCTTATGGTTTCTTAATGGGGGATCATAGGATTTCGGTGTCCATGGGCCGCAGTGGCCACTTACCATACCATTGGTATAAAAAAAATACACTGATCACAACAAACTAAGCCTACTTTTGGTCACGTATAATAAAATACAGTTGAAGAGACGATTTGACTTTTCTACAACTGAAGAGCAAAAGTGTACCCATCTCTGTTGTCGACCATTGTACAGTCGAGTTCATTAATATGTGTACACTTTTGGACCTTATTACAACGTGGTAAGGTGCAAAAGAAAGTGTGTATATATTGGCGAACTCGACTGTACATGCAGTCATATTCACTCCATAAAAAAATTAACCAGACTTGAGCTTACGGAACCATTCTGATGAAGCTGGATGTAGAAACTGAAGCTAATTTGAGAACATTGCCTTTTTTAAATGGTAAATGATAAGCATTATCTATAAAATAGTTTTTTATTTCACATCAAATTCCAACGGTTCATTTATCATTTAGTTTTAGTACATATGTAAAACAGTACGTATGTACGAATAGACATCTATCAAGTGATGTGTTGTACCTTGATTAGATGGGGAGCAGCTAAGAACGGTCTTTTTAGACATCAAACATTTTTTTATTCACAAGTCAAGTATGGCCATCAAAAATAGGCAATCGACCTACATATTGGAAAGTAAATCGCCGCGTACAAACATTCGCATAAAAAGTTTTACGCATAGCACGAGAAAAAGACCGTCTTCCACCGAGCCCATAACCTTGGGTTCGCCTCAACTCCTTGAACACAGATCCTAAAATTCTTGCAAACGCCGCATCGGAGCAGTTGCGCATTGAAAACTCCCCACGCGAGCGCAGTGCGGATTGGGGACTACACATACATATTTGAATTACTTCGCAGACGCGTGCAGGTTTCCTCACGATGTTTTCCTTCACCGAAAAGCTCAGTGGTAAATTCAAAGTGAATTTCGCACATAAGTAAACTTAGAGGCGCGAGCCGGAATCGAACCCCATACCCTCTGCATGGGAGGCGGTAGGTCGAACCACTAGGCCACCACGGCGGAGTTGTATAAACTTGAGGGTAATCCGAAGCTAGCAGCGTTGGTGCGAGACGGCCTCAGGCCGTTTATAACCTTTTTTTTATTTACAGCTAGGTCTACAGGAAGAACCGTCTTCGCGACGTCTCCATCTGGTGGCGGCGGCCGGCGATGATCCACTCGAAGTCGCCGGCCTTGGAGTCGAAGGTGCCCTGCTGTAGAGAGACCAGCTTGAGCGTGAACCGAGGGCCCAGCTCGCACAGCCTAGCGCGCTTGCCGTCTTTCGTGAACTCGTATCTGGAAACGAGTATATGTTTTCACTTGGTCACTTCTGCTCGGTAGTTTACTTGAAGGTCGCGGGAATGCGGTGGAAGCGAGTAGCACGGGACCGGTCTGAGTGGTGAGGCCTATATCGAATAGAGGAAGTCTTTCAGCTGAAACGATAATGATTATGAGTTCCCTCAATGGCTATATGGCGAAACAGTTGAAAACGTGTCCAGCGGATTTGATAAGCAACAAAACAAAACACACTCTCCTCACAACCGTTTTCGCCTCAGCAGCGCCATCTGAAGGCGCTACTGCAGACTATCCGCCTAGGTGGCTTGACTGTAGTGGCGGCCGCAGCGCCTCCAACCTACCCGATTTGGTGTCCACCTTTGGAACTATAAATATTGCGCTCCTTTACCAACCCTCCATAGATCGTATTTTTATTAGTTGTCAAACAGACAGGCCACATGATGCAATTGTTTATGCCCACAAACAGAAGGAATCATGTTTTTTTTTCGCTATGAGAATAACTTTACGCGGCTCACCGGTGGTGTCTGAAGAAGATGTAGTCTCGTTGGTTGTGGAAGGTGACCGCTCGCCGGCCTCGGAATTGCGGCTCGTAGTGGAACAGGGCTCCGAGCATGCGCCCCACCGTCAGGCCGAGTCGCGTGCTGAAGTTGTTCAGGAGGACCTGTTGACAATCCGTCTCTGATAAATGCGAAAGAAATGGGGGCTATCGCGTGTGAATTTGCCACTAGAGGCGCTAGTGTCGCGTGAGGTCCAATAACATTCAGTTTTCACTGGTTTTGGCGGGCTTCGTGATATAAATCATAAATTCTTTAATTTACCTGTTGAAAAATGATCTCCTTCGTGAAATTATCGCAAATATGGATTATTTGGCTATGAATGTAAACGCCTTGAAAAGAAATTTTTTTTCCAAACAAAACGGAACTGCATAACATTGCAGCATAGCTACTCGGTATGATGATAGTTATTTATAATTAATAAACTTAATGAGATTCAAGATTGAAAACTTTGTTTCGGCGCCGATCTTATAAAGTCGCCTATGACAGCTATACCTCTGGACCTTAGTCTACAGTGGCGCCAACTGGTGAGCAAAGAAACGATAGTCCCCATTATGACTATTACATCTTCAAGCTTGAACTGCTGTACCAATCTACATGTGGTATGAAAATATTTGGAGTCTCAGGGAAGGACATAGGCTACTTTTATCCCGGAAAAATGCATAATTCCCGCGGGAACGCGGTAAATGAATTCAACGCGGGCGAAATCGCGGGAAAAGCTAGTGTTTTATACCCCTCATCCACAAACGTGGTATCCACCTAGGGAGTCACATTACACACCCGGAAGAGATACAAAACATCACCGCCCAGAGTCGGGAACTTTGTGGACTCAACGAGTATTTCCGGTGAACTGTAATAACACAAAGGGCCGTCACAATAGATCGGCAATGGTCGAGGTGACACATAAATAGCCCTACAAGACCCCCAAATAATGATTGTGTTTTAAAATTTCTACTATATTTCGCCCACTTTCGGACCCTATTTCATGCGCTTTAAGATCAATTACAACTATTTCTGGGCTACAAATACAAGCAGTCCTCTAACCTATCCTAGAGCTTTAAATTTAAAGTAACTCCATACCAAATTCCATCTACATCTGCCCAGAAGAAGTCTAAACATGAAACAAAGATAAAAACTTCAATTAACTATCAGAATCCTTCAGCACACAATTCTGATTCACAATAGCTTATTCTCTCAATTTTTTTCTGCAATCAGTCCAGCAACTATAAGCAAAAACTATAAGTCCCATACCTCTGGCCTATGTGTTGTAATTTCCTTGTAATCCTTCCGTAGCTCAGGAGTAATCTTGCAGCTGGACAGCCTAAAATGAGCTGTCGGTCCGTCCGGTAAGTGGATGAGCAGGAACCCGTTTGGTTGTTTCTGGTTCTCGTTGACTATGATCACATCTGTTACTTGCTCACGGATCGCTGACTGGACTATCCGCTTCACTGATGACCTGGGGAATGACAGTTGGTGAGAAAGTGATTTGAAAGAAAGAAAGAATGAAATAATGTATTCATGACTATACACAACACAGAAAAAATTTAAAAAGACAAAATCAAATCAATCATTTATTCAGCAAATTGGCCATTTTGGGGCACTTTTACATGTCAGAAATGAATTTCCCAATAAAGAGCAACTTTTACACAGAACAAAAGAAAAAGTGTTATAGCATTTGTCACAAAATGCTCCCAACTCAGTATGTGCTAGGTACTGGAGGATATAAAATTTGAAACAATGATAACTGAAGGATTTGAATAGAGGAGCATGGCTGACCTTCACCAGAAAACTATTTAGATTAATATTATATCAGTGTGGAAATCTTTCCACAGAATGTGCTTTTCCACCCATCATTATACGGGTGTTTCTACAAGCGTTTACACCACTGTGTACCCACAATTTGCATTTGTGCAATTTCCAGGAGATTTACATAGAATTTTTGTAGGTCACTTGGGGTAATTTCGTATTTTGAAGTTTTTGCTGTAACGCAAAATAAGCGGGATTACCACTTCCCTCTTGTTATAGGGGCTATAGGGTACGAATAGGTAGCGGTGGGTATTAGCTTCTTATTTTTCCGTTTCAGTAACATTATAAAAGTACGAAATTACCCCATTCACGGAATTGCCCCAAGTGACCTATTTACTACTACTAAGAGACCAAAATATACCAACTGAGTTTACAGAATATGTACAAAATGCGACAGAGGACTAAAAAACCGGCCAAGTGCGTGTCGGGCCACGCGCAAATTATAGGGTTCCGAAGTTGAGGATGCCTACAGTACCTTTCTAAGACTTATTAGCATCTAGCTAGCCTGTGGTATGACGTGCCCGCCCGACGCCCTGCCGCTCGAGAAAAATCATCATTATAAGTTGGTCGACTATTACTCGTAAGTTTGTACAGCCTACTTAGCTCTGATAGTTTTCCTTTCAACTACGTTATATATGCCACAACCGTGATTTTTTTCAGCCATCCAAATACCACCATTTAGCTGGCAGGGGGGGGGGACACGTGACTCTAACAAAAAATAGCACTTTAAAGCTTAATATTTCACAAACGCATCACTTAATCAAAAAATGGTTTTAACAAACCCACAATATTTTTTTAAGACCTATTCAACGATATGCCGCACTATGGGGTACGCAAGAAAAAAAAATTACATCCCCACTTTACGAGTAGGGGAGGTACCCTATAAAAAAATATATTTCAAAATTTTATTGTACCACTTTGTCAGCGTAACTAATATGCATATTCATGCCAAATTACAGCTCTCTAGACCTAAGCATCTCCGAGCAATAGTGCGGACAGACGGACGGACGGACGGACGGACATGGCGAAACTATAAGGGTTCCTTGTGGACTTCGGAACCCTAAAAACGCTAGTAGTATAACCCTCACCAAGTCTGGTACATATGTCTTACCTCTGCCTATATCGTGAAATGGAGTTGGGTATGATCCTCATGAGCTCCTTGCCGAATATCCTGGTCTTGTTGTGAGGGTTGTCGGAGTATGTGATGAGCACTTTGGGCTCGTAGGAGTTCTCGTAGTATGCTGACAGCTCATCTAGTTCCAAATCTTTTTGTGCCTGTGTGAAAATAAGGAGTCTGTCAAGTTCAATGTTTTTAAAGGCTAGTAGGGATTTTAAACATCTAGTTTCAGCAAATAAATGTGAATATGACTGGCATGACACAGAAGAAGCAACAGTACCACAATTTAAATATCTGAGACTACTACAACAGCCTATTTACGGCCCACTGCTGGGCACAGCCCTCCTCTCATCATGAGAGGGTTGGCCTATAGTGCCCATGCAGGCCCTGTGTGGATTGGGGACCTCACACACATCCTTGAATTACTTCACAGATGTGTGCAAGTTTTCTCACAATGTTTTCCTTCACCGAAAAGCTCAGATTTCAGAGGTGCGAGCCGAATTTGGACCCGCTACCCTCTACATGAGAGGTGGTAGGTCAAACCACTAGGCACTCCTAGGCCTAGGTTTTGATCCATCTAATTGAATTGCATGTAAAATGCAATCAAATAGCCTTCACCTCTTTTTAAGTTTGTATTTGTATTTAAATGAAAATTATAACACAGATTTAAGGTGCTTACCCACTAGGCCGTACCATACCATGACCATAACCGTAGCTTCGGTATACGACGGTGCTCATACGTTACAGTGTCCATGCCCACTGTAACGTATGAGCACCATTGTATACCAAAGCTATGGTTACGGTCATGGTATGGTACGGCCTAGTGGGTAAGCACCTTTAATGTGAATGTAAGAACATAGCAGAATTAAAGGAGGTTTTATTGTATTGCACGGTTTAAGAATATTACGATTACAAGGGACACAGCGAGAATATTAGAATAGGTATCATAAGTGAGCACTAATGTCTGGTTATTGATATATAATGACATTTTAAAAGCTAGTAACTCGGTTTTTTTAACTGCCTGCCTGTTAAAAATCGTAATAGGTACTTGACAAAAGAAATCCACTGGTAAACGTAGGCATAACGCACCAAATGCAACAATAGCAAAAAAAATACAAGAACTGCTCTGAAATAGTGGTCAAACATTAACAGAGTTTCAGGAGTCCCTGGAGAGAAGTGGGTTATCATTACTTTGTATAACACAAAGAGCCTAGCGCGAGATGTCAATAGATTCCTAACCTCTTCTTGTTCCTCAGCGTCGGCATTGGCCAGCATCGTCTCATCCCTCTCCCGCAGCGACTCCAGCGTGTGCGGCACCTTCTTCGGCACATCGTCGCCCTCTTGCTTCTTCTCCAACTTACGCCTAAAACAAGACACAACCTCAAATCGTGGTCCTTTGCGGAGTAAACAAAACACGTGTTGTATATTACTTACTTCTTTTTGTCCTTTCCGCGAGCCATTGTAACGGGTTATGCGCTAACAAACGAAACTTAATAAAGGCACACTTAATTACAGTTCCAATGCACTTCTAATAACGATTATCATTAAGAATCTTCACTGAAATTCACTCGTCTCGGAATAATCCAAAGCAGATGCAGTGCGACGTGCGTGAACCGTTTGACACTTTTGACACATTTCATTTGACAGCACGCTTTTTTTTCCATGGTTGCGTTCCGAATCGCGCTCAGAGCGCTCACAGCACCTTGCATCCTCTTTCCACTTGAAAGTCGACTCCTAATGCCTCATTCACTTTCTGTCCCTCGCGCTGCCGGTATAATTCCCTAAATAATGCTGCAGCAGGATCGAGACGAGTGTGTGTTCACATACTGCCCTACTACTTATTCACTTCGCTTTGAGTTACGGCAATGGCAGACGTCGAAATAATGGCAGCGTCCGCGCTAGGCATTTTAATGTAATCTAATAACTAACCATCAAATATAAAACGAGACACCTCATTCAACCATAGATAGATAACTTCTTTTTTAATTCAGTAACATTGAGAAATTTTGACACCTATATGCGACGTTGCCAACTTTCGGGATAAATCCTCTTAATTTTTTGAAGACATTTGCGCTATATTTTGCGCAAGTCAAAATAAGACAACTATGACCGGTGCTTGTTGGTATTACCTAAAGGCGATTCCCATAAAATTTACGATATAATTCTCGTTTTTTTTTTGTTCCTTAGGTTTTTCCGCGTTTTTTTTCTAACCTTCCCTGGATGTATTGGTCAATGGCGGGACGACGTACGCCGGGTTAGCTCTATTACTGATTAAACAAGGACGGCGTATTCATTTCCAAAATGAAAACATTGCACCGTCATACAAAAAATGACTTAGCCGCTTGAACCAATGGACCGATCAAGTAAAAATTTATATGGAGATACTTACGATTCCGGGGAAGGACATAGGCTACTTTTATACCGGAAAAATGCATAGTCGCACTGTTGTGTCCGGCTACTGTACTGGACAATGATACATTCAAATTGAATTTCGCATAAAGTAAACTCAAGTGTGCGCGGTATTGCTACGTCGTCGTGGGACTCGTGGGTTAAGGTGTACAGTATAAAGACAATAAAAGGCGGGTCAGGTATTATATTTTCACTGCAGTATAATTATCTCAGTTGAGCTGCACGTCCTGGCGCGCCAGCTCGAGCAACATGGGGTCGTCGAAGAATTTATTGATGGATACGTCCTCACTGAGCCCCTTGCGCCGGCGCGTCTTGACCATGAACTCGCGCGCGAGGTGCGTCGCCGGCTGCGGCTCGAGGGGCCTGCCACAGATAAAAAAATAATTAATTTTGTTTTTTAACCTACGCCGACGGAGGGTCTCAATATAATATGGCTTGATGGAGTGTCGTTAGATTCGTCTTAATCATGAGAGTGACACTTATACCTTATAATTATATCAATATTGCAAAAAAAACAAAATGGCTGACTTTTGGAGGCATTTTAAGATTCCAAAATTTTTTTTTTTGACAAAACTTATAGAGTGGGATATCAAAATGAAAGGTTGAATGAATGGATCACAAAAAAAGTGAAATCAAGTTTGTTTGCAGTCGGATTTTATATTTCTGCAAAAATCGAGTTATTTTTATTCTTATTGTTATATAGCACGTTACCTGATGACGATGCTCTTGTCGAGGGGGTCTCCCGGCACGATCTGCCAGTGGTGGAACACCTGCAGGCAGAAGGCCTGGCCCTGCGTGTGCGTCCGCAGGTCCGTCTCGAAGCCGAACGAGTCGATCGCCGGCACGAACGCCTGTCGACAACACAAGTGCAATTTATCACAGTCAACGGCCACATTCTTGCCGGTTTGGCCGGTATATATTCTTTAATCTATGTAGAGATCTTCTACTATCTAAAGTCCCGCGCCTTCACATTTCAAAACGCTTCAATGTATTCAAAAAGCGCCACCAACACTCTCGACACATGTGTGCGTGCTGAGACAGCCATCAACTATGCGTTGAGAGTGTTGGTGGTGCTTTTTAAATACATTGAAGCGTTTTGAAATGTGAAGGCGCGGGACTTTAGATAGTAGAAGATCTCTATACTAATAATAAGTCTGTAGAAGAAGTCGCGTCTGAAACTTGAAAATTAAAAGAAACTATCAAGTCGAGGGGACTATATAAACGATACTGAACACAAAATAACGATATTTAGAAAAATGGCCGGATTTAACTCGAAAATTACTGGACGGATTGCAACAAAATTTCGTATTCAAAAATTGTAAACTACATTGGCTTTTGTATTTTTCAAGTTGAAATTTTTACATTTGTTATTGTTCGCTGTTTGTTTCCTATTATCAATGAAAAAAAATGTTGGACAACAAAGATTGTTGGAGAAAGACTCTTAAGTAGTTATTCTCCATCCAAAAGCGTCTATAAAATAATTTGAGATATGAATAAGGGTTCAATACCAAATCAAATCAATCATTTATTCAGCAAACTGGCCACAGATACGTCCCATAGAAAAAATGGCCGTTTTAGCAATCATGGGACTCTAGAACCCCCTCGAAATCTCAACATGACCCCCCCAAAATCTTAGTCTGGGACCGCGCCTGAATTTGGGGCACTCCACTTACACGGCAGAAATTAATTTACCTTGATCGTGTATAGAGGGGAGCCGGGAACCGGCGCGTCCTGAGTCACGTGACCTGAAAAAAGTCAGTAGTTAGCACATGACAGAGTAAAAAGAAACCAACTGGTTACATTCCGGGAGTGAAAACTTGAATATTAACGTTGTGCATTTTAGATATTTTGGAATAATTTTGCACGAATTGCTTTAATTATCAGTATGAAAGTACTATCATATATGTGGTAAAATACAATATTCATTTATAAGGGGATACTTCCTCTTGTACAGTCGAGTTCATTAATATGTGTACACTTTTGGACCTTATTACAACGGTAAGGTGCAAAAGTGTGTATATATTGGCGAACTCGACTGAAAATAAAAATGAAAATGAAAATATTTATTCAGCAAATAGGCCACATCTGGGCACTTTTACACGTCACTTTTAAATGAATTAACAGAAATGAATTTACCGCCGTCGCGCCGGCGGTCGACTGGCTTCAATGACATTGAACCAGTTTTTCGATCAGGTCACGTGTCCGTCTTACGGTCACGTGATCTGTCGCGAGTTTAACATTTTTTCCCCATCACAAAAAGTGCACAGCGCCGCCAAAGAAGTTTTCACTTCAAAATCACAGTCTTAATATTACTAACAGCCGGCCGACTCATGTACAGTCGAGTTCATTAATATATGATCACTTTTGGACCTCATTACAAGGGAGCGAGGTGTAAAAGTGTGTATATATTGGAGAACTCGACTGTACTTGCGTGGGGCGACGATGAGTCTCGACTCTTACCCCTTCTCTTAGCGAGCACCGTGTACACTGCGGACACGCAGTCCGCCGGCGCTTGCACCTCCACGAACAAATAGGGTTCCATGAGACGGGGCGTCGCCATGAGGAACGCCGAGTACGCCACCTGTAGAGAGAACACACTTTAAATACAAGCACTGAACTTGAGCTTGCGCAGAAGTCGAATATAAGGTCTCATCGGAAGAGGGACAAGCCGTGGCGGCCTAGTGGTTCGACCTACCGCCTCTCATGCTGAGGGTCGGGGGTTCGATTCCGGCTCGCACTTCTAAGTTTACTTGTGCGAAATTCAATTTGAATTTACCACTGAGCTTTTCGGTGAAGGAAAACATCGCGAGGAAACCTGCACGCCTCTGCGAAGTAATTCAAAGATGTGTGTGAAGTCCCCAATCCGCACTGGGCCCTACTACTACCACCACAGCCTATTTGCGTCCCACCGCTGGGCACAGGCCTCCTCTCATCACGAGAGGGTACGAGAGGGCACTGGGCCTGCGCGGGGACTATAGCCCAAACCCTCTCGTGATGAGAGGAGGCCTGTGCCCAGCAGCGGGACGCAAATAGGCTGTAGTGGTAGGAAGAGGGGCGCGGGGCGCAGCGGGCGCTGTGCCGTGCGCGCACGATTACTGGCCCTTCAGTCGTAAACATGCGCAGAAATCCTCCCTACTTTCGCTCACTGCTCAATATCCAAGCCGCGGCCATGCACACTGTCTGAAATAATTAGTAGATTTTATGACTAGGGTACCCAAACGATTACTGGATGGAAAACCTGACGGCCATAGAAAGAAAGAAATCATTTATTTATAACGACATGCACAATAAAAGAAGACACACATACCAGGGCTTGTAACCGGTTGTAACGATAAGAAAACCGGTTTATTTGTATACGGGCAAAAACCGGTTTCAAGCCCTGACACATACAATACAAAACATACAGTCGCTATAAAAAGGCCCCGTAGAGGCAGAGGAAGGAAACTGCGATGGTTGGATGGCGTCGAACAAGACCGTCGGTATTGTTGGTTTCAGGGGTTGGAGACCAAAAACCAAAGACAGATCGGTCTGATTAATTCCCGCGCTGGTGCAGCGCTTCAGGAATGTTTGCGGAGGCGCGGACGGACGGCTTTTGGGCCATAGTACGCAAAAGAACCGCCTCCCTGATGCGGCGCGTGCGCGAGTCCCAACAGCATCCTACAGTTGGTCTGGACCGCCCCATCTGGTGCCATGATGAGGCACTGGAACTACCTCCACATGGAGTCACGGGGTAACTTATATAAGATAATTTAGGTTGAATGTATATGTATTTAAATGTTGTATGTGAATTTAATTAAAAAAAATATTTAATTACTAACCATATTTTTAAGAAATTGTATACTAACCAACTATGGATCTCTTTGTGAAATAAATGGATATTATTATTATTATTATTATTATTAAACTAGTCGTCTCTCGGTTGTAAAGTCCTCAATAGATATATTTTGGCTTTTACTTATTTAGGATAATATTCTAGAACTTAGCACTGATGTTGTAGATGTTTTTATTATTGTTAGGTGTAGTTAATCTTAAGTGGGTATATGTATATTTATCGTAAGTTCCAAATAGTTAATTAGCTGGCGTTCGTGATGTCACCGGCTATACATAGGTTTAAGTCATAAAGGGTCCCACTGAAAACCAGCGCCGCGGTTCACCGCTGCATTATGCCGAGTGAGATCCTTTTTGGCACAATTGTATTTACCGTACCTATTTTTTTTTTATCTTATCTTATTGTATTTGTTGTTGTGTCGAATTTATGTGTCGAATAAATGTTTTTCTTCTTTTTCTTCTTCTATAGAAAGTATGACAAGGGAGAAAATGGTATATTTTACCGCGGGTAATGGATCGATAGCGCAAGCTCGCACGCTAGAATCCCTCGCTCCGCTTGGGATACTGGTGTCTTTCGCTTCGCTCTGGATTCAAGCTCTCACTCAGGGTGTAAAAAAATGCGAGCGGCACAGAACCGGTCTAACTGGCCCGGGGAAGCCTGTATTCAGCAGTGGATGTGTTACGGGTGAAATGATGATGATGATTATAATTTCATAATAAATACAAGTTGCGCTGTATCATCGTAGGATAATTTTTGAATAAATTTGTTATAAATAATTATACTTAACTTTATCATAACATAACATAGTCGATTTATATTATATTATAGTTTAACGTTTAGTACGTGTTTCGTGTTTGTCACTCCCGTGGGTCCTCTGAAAATCAGCGTCGGAACGTCTTTGCGTTTGCCGACAAATGCTGAGAGGATTCCCTTTTTAAATAATTTTTACATCACCCTTGGCCGTAAAGTGGGATTTTCTGCCTGCTACGCGGAGAGAAAATCTCACTTCTTGGCCAAGGCAAAATGTAAAACTTTTGACAAACCACGGGCGGTAATTCGTAAAGCCCCAGATCGCATATTTATAGCAGAAACCTGCGATCTGGGACATTTACGAATTCACCACCCTAGGTGTGTAATGTACTATTGCATGCTTATACATTTTAATTATTTATATTACATTAAGTCATTCATGTAAACTAGTCTTAAGTTGCATGTGAAAATATTTGAAATAAATATCTCTCTCTCTCTCTCTCTCTATATATATATATATATATATATATATATATATAAGAGTGGTGTAACCTTACCCGTCGGGCCGTGGGTATGATCTGCCCGCCTCCCCTGTGGAGCGGTTCGTTCGCTATCACGGCATCTAAGATCTTGAACTTGACATTTCTGATGGGCTCCTCGCAGAGTGGACCCTCCCTAGTGCCCCACTGGAACCCTGAAATAGATTATTCAACCATTAAAAAAAAACGGTTTTTTTTCAATCCGTATACTAATATTATAAATGCGAAAGTAACTCTGTCTGTCTATTACCTCTTCACGCTTCAACCGCTGGAGCGATTTGGATGAAATTTGGTATGGAGATAGTTGGAGTCCGGGAAAAGGACAAAGGCTACTTTTTATCCAGGAAAAATGCATAGTTCCCGCGGGAACGCGATAACCGAATTCCACGCGTGCGAAGTCTAGTTAATATTATAAATGCGAAAGTAACTCTGTCTGTCTATTACCTCTTCACGCTTCAACCGCTGGACCGATTTGGATGAAATTTGGTATGGAGATAGTTGGAATCCGGGAAAAGGACATAGGCTACTTTTCATCCCGGAAAAACGCATAGTTCCCGCGGGAACGCGATAACCGAATTCCACGCGGGAGAAGTCGCGGGCAGAAGCTAGTACTTCTATAACACGCAATATGTACATAGACGGCCGGATTGGTCCAGTTAGTAGTGACCCTGCCTTCTGTTCCGACGGTCGTGGGTTCGAGTCCCGCTCGGGGCAAACTTTGTGTGATGAACACGAATGTTTCTACTCGAGTCATGGATGTTAATATTTATATATGTATGTATTTCTCTATATACGTATTTATATCGTTGTCTAGCATCCATAGTACAGACTTTGCTTAGTTTGGGGCTAGGTCAATATGTGTGAAATGTCCCAAGATATTTATTTATTATTTATTTATAGTGTCGGGACGAGGTCGCGGGCATTGGCTAGTACACTGCAGTGGTGGTACCTTGCACGATGCTCTCCTTGACGGAGGCCAGCAGATGTTTGTCGACCTCGGACGGCAGCGTGTCGTCGACGAGGATGTTGGGGCCGGCGGCGGCGGGGCCGAACGCCCAGATCGACCGCGCCGCCAGCAAGTCCCAGTCGTATCTGAAACAACAACAATATACACCATTCAAGGAAAAATCGGGAAGTACTGATTCATGATAGATTATATCAAAATACTACCCGAAACATCGACTTTTAATCACAAAAATGCATAAATGATTTTATAATTACATTTATAAAATGTTGTTTTTTAATCTGTCCCAAAACGGTAGGCGCCATGTTGTTAGCTGTTGTGACGTCAGTCCTACTGTAAACAAAGTTACAAGTACCGTTCTGATTCTGACTTGACTTGTTTGGTTACTATGTAGGTACTTATTTACTATCCTAGTGACGTCACAGACCAAGCAAACATGGCGGCTAGCTATTTAGAGCGAAAACTGAAAATGCAAATTTTAAAGTACTTTTTAAGGTATTTATCCCATTCAGAAAATCGAAATAAAAAATCTTGTGATTCAATCCGACCTAAGGATCATTTGAACCACATTTCAAAAAATGGTGTAATACTCTATTATTGACTGCAAATTATAATACTTTTGGCAGACAATGCATAGTAAACTGCCGGTCGTAGAAAGCTTTGCCACAGGGCGGACACGGCCTATAAAAGCAAGATTTCGAACACAATTCGAATTAAGTGTCAATGTTTGCGTGCGAGGACGTCTGTACACTTGTAAATGTGTGTGTGTACCAACTACGCGGGCCAGTGATCCACTCACCATCTCCGGATGAAACCAATGACGGTAAGGGCAAATTGCGATAACGCTACTCCATAAACACTATCATATATCGATGCATGTTTAATTTGGTCGAGTGACGCGCCGCCTCGATGTCCTCGGCCAGCCTCGCTCTAGAGGCTCGACCACCGTCCGCGAGTGACGAGAGACTTACTTGTTCTGGAAGAACTCCCCGAGGCGCCGGCGGTCCCACGTGACGCACACGGCGCCCGCCTCGATGTCCTCGGCCAGCCTCGCTCTAGAGGCTCGACCACCGTCCGCGAGTGACGAGAGACTTACTTGTTCTGGAAGAACTCCCCGAGGCGCCGGCGGTCCCACGTGACGCACACGGCGCCCGCCTCGATGTCCTCGGCCAGCCTCGCTCTAGAGGCTCGACCACCGTCCGCGAGTGACGAGAGACTTACTTGTTCTGGAAGAACTCCCCGAGGCGCCGGCGGTCCCACGTGACGCACACGGCGCCCGCCTCGATGTCCTCGGCCAGCCTCGCTCTAGAGGCTCGACCACCGTCCGCGAGTGACGAGAGACTTACTTGTTCTGGAAGAACTCCCCGAGGCGCCGGCGGTCCCACGTGACGCACACGGCGCCCGCCTCGATGTCCTCGGCCAGCCTCGCTCTAGAGGCTCGACCACCGTCCGCGAGTGACGAGAGACTTACTTGTTCTGGAAGAACTCCCCGAGGCGCCGGCGGTCCCACGTGACGCACACGGCGCCCGCCTCGATGTCCTCGGCCAGCCTCGCTCTAGAGGCTCGACCACCGTCCGCGAGTGACGAGAGACTTACTTGTTCTGGAAGAACTCCCCGAGGCGCCGGCGGTCCCACGTGACGCACACGGCGCCCGCCTCGATGTCCTCGGCCAGCCTCGCTCTAGAGGCTCGACCACCGTCCGCGAGTGACGAGAGACTTACTTGTTCTGGAAGAACTCCCCGAGGCGCCGGCGGTCCCACGTGACGCACACGGCGCCCGCCTCGATGTCCTCGGCCAGCCTCGCTCTAGAGGCTCGACCACCGTCCGCGAGTGACGAGAGACTTACTTGTTCTGGAAGAACTCCCCGAGGCGCCGGCGGTCCCACGTGACGCACACGGCGCCCGCCTCGATGTCCTCGGCCAGCCTCGCTCTAGAGGCTCGACCACCGTCCGCGAGTGACGAGAGACTTACTTGTTCTGGAAGAACTCCCCGAGGCGCCGGCGGTCCCACGTGACGCACACGGCGCCCGCCTCGATGTCCTCGGCCAGCCTCGCTCTAGAGGCTCGACCACCGTCCGCGAGTGACGAGAGACTTACTTGTTCTGGAAGAACTCCCCGAGGCGCCGGCGGTCCCACGTGACGCACACGGCGCCCGCCTCGATGTCCTCGGCCAGCCTCGCTCTAGAGGCTCGACCACCGTCCGCGAGTGACGAGAGACTTACTTGTTCTGGAAGAACTCCCCGAGGCGCCGGCGGTCCCACGTGACGCACACGGCGCCCGCCTCGATGTCCTCGGCCAGCCTCGCTCTAGAGGCTCGACCACCGTCCGCGAGTGACGAGAGACTTACTTGTTCTGGAAGAACTCCCCGAGGCGCCGGCGGTCCCACGTGACGCACACGGCGCCCGCCTCGATGTCCTCGGCCAGCCTCGCTCTAGAGGCTCGACCACCGTCCGCGAGTGACGAGAGACTTACTTGTTCTGGAAGAACTCCCCGAGGCGCCGGCGGTCCCACGTGACGCACACGGCGCCCGCCTCGATGTCCTCGGCCAGCCTCGCTCTAGAGGCTCGACCACCGTCCGCGAGTGACGAGAGACTTACTTGTTCTGGAAGAACTCCCCGAGGCGCCGGCGGTCCCACGTGACGCACACGGCGCCCGCCTCGATGTCCTCGGCCAGCCTCGCTCTAGAGGCTCGACCGCCGTCCGCGAGTGACGAGAGACTTACTTGTTCTGGAAGAACTCCCCGAGGCGCCGGCGGTCCCACGTGACGCACACGGCGCCCGCCTCGATGTCCTCGGCCAGCCTCGCTCTAGAGGCTCGACCACCGTCCGCGAGTGACGAGAGACTTACTTGTTCTGGAAGAACTCCCCGAGGCGCCGGCGGTCCCACGTGACGCACACGGCGCCCGCCTCGATGTCCTCGGCCAGCCTCGCTCTAGAGGCTCGACCACCGTCCGCGAGTGACGAGAGACTTACTTGTTCTGGAAGAACTCCCCGAGGCGCCGGCGGTCCCACGTGACGCACACGGCGCCCGCCTCGATGTCCTCGGCCAGCCCTCGCTCTAGAGGCTCGGCGATCATCGTCAGCTTGTTCCGCTTATTCGGCGTCTCCGCGAAGCATTTCAGCGAAGATGTCTCCACTACGGTCTCGCAGAATGACACCACCGGGTCCGCAACTGGGGGGAAAATAGTACACTTAGTCTCTAGTTACATTGGTGCGAGTGAAGCGAGGGTCATCATTAGGAACAGCGAAACGACAATTTCTCACGTGTATCAAACGTCATTTTTTTAAATGCATAATTCTTCAAATCCAAAGCGGGTTATTTGCTGTATAGACTATTGAATTCACGTTCGATCTTGTTTTTACTCTTGATTTTTTTTAACAGCCTTTGACACTTACTCTCAAGTACCTAAGTATTAACCGATGTGTGTTATAGACCGGAAGATGCTGACAGAAAATCCCGAACCATTTGTACCAGGCTAATTTTTGCACAGCTAATTAACTTAAATCACTATGCCATACTTTTCCGACGTGGCCAAATAACCGCTAAATGGCCGCCATACCGGTCCAAAGGCATATTCTTTTTTATTTTGCGCTCACGCGATTGGGCCCCCGGTACTGGCGCTATGACCATTCTCCTTTTCGTCATTACGTAATTATACCCCTGTAGAGTCGTCAGCCTGGTACAAACGGTTCGGAATTCTCTGTCACCATCTCCCGGTCTTACCTTTAATATCGATCTCGGAGTACATGTCCCTCAAGTCATGCATCACACAGTCCAGATATAGCTCCCCAGTCCCCAGGACGACGTGTTCGCCGCTCTCCTCCACCCGCGTCGACAGCAGCGGATAAGATTTGTTTACCTGAGAGAAAAAATTGAAATAGCATAAGGAATTAAAATTAAAGCCAAGTAAGAAATTAATTAAAAGATTACATATTTGATTAATTTTGGAGTCATGTCCACATTATTGCGAGCAATGACGCAATTTCGTCCGATCTCTGCTTATAATAGATCAATCCATACGATTCAGAATAAGGTCTTTAAGGTACCCTGGTCTGATGGAGCCTGTCTTCCCCGGGCTTTACTTGTAATAGATTTTCGTATTAGGTCTGGTCACATCCCTAATTTTTTTTTTTTAATGATTAGAATATCGCCATCTCCCTTGTGCGAGACTTGCAATAAACCAGAGGACTTAATGCATTTTTTGGTGGAATGTGACTTGTACCGCTCTATAAGGGATGAGTTTCTGGGTCATCTGGTGATTTGAATTTCTCACTTGCAAATCCTATGTCTAATGATGCCTTGCAAATTTATAGATTTGTAAAGCATGCCTTCCTTATCCGAGGATCTCCCTCTAGTGGGAATTCTCCATAAACCTATTTTTTTTTTGTTTTCTTGCGTCCTCCAATGAGGCTGGCATAGTCACTTAAGCCTCTATAAATATTTCTTGATTAAAAAAAATAGATCAACGATAGAATACCTTTCGGAGACCGTCGAGCATCTTGGGCAGTTCCGAGGGGTTGACAGGTTCGACGGCTATCTTGACGACAGCCTGAGTGTCGAATCGCAGCGGCTTGAACGTGTGGAGCTCCTCCGTCTCGTCAGCAGCGACCAGGGTACAGGTCTTCACTATGGGCTGGTCGATGCCTTCGATCAGCGCCCAGCAACCGGCCGGCACCCGGTTCAATTCTACCTGTTCACAATAGTGCATTATTGCAGAGGCTGCCAAGTGGCGCATTGCAAGCACGAGCCAGTAGAAGGTTGGGAAATCGCTCTGGCAGCCGTGGTACTACTACTACTACAGCCTATTTACGGCCCACTGCTGGGCACAGGCCTCCTCCCATCACGAGAGGGTTTGGGCTATAGTCCCCACGCAAGCCCAGTGCGGATTGGGAACTTCACAAACATCTTTGAATTACTTCGCAGATGCGTGCAGGTTTCCTCACGATGTTTTCCTTCACCGAAAAGCTCAGTGGTAAATTCAAATTGAATTTCGCACATAAACTTGGAGGTGCGAGCCGGAATCGAACCCCCGACCCTCTACATGAGTAGCGGTAGGTCGAACCACTAGGCCACCACGGCTTCCACGGCGGCCGTGGTACAAACACACCCCTAAAATACTTTTCTAACGTGTCAAACAAAACCTTAGTAAAAGGCCATTTGTAATTCAAAAAAATGTTATCCTAGGTAGCGACATCTATTATCGTATTTAACACTTATTTCGGGCGTACGCTGATTTGTATGAAGGTTGGCATTCTAGGATTACATTAAAATGGTTCTATGGTGTAAGGTTCTATAGGAGTATATTGAAATTTTGACTACAATGGTTTTGTGATAAATGGCTAGAGATCCAGGAGAAAAATTGCCAGTTTACGTTAACGTTGTACCTCAAAATTCAAGGCATTTTAACATCAAACAGAAAACCATTTTCCGGTTGTCATTTAAGATGGCCTTTGATTCCTTGATAAAACACTTTACAAGTGTTGAAAATAGTAGCGACGTACTTTATATCTCGCCTCGAATATCCAAAGCCGCCCGACGTTCATTATCCTCGAATCCTCCTCGTCTTGGGTGCTGTAGTTCTCGCCCAGGACTCGAACCGACTGCCCCGCGTACAGAGTGCCGGACATAACTCGAGCCAAGACCTGAAAATAAAAAAAAAACATTTACATCACCCTTGGCCGTAAAGTGGGATTTTCTGCCCGCTACCCTGAGAGAAAATCTCACTTCTTGGCCAAGGCAAGACGTAAAACTTTTGACAAACCACGGGCGGTAATTCTTAAAGCCCCAGATCGCATATTTATGCCACAGAAACCTGCGATCTGGGACATTTACGAATTCACCACCCTAGGTCTGTAATGTACTAATAATTTTAATATTATCGAGACAGTTTATTAGAGGGGGACTTCACAAACATCTTTGAATGGCTTCACATATCGAACGTTAGATCAAACACAAAATGGCTACTCGTTTTTAATGGAGTACCCAACGCCATTAAAAATGAGTAAGGGTAGTATCGTAGTCTCCGAGATTGACGCGATATATTTACTCATGAACATGAACATAGGAACCCCCCAGCCAGACAATTCCAGTTTGGAATTTACAGTCTGATACGGCAAGCGTATTATCATCCGTAGTAGTAGACCTGGTAGCCGATCATGAGCATGACCTCCGTCCTGGGTTCACATTTGGTACCACCTCAGAAGTACAAAACGACACATGCTAACAAATTTGGATGAGTTACCTCCTTTCCTCGTGGACCTTTTCATTAACACTGAACCCGATTTAAAAGGGATAAATTGAAAGGCGTTTCGATTAAAAAAAGAATCATCCAAATCGGTTCATAATTAACGACAAAAAAACGCAGTAGAATTGAGAATCGGCTTCTTGATTTCGGTCGAGGAACGTCTCAGATATGGGCAACTGAATATTTCCCAGTCAGTGGTCTGTAGTCAGTAGTCATTTGTTAGTAGTCAGTGGTCAGCAGTAATTTGTTAGTAGTCAGTGGGCATCAGCTAGTGGTCAGTAGTAATGTGTTAATAGTCAGTGGTCAGTAGCCAGTGCTCACCAGTCAGTGGTCATTAGTAATTTGTTAGTGGTCCGTGGTCAGTAGTTAGTAGTCAGTGGTCATCAATCTGAGGTCAGTAGTCATTCGTTAGTAGTAAGTGGTCAGTGGTCAGTGGTGAATGCGGACTCACCAGGAAGAAGCTGCAGTCGTCGGTGGGGTACATCTTGGTGGTGTGCGCGACCAGCCGGCCCGACTGGTCGCAGGCCGTCATGTCCGCGTGCAGGGGGCCCGCGGCGCCGCGGTATGTGTGGGCCACCTTGCGCGGCGCCGCGTCCAGCGGGGACGGCACGTGCCGGACCACCATGTCCACGAAACCGCTGGAAGAAAGGGTTGTAATTATGGAGGGTTGAGAATTGAGATCAAGGAGCGCAATCTTTATGCTTCCAAAAGTGCCATCGAATCATATCACCATCAAGCAAAAATCGGGAAGTACTGATTTATGATAGATTATATAAAAATGCTACTCAAAACATCGACTTTTAATTTAATCGTAATAATGCATTAATGATTTTATAATTACATTTATAAAATGATGTTTTTTAATCTGTCCCAAAACGTTAGTCGCCATATTGTTAGCTTTGTGAACTTCTACTGTACACAAAGCGTTACAAGTTATATTTTATTTTATTTTACCTAGTTATTAACTAATGTAAGGTTAATTAGCCGAATAAATGTTTTTTACTTTACTTTTACTTTATATTCCTAAAAAGCTATGTTCCTAAAATTAGTATCCTAGTGACGTCACAGACCAAGCAAACATGGCGGTAAGCTTTTTAGCGCGAAAACTGAAAATGAAAATTTAAAAGTACTTTTTAAGGTATTTATCCCATTCAGAAAATCGAAATAAAACATCTTGTGACTCAATCCGACGTAAGGATAATTTTAAACCACATTAAAAAAAGGCGTAAAATCCTATTCAATGGCGCTGCGGTCGTAACTGTAAAATGTCAAGTGTCAAGCTACCTAGGCGACTAGTCTGCAGGAGCGCCTTCAGATGGAGCTGTTGAGGCGATTGTCGCCGAAACCGGGATGTGGGTGGAATGAGACAAGTAAGTTGCGTATACATGTAATCCACTTTTCAACTGTTTCGCCAAATAAGATGGCGCTCCTTACCAACACACATCCCACCCTCTATATTTGTAATGATCGAGAGCAATTTCGATGATCTCTTACACAACAAATTTTACAGGTTGCCGCAACGTTCTGATTTCAACTCTTCGTTCTAAGTTAAAAGTAGTAAATACGCCGCTATGATTGAGAGTCCGCTCATGAATCAACGACGTGATAGTATCACTATCACCTAGTAGTCATATAAAAGTTGTGTAAAATACATATAAGTTTACAATAGGTCGTTGTTCGACCGCTATAATGTTGACGTTGCTATTCTCATTTGACTTGTCAGTCAAGTGAAACGTTGAAGACATTTAATAAGCCAACATATGTGTTGCATAAACAAGTTAAGGTCCGATTTCGATAACGCGAGATTTTCAACTTGGAGAACATGACCATATTACAGATACAGATACTTTATTGCCAACTCCCAAGTTACATGTCGTTTTTGTTTACATTCTATTCACATTTGCAAATTCATTTTTTATACATTTTTTTTAAATTTTAAAATACCTATAAAATTTAAATAGCTATTTTAGTTGATTTTAACATACATACATACATACATAATATCACGCCTTTTTCCCATAGGGGTAGGCAGAGACCACTTCTTTCCATTTGCTACGACTCTTGCATACTTCTCTCGCTTCTTCAACTTTCATCCCGTTCCGCATACATGCTCGTCGGTTTAAAGTACTTTTGACCTGGCCTTTAATCAGATTGTCCTGAATTTGATCCAAGAACATTCGCCTCGGTCTTCCTCTTCCAGCACCTCCATTCACACTAGCCATATAAATACTTTTTGTCAGTCTTCTCTCATTCATCCTTTCCATATGCCCAAACCAATATAGCATACCTTTTTCTATTTTTGTCACTAGATCCTCTTTCACACCACACCGCTCCCTTATCACGCTATTCCTTACCCTATCACTCAATTTAACATTTGCAATATTCCGCAATGCTCTCATTTCTACAGCATTGATTTTACTTTCGTGCTTCTTCTGCCATACCCAACTTTCACTACCATACATAAGTGTCGGCACTAGCACACCTCTATGTACAGCCACTCGAGCCTTTGCCGAGACTTTGTGGCTAGTCATAAAAGCATGCAATGCCCCATTTATTGAATTTCCAGCATTCACTCTTCGTTCTATGTCACCATCACACTTTCCATCCCTAGTAAATTTTGAACCCAAATATATGAATTCATCCACTTGTTCCACTTTCTTACCCCCTATCATAATTTCACACAACGTCCTAAATTCATCTCTTTCAAAAACCAGAACTTTCGTCTTGCATACGTTGATTTTCATACCCTTTCTTTCTAATGACACATGCAGACTTGTTACCATCTCTTGTAACTCCTCAGCTGATGACGCAAGTATTACTTGATCATCCGCATAAAGGAGACATTTGACGAGTAACTCATTCATTCTTAAGCCACACTCTTTCTCTTTCAATTCCTTTAGGCAGTCATCAATGAACACGTTGAACAGCCACGGCGACGCTACACATCCCTGTCTAAGACCTTTATCAATCCTAAACCAATCAGTGTACGCGCCGTTCACCCTGACACAAGCACTAGAATTCTCATATAGAGATTTTAATGCTCGAATCAGGTTGTCGTCCACCCCCTTCATAGACAAGGCCTTCCATAATTCATCCCTCTCCACTCGGTCGTAAGCTTTCTCCAGGTCCACGAATACGCAATAAACCTTGTGACTTTTAGCCAAAAACTTTTCGGTTATGCCACGTAAGGAGAAAACCTGGTCCGTACATCCCATTCCCTTTCTAAATCCTGCTTGAGCATCCCATATCCTTTCATCTGTTTCTTTCACTACCCTTTCAATCAATACTTTTGCATATAATTTCCCCACAACACTTAAGAGGCTGATTCCGCGGTAGTTTTTGCAGTCCTGCTGTGACCCTTTCCCTTTAAACAACGGTACGATTACAGCCTTGCACCAGTCACTTGGTACTCGGCCTATCCTCCAACACAGGTTGAAAAGGCGGTACAGCTGACTCGCAACTACACCCTTTCCAGCTTTAAGCATCTCAGCTGAAACTCTGTCACACCCAGCAGCCTTACCTACTTTCAAACTAATCAGTGCTTCCATTACTTCATCTAGACTAATTTCACTTTCATTCACATCGTCTTGAAATTCGTTGCAATCATCATTTACTACCTGTCCTTTTCCAAACAAACTTTCAAAATATTCTTTCCATCTCTTTAGCACACTTTCCTCTTCATTTAACAAATCTCCACTTTCACTCCTGATTTTGCCAAGTTCCGAGTTGGCCGACTTTCCACGGGCAGTTCTTATGGACTTCCAGAACAGTTTTACATTAGACCTAAAGCAATCTGATAGCTTTAGGTCTAATGCATCTGACCACTCACTCTTCTTCTTATCCACGATTGCTTTCACTTTTTCTTTTAACTTCTTGTAAAACTCTCTTTTTTCCTGAACGCATTCATTTGTCACCTGTCCTACTCTTTTACTAGCTTTAACTGCTAGCCAGTCTAACCATGCTTTTTTCTTTTCGGATACAACCTTACGTACTTCCTTATCAAACCATTCACGCTTCTGCATTCTTCCTTTCCTTCTTTTGGATACCCCACACACTTCAACAGCAACACTCACCACTTTATTTTTAAATGTTTCCCATAAAACTTCCATTTCTTGTATCCCATCTATACCATCAAACCGATCATTTAACTTATTACGAAATTCTTCTTGTATTAGGTCCTTACATATGAAATTGGCGTTTGGCGAACTGGCAACTTTGATTCAAAATATGTGGCGTTCGGCTAGGAATTCCAAATTCAAATTTATTTCAAATTTAAGACCATGTATTTCTGTGTTCGAATTACGAAATTTATTTGTTATCGCGTCATTTGTTTTTCTTTCACATCGTTCTGTTCACAATATGGAGAACTTAAAATATCGCTATATTTACGAATATGAGTTTCACCTCGGCACTAGTGCTGCAGAAACGGCTCGTAGGATTAACAATGCGTATGGGGAAGCTACTGCAAAAGAAAATACGGTACGTTATTGGTTCCAACGTTTCCGTTCTGGAAATTTTGACCTACAGAACAAGCCTCGTGGACGGCCGGAGACACAAGTTGATAACGAAGAATTAAAAGCAATTGTGGAAGCAGATCCATCGCAAACCACGTCAGAGTTAGCGGCAGGCTTCGGTGTGAGTGATAAAACCATTTTGATTCACTTGAAACAAATTGGAAAAGTGAAAAAACTTGAAAAATGGGTACCGCATGAATTGAGCGACGCAAACAAAGAAACACGCGTCGAGTGTTGCGTTTCACTTCTCAACCGGCACAATAATGAAGGCATTTTGAATCGTATCGTTACTTGTGATGAAAAATGGATCTTGTACGACAACCGGAAACGTTCTTCACAATGGTTGAACCCAGGTGAACCAGCCAAATTCTGCCCGAAACGAAAGTTGACTCAGAAAAAGGTACTGGTAAGTGTCTGGTGGACTAGTGCCGGTGTCATCCATTACAGTTTCTTAAGATCTGGGCAAACAATCACGGCTGATGTGTATTGTCAACAATTGCAAACGATGATGGAAAAGCTAGCCATTAAACAACCCAGACTGGTCAATCGATCTAGCCCACTGCTGCTTCAGGACAACGCTCGACCACATACGGCACGTTTGACGGCCGCAAAACTACGGGAGCTGCGACTGGAATGTCTTCGACACCCACCATACTCCCCGGACCTTGCTCCAACTGATTACCATTTTTTTCGGAATTTGGACAACTTCATGCAAGGAAAAAAATTCAATTCTCACGAGGCTGTCCAAACGGCCTTCAAAGATTTTATTGATTCTCGCTCACACACTTTTTTTAGTAAAGGAATCAATGAACTACCTTCGAGATGGCAAAAGTGCATAGATAGCCATGGTACATACTTTGACTAAATAAAAAAATAGTTTCATAAAAAAAAATCGTTTTCATTTCTGCCATATGAAACGCCAATTTCATATGTAAGGACCTAATACATTCTCATTCTGTAAGTTTTCTACTTTCACACGTTCCAAAATAGTCTCTTGTTTAGATACTTCTTGTTTAGATTGATTTTAACAATTAACAAAATTCAGGTAATTCAAAATATTCCTTAAACCGACGTTAACTTCTCGACGCAAGTTAAGTATAGTATGAGACAACTTAGAAGGCGCGCGGCGAAGCACTTAAGCCGTTGACGCAGAGGTTATTATTGCTTAAGAGGGTTTACTCCCAAAGCTGGCAACGTCGCAAATAGCTGTCAAATATTTCATTGTTTTCATTAATTTATGAATATTACTGAATGAAAATATGAATTGTCGCTCTATGGTTGAATAAAACCTTAAGTATGGATTGCAACAATTATCCTGGGAACATGAAATGTTTAAGATTACAGAAGTACTATCTTTTGAAAACTTTCCATCGCATTTTCCATGCGTTTAAATGTAATCTTATCATTTGAATGCCTAACCAACAAATATAAAACGAGACGCGTCATTCAACCATAGAATGATAACTTCTTCTTTAATTCAGTAACATTGAGAAATTAATGAAAACAGCGAAACATTTGACAGCTATATGCGACGTTGCCAACTTTCAGGATAAACCCTCTTAATCCGCGCGCCTTCTAAGCTGTCTCGTGCTATAATCTAAGTATACAATACAATACAATATACTTTATTGAACACCACACAATCAAGGAACAGTACAGACATAATGTACCTAATTGTGTCTTCATTGGGCTCCGCGCTACAGGCCCAGAGCCTAGTGCGGAAACCGCTGCCAACTACTGTAACTTTTGTAAACTAGTTGTCCTATTATTTGTATGACTGTATTCTGCATATTTTTCTGGTAAATAAACATTATTCTTATTCTTATTCTTAATTACACAAAAAGGCTTAGGATGCTGATGGGGCTCCCGCGCTGGTGCAGCGCTTCAGGAATGTTTGCGGAGGCGCGGACGGACGGCCTTTGGGCCATAGTACGCAAAAGAACCGCCTCCCTGATGCGGCGCGTGCGCGACAGTCCCAACAGCATCCTACAGTTAGTCTGGACCGCCCCATCTGGTGCCATGATGAGGCACTGGAACTACCTCCACATGGAGTCACGGGGTAACTTATATAAGATAATTTAGGTTGAATGTATATGTATTTAAATGTTGTATGTGAATTTAATTTAAAAAAATAATTTAATTACTAACCATATTTTTAAGAAATTGTATACTAACCAACTATGGATCTCTTTCTGAAATAAATGGATAGTAAGTATAGGAATAAGAGTTACCGGAAGTCTCCGAAGAGTCGACTGCAGACCAGCCTCAGCAGCGGTCTGACGTTCAGTCTGGACTCTTGTTTCGTCAGACGGATGTCCAGTTCTGCCAACACTGCGGGCAGACTGTCGTCCACGTCCCCTACCACCTGGGGACAATAGTTCTTTATTACACAAGGCTTAACTTTCTCGATGGGAGTTCCAATGAAAGCACGAGACGCGAAATAGATTTACTGCTGATTGTAACACGCAATTTTTCATCTGCTCATTAGCAGTGAGGAAACCGTCAAGTAGGACCGCGTTTCGGAACTAACGGTTAATAAAAGAATTCAATTCAATTCAATCATTTATTCAGCAAATTGGCCACATAGCGGCACTTTTACACGTCAGAAAAAGAATTTACCAGCGCTTCCTAGACCCATTGCTCGAGAAGAAGCGCCGCAACAAACTCAAGCAGAAGGCCTTTTTTCAAAATTTACACATAGTTATAACATTTACATTACATGTATAAAATATACATACGTACTACAATTACATTGAAGGGATGTATAGTCCCTAACTTAAACTTAAATCTAAGATCTTAGAGATGTATAGTCTCCAAGGGTCCAGAAAAGAAATATTATGGAGATGGCCTCCATTGTCAAATAAATATAAATTCCATAGATATCGACAGTCTCAAAATGTCAATAAATAATGAAATACATCATGTATAAAAGAGTTCATTAATACATGTCAATAAGAACATGATGAGGTCTCTCGCTTAAAATGTTTGACTTAGTCATATATTTATAGCTAATGATTATTTTTAAAAGTCCTTGCAAGTTAATAAAAGAAACACCGGTTACGGTTTGAAATTATTCTATTTACGTTTTGTTTCTAATTGGCCAGAAAACCTTTATAAAATTAACTTTGTAAATAGGCATAGTAACTTGCTATTATATAAAATCGAAATTACTTTTCAGTAAGAACAGGCTCCGCCCCGGAACGGATTTTGAGCGGTGAGCGAAAGTAGAGGGGATTTTAGCGCGTGGTTACGACTGAAGAGCCAATAAGCGTGCGCGCACGGAACAGCGCCCGCTGCGTCCCGCGCCCAGAGGCCGATGAGAACATATTTTGGACTGCGCATGGAAAACCACCGCTCAAGATCCGTACTGATTCCTGTCTATGAGATAATGTCGTAGGTATATCTCAGTTCGAAGTAATTCAAGGATGTGTGTGAAGTCCCCAATCCGCACTGGGCCCGCGTGGGGACTATATAACCCAAAACCCCTCGTGATGAGACGAGGCTTATGCTCAGCAGTGGGACGTAAATAGGCTGTTGCTGTGATGTATGAAAATTACACTCACATAGCGACAAGTGACATTATATGTACCTACCTATATATGTATTTTTATACATATTAATGTAAATGTAATGTAAATCTGTATGTTTAAATTTTGAAAAAAGGCCTTCTGCTTGAGTTTGTTGCGGCGCTTCTTCTCAAGCAATGGGTCTAGGAAGCGCTAGTAAATTCTTTTCTGACGTGTAAAAGTGCCCCTATGTGGCCAATTTGCTGAATAAATGATTGAATTTTACAATTTTGAATTTATATGGTGTGCACCAACCTACCATCCGAAATCCTTAAAGCCGACGTGACCTCGTCGCTAAAGTTCACATGGCCCGGTGTGTCCATGATGTTAAACAGGTGAGACTTTCCCTTTATGCTCTTCAGCATGAGGGTAACTGGCATTGCCTTTATGGACACCCGCGCTCTTGCTCCACGAATAGGGTGTCCGTGTAACGCATAGGCGTTGTGGTCTCGTGGTTGACTGTGCTCGGGTGAGTCTGGCGAATGAGACAGTCCACAAACGAAGTTTTACCTGAAAAACAAGGTGATAGTTATCAAATAGAAATTTCATAGATATTTCTCACAATGCTTTAGTGAAGCTTCTGGTGGTCCGAATTTTTAGAGCATTTAAACCAACACATACAGATGGGTAAATCGATTTCTTTCTGGATTATATAATTCTATAGGTAATAAAAAGTTTCCTTTTTGAATTACGATTAAGATTTATTTCTACACTAAATATACCAATAGGCTAAATGCCTCCGCCTTCCTAATAAAAAAAAATGTAATTGGATTGATTATGATAATTAAAGTAATTATGAGACTACTAGCGTGTGCCCGCGACTTCGCCCGCGTGGAATTCGGTTATCGCGTCCCCGCGGGAACTATGCGTTTTCCGGGATAAAAAGTAGTCTATGTCCTTTCCCGGGAGCCCAACTATCTTCATACCAAATTTCATCTCAATCGGTCCAGCGGTTGAAGCGTGAAGAGGTAACAGGCAGACAGACAGACGGACAGAGTTACTTTCGCATTTATAATATTAGTATGGATTAATAGACTATGAATGGATGTGCTGGAAGAGGAAGACCGTGGCGCATGGCGCATTCTAGGATCAAATTCAAGACATTCTAACAAAAGGCCAGGTCAGACAGAAGTACTTTAAACCGACGAGCATGTATGCGGAACGGAATGAAAGTTGAAGAAGAGGTATGTAGGAACCGTAGCAAATGGAAGGAAATGGTCTCTGCTTACCCCTATGGGAAAAAGGCGTGATTTTATGTATATATATAATTAATAGAGTATTGACATCTGAAATGATGGCCAACAGGAGATGGAAGAGAGAAACATATTGTACAACTCCTGTTTGATACAGAAACACGGACAAACTGATGACGACATTGAGGAATGTTCTAGCTCATTCCGCAACTCACCATTATGCAAATGTCCCATCAGCGTCACGTTCCTCATCAGGTTGGTGTTGTCCAGCATATCAGCGAGGTATTCCATGTCGTATGTCGTCTCCGGGAGCTCCTGTTCTTGCATTTGGAACTTCTTGTGTTTAACGGGCTCCACAAGTGGCTTGTCCAGAGCTTGTGTGTCCTCCTCTTGGACTACCGTCTCCACGTCAGGACCGTACACCTCCACGGCTTGGGGGTAGTATCTGAAGAGAGAAGAGAGTTACAATAGGTAATACTAATAAGTAACTAGTCAAATGAGGTACACTATTTTTTTCATTTTTTTGGTTTAAAGACAGTTTCTACAAAGTTAAAGATACAATGTGATAGAAATTACGTTCAAAATTTACTTGACTAACTAAAACATAGATTTTATATTCTGTAGGACTACCACTGGATATGTCTAAAGCTTTTACCAATGTATCCTATACTATCTTTCTAATCAAATGAAATGGCACGGGTATCTAAGAAAATGCACATAAATGGTTAGTACATAATAGGAAACAACATGTTCATATTGAACATCACATATCCGATTGAAACCAAGTATCAAAAATTCAAACTGTTCATTGCTCAATTCCCCAGGGCCATGTACCTATTAGGAAGCATTCTTTTTCTGGTTTTCTTAAAAAACTTACCAAAAATAAGGGGTCATATAATATCCCAACCACCAAAACAACTCTCATAATAGCCTTCAATAAGATATTGGCTATCATGGCTAGCAGAACACAATCTCAAAGTAAACAGCAATCAATATAAAATAATTCAATTCCAATCACAAAAAAAAACATCCTACCTATATGTGGGAAGAAGTTTATTGATTTTAAATTGTGAGGCCTTAGCAACTAAATAGGAAATCGCATAGCAATGACCAAAAACCAATATCTCAGTTTATTTATGCTCTCTAGGTACTCTAAAAGCAAATAGAATTTCTACCTACTATGCGCACGCGCACACATGGCTGCGCAACGGAGTATTATTGTAGGGCAATAGTGCTAACCAATTATTTATTCTGCAAAAGAAATGCCTGCAAATAATAGCTAACAGACATCAACCTAAAAGTTGCAAACTACTATTTTTTATTTATTTATTTATAGCCTTTTTTCAGAATTTTTTACAATAAAATACTTAAAACTAAAGAATTAAAGAATTATTTATTGAGTAACTTAGAGTACATATTGGTTTACAGTGGTGGGAACCTCTTTTTAGGTATGTAAATACCTGTGTTAAGAGGTACCGCTCTTCCAGTGGTATTGGTAGGTATAGTACTAAGTTTAATCTTATTATAATAATTATGTATAATCTAATCTTATGCAAGTATATTATAATTATATACATATATATATATATATATTTTTTAATTAATGTGAATTTCTACAACATCAAGTTTTTGTGTGCATAAGTGTGTGTATGGGTGAAAATGTGTGTGTGTGTGTGTTCTTGAGTGTATGTTTGTGTGTGTGTGTGTGTTTGTTTGTGTGTGTGTGGGTATGTGTGAGAATGTCCCCGATTGATTGTTATAATACACATGCGTATTTTGAGAAAATAAAAGAATTTGAGAAAGTTAGACTGTGAATTTTAATAAATTTTCGATCTCATAATTTTTTAGCCACGTACTTGTTTTCCTTTTAAAAAAACTACAGTAACAGAAATTTTAATTTATTTCTGTGTGGCTTCTTGCAAACCATTATTAAAAATATTCAAAAGTATAACACCTCCAATCCATCCATAAGTATACATATTTGAAATAGTATAATTTGTCAGGAGAAATATACACTTATTTAAACATACTAAAAACGCCAGCGGTAAAGAATTATGTAACTATTTAATCTTACCAGAGCCATAACTGGAAATCTATAAAAAGGGGCTATTATATTGTGCAATTAACATAATACAACAAACTCCCAACTATTATGAAAGCAGAAATTTTACCTTTTAGCAAAATTGAAGAGTATGTTATTAATTTAAAAAAAATACAGTTTTAGAGTTTATGTAAGAGAAGAACATAGACTAATGTATCAGTTATTTTCATATGTGTACATGGCTTATACTATGTCGTATTTGGTAAAATATACTGACCAAAAGTAAACCTAACACTGTAAGACTTAAGTGTCAAATTTACTGAGCGCCAAACGTTTTTACGGGCCATTTTTCTCCGGCTGATTGTGAATCCTTACTTATATTGATCTATTATAAGTAAGGATTCACAATCAGCTGTTATTACATCTTATAGACATGAAACGTGGATTTACACAACAATTAGAAAGAAAAAAAAAGAAAAAGTGTTTATACAAGGTGCTAACAAATTAGTCAAGTATATTTTAAGAGATAATAAATTACATTAAAACAATTAACTTTTAACTATAATAAAGAAAAAAAAAACGGCGGGAAAACGGCAGGTTCTTAAACAGGGTGTTTTAACATAGCAAATTTGTTTCCTATTTTTCTCCAAAAAAACATAACAAAACCAATGATGTTTCATACTTAAATGTACTTCGAGAGCCGAGTTGTAAAAATATCCGTGACTAATTTGTTAGCACCTTATATATAACAACATGCACAATAAAAGAAGACTGATATATATAAAAAACATAACATAAACATAAAAAACATTTTATGTGGAGATATTTTGAGCCCCAAGGAAGGACAGGCTACTTTTTATCCTGGAAAACGCATAGTTCTGGCAGTAATAAACACTCGCAAGGCAAGATACGCAATAAAACAAAAAAAAAAGTGGCATTTAGTGTTAAATGAGTTAAGAATCAAATTGCTATTCAAAACATTGCTAAAAATCAATATTTTTGACAAGCATTTGCATTTGCTGTTGGTCTTATTTAAATAAGACGTTTTTTGAAAAAAAATAGTAACATATACTTAGTTACAGGTTTACACAACTTAGAAGGCGCGTGGATTAAGCAAAAATAGACACTGTGTCAACGACTTAAGTGCTTCGCCGCGCGCCTTTTAAGTTAGGTCGTGCTGTACATCGTTACAGTTCTGCCTGGGTGCGGTGTGGCCTGTTTTGTTGTATTTCTACGTCTCGGAATTACCGTTTGTCCTCATGCAGCACAACGGACATGGGAGCCGCCTCGGGCTCCACGTCCGGGTCTTCGTCGTCGTCCATAGCGTCCTCATCGACGTCCCGATTATCGTAGACGCTGTGGTCATCATCGGAGTCCGAGTCTAAATCCGGCCCAATATAATTGCCAAACTCGTCATACAAATCACCATCCATCTTGCAAGGATTACTTATAAATTATACACGCTTTTAATAAATATTACAACGTTAATACCAGAAAAACCACCTCACTGAATATCAAAACAAAAGCCGCTGTGGTAGGACTCTAGCTATAACCTCAAATTTGATGCGTTTTGTTAGTGCTTCGAAAACACCATGTGTGTTAACTTGAAATATAATGATTTACACGGTGGTATACGGAAAAATAAGAATTATTTTTTTCCGTATACCTGTACTTAATAAATTAAGCAACAAACAAATTGAAAGTTCCACCACGGAAGTTTATTCAAAAATGTATTTTTACGTTTGAAAGTGAAAGTATAAAGTAAACATTGAAGCAAACTTGAAGCAAACTTTCTTACTTTCTTTCAAAATGACTGCTTCTGTCGCTACTGTACTTTACTGTCTTTTTACTGTACATGTGTTCTGAGTATGGAGTGTGGAATGTGTCTTCAAGACACTGTCTTGGTACTTCAACCCTCCATAGTTCTGAGCTTGTGCTGAGGATGCCGGTCTATATAATCTGTAATCTTGTCCTGTCACTGTCAAAATTTCTTTGCGCAGCAGGCGCGGGTGGGAGCGTCGTTTTGGCGGTGTTGGTGGCTACACGTGCAAAATTTTTTCCCGCGGTTTTTAAATATTATTTGTTGGATATCTAAGAATTAGTGTTGTAAATAGTAGTTTTTAGTGTTTTTTATTGGTCGGGTGAGTTTTTTGCGTGTATTTGGTGAAGGAGATGGAGGAAAACGAGCCCCCGGACGGGGGCGGGAATTTATCGTGTTCGTCCATGGACACTTCGGTGTCCCGGTGCGAACTCGGTGCTAACAACTCCTTAAAACGAAGCATTGAAAATGAAAAGAGTGACGATAGTGTTGCGAAGCGTGATAATCGAACTCCACCATCTGCATCTTTGCAACATACATACACGGTTCCCGAGTTCGCCCCGGGTACCAAACTCAAATATGGTTCTATGGATAAAGGTCCGTTCATAGTCAATGTATCTAGAGTTTCTTCAGATCCGGAGACCAGTATACGTATCCTCAAGTTTGCACAGCTGATACACAAACATTATGTTCGCGGTTTAACTAAGGAGGGAATTAAGGCGACCGGTCGTAATCGAATTATGATGGAGTTTGTTGACCAAGAATCTGCGAATTCATTTCTTGAGAACTCTTTACTGGCTCAACATAACTTTTCTGCAGTTATCCCCACGTACAATGTAACCAGGATGGGCTTGATTCGTGATATTCCAATTGACTGGACATTGGAGGAGTTCGTGTCCTGTGTTGAGTGCTCGGTGCCGGAGTGCCGAGTTATTAAGGCAAGGCGCTTAAATAGGAAAGTGGTCAATGATGGTAATGTTTCGTGGGTCCCGACCCAGTCAGTAGCTTTGACTTTTCTTGGTCAAGTTTTACCAGAAAAAGTTTTCTGCATGCACACTTCTCTCCCCGTTGAAGTGTATCAGCTTCCTACTATTCAATGCAACAAATGCTGCCGTTTTGGTCATATTAAAGCTTCGTGCCGCTCAAAGCCCAGGTGCTTTAAGTGCGCTCAACCCCACGAAGGGGAATCATGCACAGTTAAAGATGAAAAGTCTCTATGTCTTTTTTGTTCGGGCAGCCATCTTGCCACAAACACGTCTTGTCCTGAGCATGCGAGACAACGAGCTATCAAATCCGTAATGTCTGAGGAAAATATTCCGTATAATGTAGCATCTCTTCGTTTTCGTCCGGTTCGTCGTTCCTTTGCTGACACTACTCGTGCTCCCCCATCTTCCCCTTATCACTCTGACCCTGCTCCTTCCCCATCATCATCTCCGAATTCTTCTCAGCATTCATACAAGAAAACTGTCTTTTTCTCCCGTAAGCCGGCTCCCTCTCTTGCCCCCGGATATGACAAAGCCGCTCATGAAAGAATCACCTCTACTCCTCGTTCTGTCCAGCCCAATGGTTGTGCTCTGAACAGTTCAGAGACACCAAATGAAAACCTCATTAACCTCTTGGTTACTACTCTTGTAAATCTCTTAAGTAAATTCTCCGATGTTATACCGAACAACGTCATTAATACGCTTAGTCAACTGTCTACAATGTTCTCTGATAATGGCTTGTACAGCCATCCAGTGGAATTGCCGCAGCATCCGTCATAAAAAACATGAAATTTGCCATTTCATCAGCTCTTTTTCCCCAATCATTTTGGCCATCTCGGAGACTTGGTTAAAGCCTGGTTCCCTTTTTAGGGTTCCTGGTTTCTCGTGTCTTCGGGATGACAGTATAAATGGTTGGGGTGGTTGTGCTATTCTCATCAGCCGATCCATATCATATTCTTTGATTCCAATTCCTCCCCATTCTCCGGGACTTTTTATTGTTGCCGTAAAGGCCTTAAATTTTACCTTTATTTCTATATATATACCTCATCCCAATATGACTCTTATTTCTGAACTTGATTCCATTCTCTCTTCTTTGTCTGGTCCTCTGATCTTAATGGGTGATTTTAATTGCCACCATACTATATGGGGTTCTAGTTTCTGTGACTCTAATTCTCGCTTTCTGCTTGATATGATTGATAAACTCAATCTATGTATTTTGAACGACGGCTCTCCTACCAGAAGAACCTCTCCGTCTCAAAATCCTAGTTCTGTGGATATTACTTTAGCTTCCGCCAGTGTCTCTTCTTGCCTAAATTGGTCTATTCTCTCTCGATCCCATGGTAGTGACCACCTCCCTATCTTGATTTCTTTCTCTTCTACTGTTTCTCCTTCAGTTCCAACATTCTCTCCTCTCTTAAAATTTAGATTGGACAAAGCAGATTGGCCTGAATTCTCTGCAATAGTAGAAAATGAAATAAAATTACTCCCTCCTGTTACCCCACAAAACTTTCTTGAATTATATGGTAAGTTTGTAAATATTCTTTCCGTTTCGGCAAATTCTTGTATCCCTCTTAAAAATTCTTCACTCAAAAGGATCAATTCCCCGCCTTGGTGGGATGCTGAGTGCACTTTAGCTATTAAAAAACGTAATAAAGCGGAAGAAGACTTCCTCGCCAATTTATCAAATTTGGATAAATATTTACATTTCCAGTCTTCCAATGCACGATGTAAAAAACTTCTAGCTTTAAAGAAACGACAAGGATGGAACCGTTTTTGTGAAAGCCTGTCTCCTCGATCTCCTTCTACAAAGGTATGGAAGAATTTAAAAAGATTTAGGGGTGCATTATCTGCCAGTGATATTGTAGCCAATGACCCTTCTGCCTGGTTAGATGAATTTATGGACAAACTCGCTCCTCCTTTTGTGCCTAATAAAGATAGTCTTCCTTCCGTTTCCCCACAGATGTCATCTGATAGAATGGACGAACCCTTCTCCTTTTCTGAGATTTCTTCAGTTTTAGATCATTTACGCGATTCTTCCCCGGGTATTGATGGCATCCCCTATTCATTTCTAAAAAGGTGCTCCACATCTTCAAAAATTTATTTCCTTGCACTCTTAAATGAAATTTTTAATTCGGGTTCCATTCCCGATTCATGGAAAGTTCAGATTATTGTCCCCATTTTGAAACCCCATAAAGATCCTACAGACGCTTCATCTTATAGACCAATTGCTCTTTCTTCTGTTTTATTGAAAATTCTGGAACATCTTATTAAAAATAGACTAGAATGGATTTTAGAAACTCGTAAGCTATTAGCTAAGACTCAATTTGGTTTCAGGCGAGGCTCTGGAACTATGGATAGTCTGAGCATTCTCACATCAGACATCCGTTTAGCTTTTTCTCGAGGCCAACATCTTGTAGGTGTTTTTCTAGATATCACCTCTGCATATGATAATGTCCAACTTCCTATTCTTGTTCAGAAAATGCTTCACCTAGGATTGCCTGTAAAGATGGTTAATGTTATATCTAATATCCTTATGGATCGTTCTATTTGCGTTCGCCTCAATGGAAATTTGTTTCCTCCTCGAAAGATTTTCAAAGGGTTACCTCAGGGTTCGGTGTTGAGTCCTTTGCTATATAGTTTTTACACAGCCGATCTTGACCAAACTGTTGACAGTTTCTGCGATGTTCTTCAGTATGCAGATGACATTGCCTTATATTATGCTTCTGAGTCCATACTTGACTGCTCATCTAGATTAAATACAGCGTTACACTATCTTGAGACTTGGTTATCAGATCACGGTTTGAGTTTGTCAGCATCTAAAAGTTCTGTAGTAGTATTTTCAAGAAAGAGATCGATTCCGACTGTAGACATATTAATCAATGCCGATTTAATTCCTGTAGAAAATAGTGTAAAATTTTTAGGCTTTCACTTAGATTCACGTATGTCTGGTATCACCCATTTAAACTATATTAAGAGTAAATGCGAAAAGGGCATTAATGTCATGAGAGCTTTATCAGGTGCATGGTGGGGGGCTCACCCTTTCTCTCAAAAATTGCTTTACAATGCCATTATACGGAGCCACTTTGATTATGGTGCCTTTTTATTAGAGCCTTGTAGCAAACTTGCACTCTCTTATTTAGATAAAATTCAATCTAGATGTCTACGTATTATATCTGGGGCTATGAAATCTTCCCCGATAAATGCTCTTCAGATTGAATGCTTGGAACCTCCTTTACATCTTCGCAGACAGTTCTTATCGGACCGGTTTTTCTTTAGAGTTGCTCAATCTGTTGATCATCCATTATTATCTCGAGTAACAAATCTAGCTGATCTAGTTTCCTCTTCCACTTTTTGGACTCATAAAACCACGCCTTGTTTAGTAAAAAGTTTTCGAAAATTCCGTGATGGCCCTTCCCTTCTTCAATTATCTGGTAACGCTATATTTTCTATTGATTTTGATGTTCTTATATTTGAACCAAATATTTTATTTTCTTTTGGTATTAACAAGTCTTCTCCCTGTGCTAACAGTATTTTCAATAAGATCCTTGATGAAAAATTTCCGGGATGGCTACCAATTTTTACTGATGCTTCGAAAATGTCTGATCAAGGTTTTGTCGGTTCAGCTGTTTGGATTCCTCGTTACAATACTATATTAAGTTTTAAAAGTCCTCCTCAAATGACAGTTTTCTCTGGTGAAGCAATCGCCATATATGAGGCAGTTTCATTTGTAGAATCCCATAGGTTGAACAAATCATTAATATTTTCGGATTCTTTGAGTTGTCTACAAGATATTTCTAAATTTCCACTTCGCTCCAAAGACAACCTAATTATCACTTTAAAGACAAGAGAATTACTTTTTAGGTGTAAGTCCCTCGGAATCGAGGTATCTCTTGTTTGGATTCCTGGGCATTCCGGCATTGCTGGTAATGAACAGGTGGATGAATTTGCCAAACAGGCTATTCATATTGGTTGCACATCTCACTCTCAATGTTTCAGTCGGGATTTACGATCCTCTGTTAAGACTCACCTTGGTGATCAATGGACTGAAGAATGGGATAAGTCTAGCCTCTATAAAGGTAAAAATTACAAACGAATTCAACCAAACATTCCGGTTAAGCCATGGTTTTTTAGATTCCGAGACGCGACAAAACATGCCACCTCCACTATAATTCGGTTACGACTGGGTCATATTTGTTCTCCCTCATTTTTGGCAAAAATCCGTATTCGTGATCATTCATTGTGTGAGTGCGGACTTGAGGACGGCACTCCGGATCATATCTTCTTTAACTGCCGTAATTTATCGACTTCTCTTTATGATCTTTTACCAGACTCCATCCCTCGTCCCGTTAATTTAAACTATCTTTTATCTTTAGCCCACACTCCTTTTATATATGTTTTAACTAAATTCATTACCGATTTCAACATAAAGCTGTAACTATTCCTTCTCTTTTTCCTTATCCTCTCCTTCCTAAATACACCCAATTTTACTCATTTAGCCAGCTACCATTTTGTACATATAATCCTTGTTTCACCCTCTTTTTTTTTTTTAGTTCATCCAACCGATCATCCGTTATTCAAAACCATTTGGCCAATATTTACACCGATCACTTGTAGCTTTCAAACCTTGACGCTGGCTGAATTGTCCCCTGGACAGAAGCCATTATAATAAAAAAAAAAAAAAAAAAAAAAAAAAAAAAAAAAAAAAAAAAAGGCGCGGGTGGTTGCGCGAGCTGACGTCCTTCGCAGAACGCAAATTCGCAAACATTCTCTCAGTTTTCGCCGAGGCCTAAACATGTCTTCTAAAAAAGCGGAAGTTGGTGTTGTGAAAAAAATGACTGCTGCAGAGCTAAGAAGTAAAGCTAATCAGTTTCTCAGCTCAAAGCGAAACGCATACGTGCTTACGGATATCTTGAACATGTTCAACGTGAGTTCGTTATCGAATATTGGGTTCTTGGGTGTTTTCGTTATAGGTTATTTATTTTTATTTGTGTTGCAGAAGGAGTCTCAGAATTATTCGCCGCTCCTTTTGACCGTTGAGATGGTATTCACGCAACTGCTGCGTCGCAAGGACATGTACGAGGTGGTGGAGGCGCTGAAGCCCGGAGGTGAGTTCGCGGCACTATCTCGACCCGACCCCAGATATCTAGTATAGGTTTACATTTATTGATTTTGCTCGATGCACTATTTGCGTGCATCGCAGCCAGGACGCGGTATTGATTTGAACATGATACAATAATGTGCTTCTGTTTGAACGTTATATACCTATTTATATTTCTTGGATTATTTTTTTTTGTTTTTAATTTATGGTTTTCTTTTATTGCACTTGAAATGTTTTCTTTGTTATTTTATCTCTATAAATAGCCAAAAATTGTTTGATTTTCCCAGGTGAATCTATATGTCTATAGGTAAACAGTATGTCCGTCTGTCAGCAGGATAGCTTGAAGATGCTTAGTAAATCTGTAATTTGGAATGAATTGGCATATTAGTCACTCCGACAGTGGTAAAATATTTTGTTTGTAGGTTTTTCCCTATACATAAAGTGGGGGTGTTGTTTTTTTTTCTAATCAAATCAAATCAAAATCACTTTATTTGCAATTAAATCATTGTAACAATGCATGCAAATATTACATAAAAATAAGACAATAATAATTCTAATGGATAAAAATTTTAATAATTTGTGTCTAACATTTGTACATTCTAATGAAATTTAAATTATAATAGAACGGTAAAATTTAAAACATTAAACATAGTCATAAATAAAAAATGAAATGAAATAAAGATATCACAGCTAATGAAATGAAGGCGGAATATGTGTACATGCTAATAAAATTCAAATTATAATAATATAGTAAAATTAAAACGTAAAACATAGTTAAATTAAAATAAAGATATCACAGCAAATAAAACCAGGCGGAAAAGATAACAAAGGAGAATTCATTTCCCATCAAATATTTTGGCATACTATTCTTTTATACAATAATAAGGATGTTTAAGGAAATATTCTTTAATTCTTTTCTCAAAAACTTTCAAGTCATCACAGTTTCGCAGGTCGTTATCTAAGTGATTGTAGACTTTTATCGCAGTGTTATTTAATCCTCTGTCATAGTTAACATAATGCACGGTATTTATAGTAAGTTTATTTCTATTTCTAAGAACAGGATTAGCTTTTTCTCGTTGTAAATAGATATGTTTATTTTTAAAAACGTATAAGCATACACAGTACAGATAGAGTGAGACGACTGTCATGATTCCGTTCTCCACAAACATGCCGCAATGTGTTTGTGGGATGCGAGTTAGCCCTTGGATAATACGAATAGCTTTTTTTTTTTTTTTTTTTCTTGAATTGTTATTCAAAAAAAAATTGTGGGTTTGTGAGAACCGTTTTTCGATTTAAGGGTCTGTTTGTAAAATGCTAAGCTTTTAAAGAGCAAATTTATGTTAGTCAGGTTTCTTCAGCTGCCAGCTAGTACCTGATTTGGATTGCTAAAAAAATCATGATAGTAGTTAATATAGTAAAAGTGCCCCTATGTGGCCAATTTGCTGAATGAATGATTGAATTTTGAAATTATTTGAAAAGTTAAAAGGAAAAAATATCACAGCTAAGTAGGCTTTACAAGTTTACAAGTAATAGTCGACCAACTAAGAAATAGTCTCAGAGAAGTAAAAATTTCACCATTGTAAATCATTGTGATGGGCAACTACCTAAGGCATGGAACCCTACATTGCAAGCCCAACATGCACTTGGCCGGTATTATTATGCTCTATACTATGCCCAGCAGTGGGACACAACGCGCTCGTAATGATAATAATAATACTATACCATTACAAGTAGGCAAGTAAGTTAGTAAGTGCCATCATCTATCACCATCATCATTTACATCTTAATCTAAAAAAATCAGCAAAATAATTAATTGTGAATTAATTTGAGAAATCTAGTCTCACACGCGAAGTTTGATTTTTTTATTAACTAGAGAAATAGTTAAAAGTTGTAATTTTTAAAACAAAAGCAGCACTTTAACTTTTCCGTGCCCACATCAAAGCTCCATCATCAGAACAGTTACATTTATACTTCTTTTTTGTTTTCCCGTTTTGATACTTATATGTTATTACTAATTGTCATTTAAATGAGTTTTAATCTTAAGATTCTAAATTAGCAAAAAAATGTCTTCTCAAATTCCTGTCTAACAAACTTGAATCATATTATTCACAACTATCTCATTGAAATAAATTTCATCTAAATTTGTTCCATGTTTTTCATGTGAAAATGGAACAGAGAGTAAGTGATCCTTTCGATAATATCGATGTATTGTTGTTTGGATGCTATTATGTCACCTTGTGCTGATCCACTGTTGGAGAATGGCTACCCTCTCCATCATCATGTTTATCTTAAGCTAAGGCCGGAGTGGATGCTTAGTTGATCATACAGCATTCACGCCCCGTCAAAATCAAGTGTCCACTCAGCCCTTATACTTAAGCGACGCCATACCAAATCAGCATGAAATCATCAAAACAGTCCCGCCATCCAAGTTGTTGTCCATTGCGAGTCTATGTTAACCCCTCACTGTCTCAGGTTCAATTGGTCCACATTCCCATTTCGTGTACATTCCCAACTTGTTCACATTCCCATCTCGTCGACATACCCATCTCGTCCACATATCCATCTCGTCAACAATCCCATCTCGTCCACATTCCCATCTCGATGACATTCTCATCTTGGCCACATTCCCATTGTTCATTAAGTCAGAATCCATTTTTTTCTGTGTCTAATTTGCGGAATAAATTCGATTCAGACTATATAGACGGAAACACGAACGAAAAATTCCTTCCCTTAACAATTTGTTGTTGGTTTTTGGGAGATGCTGCAGTATGGTAGGGAATTGAGCCTCTTGCATTGTTGTTATGTTTTGCTGTCACAGAAAAGATTATGTGCATGAAAGATTTTGCGTTCCAAAATCATCCATCCATCAGTCAGCAACGGCACTAGTCGTCACTCCTTATCTTGATAGACGCATATTGTATCGACAGTTTGTCTTCCAGTATGATATCGCCATTGGAGAACTTTCTGCTGACCCCAGCGCCCATCAACCTTAAAACAATAATAACAACCTTTAGACCGAACTTTTAATGTGTATCATTGTTTCTTTAATGGTATGTTAAGTTGTTCAGTGTTCTAACCGATCGGCCACGACTTCGACGCTGCCTCCGTCGCGCGAAGTCGTGGCCGTATGATAAGAAGCTCCTTAAGCAATTTTTTAACGAAATACAAATTTAAATTTCTCGCCCAGCGGAACCGCCAGCGACCCCGGAGTCCATCTACATCCGTTGGCTCCGTGACGCTTACGAGCTGGCGCTGACCTTCACGGTCTCGTGCATGAAGAAGGGCGACCCCGAGTCCCGGGTCCAGGCTCTCGTGACCGCGTGCAAGCTGCTGCGGGAGGAGGGACTCAACCCGCTCGAGTCTTGCCAGGGAATCATCAGCTTCCCGCACATTCGACTGAAGGTGAGTCTAGTTCTGTAACCATCCGCCGACTTCCCGCGACCTTCACCAGTCGTCGCTCCGTCTTGTTGGAGGCACCGACCGACAGCGGTGGATACGAGCGGCAAGGGACCGGTTGGAGTGGCGAGCCTTGGGCGGCTATGTCCAGCAGTGATTTTGACTAACATGATGATGATGGTAACGGTGATGAGGATGATGATGATAATAAGCCTCGCCATCTCCCGCGGTATAAAATAACCCCGCTCCCGGAGGAATTTTGGAAAATCCTCATGAAAGTGCTCTCCTGCAAGCTACCAACGTACCTACGTTCATGTCAAATTTAGCTTCCTACGTCCAATAACGGAAAAGATTTTGCTGAATAAATGATTGAATTGAATTGTTTCTTGTATACTGATGATATGCTCAGATTAGAAAGATTGTTTCTTTAATTCGTCTCTGTTGTTGGGATTTAAAAATTGATAAAAAGGTAATGTACATCCGAGTTCATAAATATGTGTTTACATTTTTGGACGTTTTCCCAGTGGAGTAAGATGAAAAAGTGTGTATACATATAGTATATTAACGAACTGGACTGTACCGACCCCAAATAATAGTAGTAGAACTTAAAATAAAGTATGAGAAATGACCCAATGATCTCTTAACGCATTCACTGCCACTTCTTTTTTCGAACTTTCGCCAGGTGCCACATCTGTCATTAAGGGAACATTGCAACGCACATGTGCGTTCGAGGCACTGCGGGAAAGTCAGCAAAACATATATGCGTTGGTGGCAGTGAATGCCTTAAACCACATATTTAGCTTCAGTGGATTAACATTACATAACCTACATGATAATTTTTGGCACTAATCCAAACAGTAGCAGGATCCTCTATTGAACAAAATCTTTTGAATAATATAATCTTGTTTGTCTCTAAAAGTGAACCTTGTATCGATCGAATCTTAGGTAGTCATGGTAACCCTTATTAGTCTGAGTATTTTTGCTCTGCGGAGGCGCGAGCCGCCATCTCTAATTAATGGTGCCAAAACTTGGTTTTTTTGACGTGATAACGTCTAAGTGAGTCGTTTGAACTCTTATGTAAAAGTTTCAAAACTCGCACAATAGACTATAGGTACTTGTAAATTGTAAAGGAAATTGTGAGAAATCAATTCGAAGATGTGTGTGCATTGCATTTATATATTCTTTTTGAAAAAAGGCCTTCTGTTGAGGTTGCTGCGGCGCTTCTTCTCAAGCAATGGGTCTAGGAAGCGCTGGTAAATTCTTTTTCTGACGTGTAAAAGTGCCCCTATGTGGCCAATTTGATGAATAAATGATTGAATTGAATTAAATTAGAAGTCGTTACTCAAGTTGTGGTCCATTTTTAACTTTGTTGATATATTAATGACGATGCTGATGAGAAACAGGCTTTGCCTAGCTGGGAGATGTTATACCGTTATAGAGATCTTCTACTATCTAAAGTCCCGCGCCTTCACATTTCAAAACGCTTTATTTTTTTATTATTATGTAAAAAGCACCACCAACACTCTCAACGCATAGTTGATGGCTGTCCAGCACGCACACATGTGTTGAGTGTTGGTGGTGCTTTTTAAATACATTGAAGCGTTTTGAAATGTGAAGGCGCGGGACTTTAGATAGTAGAAGATCTCTACATGTTATGTAAAGGTACTGTGATGTTGTTTCCATGAAAATATCAGGTGTACACAGATTCGTTTTATTAATAATATATGTTTAGGAGTTTTATAAAATTTACACGACACGGTTACTGCGCTTAGACGGGAGCAGTGTTCATCTACATAATTATTTACATAATCATTTATTCAACGTGAGTGTTATCCGAATGGGTTTGATGCGATGTGACTTTAAACTTCATCGCGTTCGTTAAAGTAGAAGTAATGATATTGGCGCAGCTTTAATATTGTATAGTATTAGCGATCGGCCGACTCATGTACTTGCCCTCCAACGACGAGGGCAAAGTAGACGGGGGACGACTTTGTAGTTAGCACTCCCTATTAGGGGTGTTACGTAGCAAAAGTTACGTGCGTGATTGATTTTTAAATGTAAATGTGTGGGTATCAAGGATTGACAAAGAATTAAATTCGATCGTTTTCCACGAGACTGCTTTAACTTTTTTCTTTTACCTTAGTGTGCTTAAGAGGGTATACTCCGAAAGTTGGCAACGTCGCAAATAGCTGTCAAATATTTCGCTGTTTTCATTATTTTCTGAATATTACTAAATTAACATATGAAGGATGGCTCTATGGTTGACTAAAACATCAAGTATGGATTGCAACAATTATAATAGCAACACGAATTTCTTTGTATCATGGAAGTAATATCTTTTGAAAACTTTCCATCGCATTTTCCATGCATTTCAATGTAATCTTATCTTCATGAATGATAACTTCTTTTCTAATTCAGCAGTAGCAGTAGATAAATTATTAAAAACAGCGAAACACTTGACAGCTGTATGCGACGTTGCCAACTTTCGGAATAAACCCTCTTAATGGCGGCATGCATTCGTTATTTGAAGATCTTAAAATTTAAAACAATTTCCTACCAAGCACCCAGTTTTATTGCAGCTGAATTGATGGCATTTTCTAAAAACGAATCTGACTTTTCTAATGACGAACTGATCAGACGAATTTTATGTTTTATTTTTTGTGTAATTTTCAAGCCACTACAAGAGTAAACAATATGTTATTGAATCTTGTGATGTTTTGCGTCTTTATTTTCTCCTATGATTTAGCAAATATATACGCCTCTGCGAAATGTTGAATCTTGTTATTTTGCGTTGAAAGCAATTATCCCGCCTACTCGCGGAGTATAATTCTATTCCCAGGTAAAAAGGCAAGGTGACTTTGATTGCCTAGCCATCCATAATATGCTGTTGTCGCTCAAATATCAAGTTATGTATTGTGCCGGCCGACTAATGAGTGTCCATTCGGGAGGATGGTGTGGGATATCGGTGCGTCGGTGTCCTTATTACTAATTAGACGCCTTAGATGTCGGCGAAGGTTATTAGAACAGTATTTGGTATAAATTTTTATAAAGTACTTATAGAAACGGTTTCCAAGTATTTCAAATGGAAGGTTCAATGATCAAAATGCTTGAGCTTTACGGTGATGGAAAATAAAGTTCTGAGGAAGCGACGCGCATTTGCGAATTCGTACATTGATATGGTCGATACATGGAAAATTTTTAAAATGTATCTGAAAATGGAATTCACTTGAAAACTTGGTCCGAGCTCTCGTTGATCAGCAAGACGCATCATTGATGCATATAGCTACTTAAATAGTAGCTGATGGATGTTATATGCTTGCATTGCGAATGTATGTTTATTTTTTAATTTATTTTTTTAAACTCTGGTTTTCTCTGTTTACACCAGTCCTACTGGCATGCACGGGCCTAGTGCATGTCAGATAAATTGTTTGATTGTTTGTTAATGTTGCTGTTGAGTGAATTTTTCATTATACTAGTTACTGCCCGCGACTTCGGACGCGTGGAATTCGTTTACAACGTCCCCTCGGGAACAATGCGTTATAACAAGACTATCTTTTCCCCGCAACTTCGTATGCGCAGAAAAGTTCCCTAAGGAGCCTGCATGCCAAATTTCAGCTCTCTACGACCAGTAGTTTCGGCTCTGCGTTGATCGATCAGTCAGTCAGTCAGTTTCTTGTTTTATATACACGGTGGGTCAGAAAATATGGCAAATAATTAACCCACAGTATCGGGTATCGATTCCAAGTATATTGTATAGGTCTTTAATTTTTTTCGAGTTAGTAAAAAAAAAATATATATATATGGGATTGGTTGTGTGAGCGACGCCTGAATCCTATACAAAATGATTTTTTTTACCAACTCAAAAAAAATTAAAAACCTATACAATATACTTAGAATCGATAGCCGATACTGTGGGTTAATTATTTGCCATATTTTCTGACCCACCATGTATAACAAGATAAAAAGTAGCCTATGTCCTTATCCCGAACTATCTCCGTACCCAATTTCATCCAAATCGGTCCAGAAGACAGAGTTACTTTCGCATTTATAATATTAGAATGGATAGTACGGATTCTGCTTTCTAGATCCCTCAAAGCTGATGATCGCGACCGTGTATTGCCAACCCCTAGTTGTTCTTCCTCCAGTTAAGAAAACAACAATAAGTATATAAATTCACCTTCAATGCCTGTCCCTTGTTGTTTTAAATGCAAAATGTACCTACTTCATATTTATTTAATGTTAATCTGATCCCAGACAGAGCTCCCCTTCTGAGAAATCTGTTTATGTACAAATTATCGACTTAAGTCGTTGGATGAAATTGAAGGACGTCCTAACCTTCTCCAATGTCAGTGGGACTTAATCTCTTAACGGAAAAAAATTAAATTTCCCCTATCAAAGGAAGCTTTTAGTAACTAAGGAAATGTTTTATGATTGCTTGGATATATGTGTTAAAAAATACATGGACATAATCTTCTTTTATCCCGATTTCCACGAGATCGGCGTTTCCCCGTAAACCACCACAACTACAACAGGTTTATACGTTTCGTTGCTGCGCTTCAGCCTATTCCCACCATTACACGGGCTTAAAACGCGAAACGAAACAAATACATGTAATGTAAATGTTATAACTATGTGTAAATTTTGAAAAAAGGCCTTCTGCTTGAGTTTGTTGCGGCGCTTCTTCTCAAGCAATGGGTCTAGGAAGCGCTAGTACATTCTTTTCTGACGTGTAAAAGTGCCCCTATGTGGCCAATTTGCTGAATAAATGATTGAATTGAATTGAATTGAAACGAAAGAAACCTATCTAAACCGAAATCAGTGGTAAATAAAAATAATTTCGCATATAAGGTAATAAGGTAAATGTTCAAAGGTGGAAGCTGGGTTTGAACCCCGAGCCTCTACATCAGAAGCGTCAAGTCAAACCTGTAGGCTACAGATGTAGTGAAGAAATATTTACTGTCTCGGAAATCCGACAAGCCTCCAACTAACTCGATCGATTACCGAATTTAATATCGGACGTCTATTGGTGACCTTTATTGTGCCATTGTCATATTGCGTACTTCAATGACAATATGAAATCCATATCCATACTTCCATACTAATATTATAAATGTGAAAGTGTGTTTGTTTGTTTGTCCTTCCTTCACGTCGCAACGACGGGACTGATTTGGATGACATTTCGTATGTGGATAGTTCGAGACCCTAGGAATAACATACTTTGTATCCCGATATTTGCACTGGAAGGGTTTTCCACGGACGGGTCAAAGGAATTTTTCAATACTTCTATAACTATTTTATACCCGTCTATATGTATAGTATCATCGGGTAAGCAAATTCCAAGTGTACGCGGGACGAAGTCGCGGACGAACGTTTAGTTGACCGATAAAGTTTCATATTTAAGGACATGTAAGAGTACATTTTAGTCATAAAATTCGGAAATTGATTGGTCTTTCTGGATTCCCGAGTTTTCCGAATTAGAAACTAATTATTCACCGCATCTCAGGTGCGGTCCCATACGAAGATTTTGGGGGGTTACGTTGAGATTTTGGGGGGGTTATGTTGAGAGTTTGGGGGGCGCGACCGGGGTGCGCGAGTCACATAATTGGTAAAATGGCATTTTTTTTCTATGGGACGTCTCCCATGACCCTCCCCTAGCACCACCACTGCTGCATCTGTACCATGGCTTATATACTGGGGTGCTGTAGTCTTCTGTTTTCCTATAGGTACTTGTAAAAAAATCACTCAACCTGCATTGGTCTGGTCTGGCTGTGACTCGAGAAACGCGAGATCGATTTGGCTAATTATTTTTGTATCGTACTTGTTAGCGTTCAGTAAAGGTTTCCAAGTACTCCGAGCGAAGTCGGAACGGGCAGCTACTAAAAATAAAGTTATGCTACACACACACATGTTTGAATTACTTCGCAGATGCGTGCAGGTTTCCTCACGATGTGTTCCTTCACCGAAAAGCTCAGTGGTTAAAAAAGCCGTGGCGGCCTAGTGGTAGATCTACCGCCTCTCATGCAGAGGGTCGGAGGTTCGATGCCGACTGGCACCTCTTAAGTTTACTTATGTGCGAAATTCAATTTGAATTCATTTCCATACACTATGCGAAAAAGCCAGTGCGGACAAGGAGCTAAAACGTGTATTCCTTTCAGAACATATTCGCCGCGCTGCTGGACCCCAAGGTGCCCATGTCGCAGCTGATCACTCGCTTCCAGGAGTACGCGGAGTTCCGCGACGTGCAGCAGTACGGGCTCAAGACCATTTCTCTCCTCGCTTATAGCAAGTCAGTACACGTTTACATTTTTGACGCGATAACGTCTTGTAAATTTACGAAAAAACACGACGCAACAGTAGCGTTGTAGCGTGACGTGACGCGTTATCACGTATAAAATTATCCGTCCGTAAACCGACTTTACATACGACCAATTTTTTTATACACTTTCTCAAAAACAGAACATTTCGATACCTTGTTTAACGTGCGAAAGGTTCGTCGTTTCCGAACGAGCGCTCATTGTATTTTGACAGCTAGTGATCGGCCGTAAGTTTTTTTGAGCTTACTTTTTGTTTTTTAAACATGTTTGTTTATTTTTGTCCCAAATTTATTAAAAAAATACGTTTGATAAACGTGGGATATTGACATTTTCACTCGTCCCTAATGTTAACGATCGCTTTCGCTCGCGCCAACATAACTCGTGATAATCGTGATAAAATGACAAACTTTTCTGTTGCATCAAAATGTACTATTACGATTTAGTCTCTATTTCTTTTTCATTCGGTATCGGCGATCAGTCGCACTCGTGTAGGTAGATCAATTTAATTTTCTGATGCGTAGAAGTGTCCTAGTGGGCACTTTTCTGAATAAATGATTTTATTTAGGTTTCCTTTTAACATTAGTTGATTTCTTTAATGAAATATGATTCGAAGGCGAAGAGGCCAGTGCGTTGTGGACTAGAGTTTCTTTCTAAGATTGACCTAACCTTTATCTTTTGTTTTGTCTCTTTTACTCTTGATACGTTATACGTATGACTACTTTACTTACGGATTTAAAATTAATACCTACATTTGTGCAAGTGTGAAAACAAATTAACTGTGTTGTACTTTCTGGGTGCGCGTGTTCTATAATTGATCCTTTGGTCATCACTTCCCATCAGATGTGATTGGGACTAAACGGTGCCCATATACAACCAAAATAACTTGTTTACAATACATTTAATTTTAGCTCTTCGTAAAACAATACCTTACCTCAATATTTGATTACGGAATTTCAACAAAAAGTTCATAAGATTTCTTTGTTTCTCGAACGAAACAAATATCCATTTAATCTACTTAAAAAGAATACGTGGGCAGTCCCAAAAATAACTTACTCCGTTTGATCACCGTGAAATGTACTCAATCGAAGCACCATCACGACGCAGAGTTTGTTCCTTCTCGTAATAGTACATTACAGACCTAGGGTGGTGAATTCGTAAATGTCCCAGACCGCATAAATATGCGTTCTGGGGCTTTACGAATTACCGCCCGTGGTTTGTCAAAAGTTTTACATCTTGCCTTGGCCAAGAAGTGAGATTTTCTCTCCGCGTAGCGGGCAGAAAATCACACTTTTCGGCCAAGAGTGATGTAAAAGCAGTTACGGCACCCACCTTGCGCGAAACTCTTTCATGTCCAAATGATCAGTCAATATGATGCAGACAGCGCTTTTTGAAATCCTTACACTGTCAAGCTCGCGGACTTTTTTAGTCGGCGGTCGTCTAAAACCATTTCTTGTTATTTTAACTTGCAATATGTAAGTAGGTGTGTATTTTTATTCGGGTGGAATTATGCAACAATAATTTCAACCGATTGAGCTGATATTTTGTATACCTACACGTTTAGTTTGGATAACAATACATGGTTAGCTGTGTGACGTCATTAAAAATCCAACATGACGGAACACCCAAGATGGCGGGCTTATTATTTTTAATGAACTTAAAGGGCTTACTGAGAATAACCCGAATAATAAAGTGACGTCACTCAAAATGCAATATGGCGGACTAAGTTAGCTTGCTTTCCTACAATATGGGTATCAAATGAAAGGGCTGGCTGAGAATAATTCGAAAAATAAAGTGAAGTCACTCTAAATCCAATATGACGGACTTCTAAAGATGGCGGACTAAGGTTTTTTATGCTTTTCTACAATACGTGTATCAAATAAAAGGACTTGCTGAAAATGCGAATGCGAGTGAAACTCCTTTGCTCCAAACCGTCTGAAATTTTGGTGTACTTGGGTTTTTGTCTTAAACCAATACTATTGTTATTGAAGAGCTCATATAAATTGTGTAATGACGTTATAAGATGCTAGTCAAAGTTTTAAAGGGAAAGTTCATTTTATTCTTTGCAGCGCATTGAAATAAAAGCTTGTTTTAAAAAAAGATTTTTAACTTTCTAACAATTCTGCTATAGTCACTTCACTTGGTCGGCTGCTTATTTGTTCATAAGTTCTTAGTAACTCGTACGGCCTCTAAACTCTGCCGCCCATTTTACTGTTGTAAAGGAGCAAAGTCCCCCAAAGTACAATCCGGCTCTGCTTTGATATAGGTTGGACTGAAACCTTTTAAATAAAAGTATTGTAACACGTAACAATGAACGACTTTTTCCAAGTCTGTAAAGTTGTTGATCGCTACGAAACAATCGACAAATGACGTAAAGTCGTTTGAATTACAAACGTTAGAAAGGCTTCTTTATGTAAAAAAGTCAAATGATAGCCGCTATTGTACACGTAAGATCGGTTACTTCTGACACTGCCCTCGTAATATACACTGTCAACTTACCTAGAAGATCAAATCGTATATAGAGTCAAAGAAAACGCTGTGACGACATTTTACCCACAGAATCAGCTATCGATTCTAAGCATGTTTTTTTTACGTTTTTCGAGTTAGTAAAAATAAGTAGTAAGAACTACTAACAAACAAATAGTTTTAATTAATTGATAAAGCATTGTTTCTTACCCTATTGATTGGCATTATCCGTGGGGGGAGTCACTGCTTTCCCAGTCACAGGCTCAAACCTAGTTGGGAAGACTGGGGTTCATCCTTGGTGTAACTGTCCACAACCTTACCAGTTTAACTTTGCGCTTGCAATATAACACACTATTGTATGTATTAAGTTAAGGTTACAAGTTTAAATAAAGTTATCTAATCTTATCTTATAAAAACTTCGTCGCAGGGCTCCGAACCTAGTCTTCATCCAGAACTACCTGGAGCTGTTCGATAAGCTGATGTCCGCGGGACTGCCGAGCACACCGCGGCTCTCCGAACTCCTTCCGCACAAGGACGACAGCTACTACTGCGAGAAAAACGGTCAGTTCTATATCATCTGTTGAAATGACACTTTCAGGGCTAACCAATGATTGGAGCGATGTATTAGCCACAAATAGACATTGGAAAATCAAAGTAGAATCAAGGCTAGGTGGTGTTCGTGTTCAAATCTGAGTTAAGCCGGTGTTTTTGCATTTCGCATGCGAGGAGCTCCAGATGGGAGTTCCTGGTGCAAAAAAAATACACTTTTAAGTTTATTATTAGTTACGTCAAGAAATTCTGTAAAAATATATTTGTTATTATGCACATACAATTTAATGATAATAATAATAATCTTGGAGTAGCGGCCACAATATCATGGTAGCAGGTTATGAAAATGCTTTGGACAACTGTATTACTTGAGTTACCCACTCTTTCCATAAACGACCACTGGCGTTTTCGCATAAGCTCGTAAAAGTCGTCTGCCCTGCTCACGGCAAACGGCTATGATACTGACCTCCGGATTATCACTAAATTCAGCGTCAGCGCTGGTAAATTTTAGTTAACTATAGTTTACCGACGCCGATTGAGCCAACCACTTGTGACACAGTCGGTCGTACACAGGCAAGGTGGCGTTCGTGTTCAATCCCGTGCTATGCCGTCGCTACATCAACCGCAGCTGGGGCTTCGCGTGCCAGTGGCCGCTGAGGGCTACTGAGCGGATCCACCGCCGGGCGCTGCTGCTGCTGGTCGACCGGCTAATGCCGCATCTGACCCGCCCGCAGCTGGCTACGGACTTGCTGTGCGACAGTTTGGATGGCGGTGAGTCTTCAGCGTTACTTATTGCCATTATTGGAGTCGGGCGCCAATGTGAGCCTGCTCAGGTTCAAGGAAACACGGTCCGGTTGGTGGACGAACGATTTATTAATTTAAGGGTAAAAGGCACAATTAATGTGCCTGTAGATGTAGGAGAATTACATTTGTTGAGTAATCGCGGAGAGGTAAAGGTTATTCTATGTTTGGTCACTAGTAATACGCACTATATAAGTATACTGATCTATAAGCGCTTTGCTTAAGATGAAATGCAGTTATATGAAGTTTAATGCACGTGGTAGTTCTAACGATATTTTGTAATTGATGTTATCTCGACAAAATCCGAAAGCAAAGTGAGTCAAAACATGCGCGCGTCAGCGAATCGCAAATTTGAAATGGTTTGTCGAAAAGGTAGTTTTAAATTTAGTGGTAAAGGTAACTGCCAGATAGTTCGGTAAAAAACCGGCCAAGTGCGTGTCGGGCCACGCGCAAAGTATAGGGTTCCGAAGTTGACGATGCCCACAGTACCTTTCTTATTAGCATCTAGCTAGCCCCTTTGGTAGGTATGACGTGCCCGCCCGACGCCCCTGCCGCTCGAGAAAAATCATCATCATAAGTTGGTCGACTATTACTCGTAAGTTAGCTGTGATAGTTTTCCTTTCCTCAACTACGTTATGTATGCCACAACCGTGATTTTTTTCAGCCATCCAAATACCACCATTTAGCTGGCGGGGGGGGGGGGGGACACGTGACCCTAACAAAAAATAGCACTTTAAAGCTTAATATTTCACAAACGCATCACTTAATCAAAAAATGGTTTTAACAAACCCACAATATTTTTTAAGACCTATTCAACGATATGCCGCACCATGGGGTACGCAAGAAAAAAAAATACATCCCTACTTTACGAGTAGGGGAGGTACCCTATAAAAAAATATATCTAAAAATTTTATTGTACCACTTTGTCAGCGTAACTAATATGCATATTCATGCCAAATTACAGCTTTCTAGAACTAAGCATCTTCGAGCAATAGTGCGGACAGACGGACGGACGGACGTGGCGAAACTATAAGGGTTCCTTGTGGACTTCGGAACCCTAAAAACGAGGCGGGTATCACCTCGTGACACTGTAGGGCCATTTATACTGGGTGGATTATAAACATTTGACGATATTTGAGGTCGAGATGCGCCCAGTTTTCCTGAATCCGATGGTGTATTTTTTTATTATCCTTTTCTACACAAGTTTTAAGTTGTAAACGAAAAAAGAATACTATGACGGTGTATCGTCGACATAATATCAATTTGATATTTTATTGTTCTTTTGACCATGCCGAAAAATGCCTGTGGGTTACTACTTATCGTCAGATGGTTTTGACCCACCCAGTGCATGTCATTTGAACCCGACTATTGCTGTTATTTTGTGACTTGGGGCAGGTACGTCTTGTTTTCTTTTCGGTGAATTGGCTATGGGTGAAAAATGACAATGTGCTCGATTATTTTTTTAAGGATAGGAATAACCTTCCGTATCAAGAGAAAAAAAATCTTAGAATTTTCCGCGCCGTAGATTCTGCGTAAAAATAAAATTGGTTTTGCGTTATGACGATTGAAATAAAGGTGTTTCCTTGGTCCAAGTATGCAGCACTACTTCTTGAAAAAAAGTGTTGACACTATTGACATTATTGATTTTTTCAAGAAGTACTGCTGCATACTTGGACCAAGGAAACACCTTTATTTCAATCGTCATAACACAAAATCAATTTCTTTTTTTTATGAAAATTCTGATATTTCTTTCCCTTGATACCGAAGGTTATTCCTAATCATAAAAAAATAATCGAGCACATTGTCATTTTTCACCCATAGCCAATTACGTGACACCCTAGGTGCATACTACATACGTTTTTGTATGATTGTAATTAATTAACGATAAGAGGTACCGTGTGGTGCCGGCAAAGAATTGCACCACCCCCTCTCTTCCCGTGGGTGTCGTAAGAGGCGACTAAGGGATAAACCGGAGGATGGGCAGCAGCGTCCTCCGAGAACTACCTTCATCAAACTGCGGTCGCCAACCCGCCTGCCAAGCGTGGCGACTAAGGCAATCCCCCCCAAGGGATAAAACTGGAACGATGAGGCCACAATTAAAACCCAGACCCCCAGTCCCCGGCGGCCCCGCTATTCCTGGCTCCGGTAGCGGCCATGGTAACGGCGGGGCAGGGGGTGCTAAAGTTAATCCCCGGCAGAGACCCGGCTACCAAAAACGACGACCCTTGGCCCTGGCAACATATAACTGCCGTACACTGCGGACCGACGAAAAGGTATTGGAACTGGAGGAAGAATTGAGCAGGTTACGTTGGGGAATCATAGGGTTGTCAGAAGTCCGGAGAGAGGGGGAGGACATGATAACCCTGAAGTCCGGTAACCTGTTCTATTTCCGGGAGGGCGACCAACAGTCCCAGGGAGGTGTCGGGTTTATCGTCCACAAGTCCCTCGCAAACAATGTGGTGAAGATCGAGAGTGTGTCGACCAGGGTAGCGTGCCTTGTACTCAGAATAACACAACGATATTCGTTGAAGGTTATACAGGTTTACGCTCCGACCTCGACGCACTCCGACGATGAGGTGGAGGCTATGTATGAGGATATTTCCAGAGCCATGCATAGCTCCAGAACTCACTTCACAGTTGTTATGGGGGACTTCAACGCGAAACTAGGCAAACAAGACGGTGAAGAGCTGAGAGTGGGGCAATTTGGAGTAGGGCGCAGGAATCACCGGGGCCACCTACTGGCTGGTTTCATGGAGAAGGAGGGACTCTATATGATGAACTCCTTCTTCAAGAAACGTGAGCACAGAAAGTGGACCTGGATGAGCCCTGATGGTGTAACGAGGAATGAGATAGACTTTATCATGTCGACGAGGAAGCAGATATTCGATGATGTCTCAGTGATCAATTCGGTTAAGTCCGGGAGCGATCACCGTATGGTACGAGGCACATTGAATATCCAAGTGAAGCTTGAGAGATCTCGACTGATAAAGTCTACGCTCCGCCCGGCACCGGCCCAGCTCCAAAACCCCGAGAGCTTTCAGCTCGAACTCCAAAACCGTTTTGCTTGCCTAGAAAGCGACGTGGACGATTACAACGACGGGTTTGTGGAAGCTGTCCATACGGTTGGGTCCAAGTTCTTCAAGACCCGCCGTACAAGAACCAAGAAAATCTCAGACTCAACCCTAAAGCTCATGGAGGTGAGGCGTGAGATGATTCTGCAGTCTTCAGGTGACGCTAGTCATTATCGGCAGCTCAATAGGCAGATCTCGAAGTCTCTGAAGCGTGATATACGCCGATTCAATACCAACAGTATTGAAAAGGCTATTGAGCGTAACAGAGGCTCGAAGGTGTTTGCCAAAGATCTGTCTATTGGCCAAAGCCAATTGACAAAACTGAAGACCGAAGACGGCAGGATCGTCTCATCCAAACCGGAGCTGTTGGGAGAAGTCGAGAAGTTCTATGGGCAGTTATACACGACAATCCGAACACCCGTCGCTGATCCAGCTAAAGACCCTAGAGCTAGATTAACCCGACACTATACCGAAGATATCCCGGACGTCAGCCTGTACGAGATTAGTATGGCTCTCAAACAGCTTAAGAACGGCAAAGCCCCCGGTGATGACGGAATTACAGCTGAACTCCTGAAGGCGGGTGGTAAACCAGTCCTTAAGGCCCTTCAGACGCTGTTTAATTCCGTCATCCATGAAGGGAGAACGCCGCGAGCATGGAACAGAAGTGTGGTGGAGCTCTTCTTCAAAAAAGGTGATAACACCTTGCTGAAGAATTATAGACCCATCTCACTTCTGAGTCATGTCTACAAGCTGTTTTCGAGAGTCATTACGAACCGTCTCGCGCGCAGGTTTGACGAATTCCAGCCTCCCGAACAAGCCGGTTTCCGAAAGGGCTATAGTACCGTAGACCACATACATGCGTTGCGGCAGGTTGTACAGAAGACCGAAGAGTATAACCTCCCCCTTTGCCTTGCATTTGTGGACTACGAGAAAGCCTTCGATTCGATCGAGACTTGGGCTGTGCTGCAGTCTCTCCAGAGGTGCCAAGTTGACTACCGGTACATCGAAGTGTTGAAGTGTTTGTACGAAAATGCCACCATGTCCGTCCGACTACAGGACCAGACCACGAAGCCTATTCCACTGCAGCGGGGAGTCAGACAAGGAGATGTGATCTCTCCGAAGCTGTTCACCGCTGCATTGGAGGATGCTTTCAAGGTGCTGGACTGGAAAGGGCGAGGCATCAATGTTAATGGCGAGTACATCTCTCACCTTCGATTTGCCGACGATATTGTAGTCATGGCTGAGACCATGGAGGACCTCAGTATTATGCTCGCTGACCTCAGCAGAGTTTCCGATCGAGTTGGTCTTAAAATGAACATGGACAAGACGAAAATTATGTCTAATGTCCATGTTGTGCCAACTCCCGTAATAATCGGAGGCTCTGCGCTCGAAGTTGTTGACCATTATGTATACCTGGGACAAACAGTCCAGTTAGGTAGGTCCAACTTCGAGAAAGAGGTCAATCGTCGAATCCGACTCGGCTGGGCAGCGTTCGGGAAGCTTCGCAGTGTCTTTTCGTCCAAATTACCGCAGTGTCTCAAGTCGAAAGTCTTCGACCAGTGTGTGTTGCCAGTGATGACTTATGGTTCCGAGACGTGGGCGCTTACGATGGGCCTCATAAGAAGGCTCAAAGTCACTCAGAGGGCAATGGAGAGGGCTATGCTCGGGGTTTCTCTGCGTGATAGAATCAGAAATGAGGATATCCGCAGTAGAACTGGGGTCACCGACATAGCCCGAAGAATTGCGAGCCTTAAGTGGCAGTGGGCGGGGCACATTGCTCGCAGGACTGATGGCCGATGGGGCCGGAAACTTCTCGAGTGGCGCCCGCGAACCGGGAGACGAGCTGTCGGTAGGCCTCCAACAAGATGGAGCGACGACCTCGTGAAGGTCGCGGGAAACCGGTGGAAGCAAGTAGCACAGGACCGGTCTGAGTGGCGAGCCTTGGGGGAGGCCTATGTCCAGCAGTGGACGTCTTTCGGCTGAAATGATGATGATGATGATGAAGAGGTATCTATTGAACGACTACCAATAAGAATGAGGGTTTCCTGAGATGAATAGATCCAGTAAATATTGTTTATTACTAGCTCCTGCCCGCGACTTCGCCCGCGTGAAATTTGGTTATTGCGTTCCCGCGGGAACTATGCGTTTTTCCGGGATAAAAAGTAGCCTATATCCTTTCCCGGAACTCTAACTATCTCCATACCAAATGTCATCCAAATCGGTCCAGCCGTTTTAGCGTGAAGAGGTAACGGACAGACAGACAGAGTTCCTTTCACATTTATAATATTACTAGCCGTTTGCCCGCGACTTTGTCCCGCGTAGTCTTAGAATTTGCGTACCCGATGATACTATACATATAGATGGTTATAGTTATAGTAGTATTGAAAAACTGGTCTGACCCGTGGAAAACCCGTTCCCGTGGGAATATCTGGATAAAAAGTATGTTATTCCCAGGGTCGCAAACTATAACCAAATTTCATCCAAATTGGTCCAGTCGTTGCGACGTGAAGGAAGGACAAACAAAAAAACAAACAAACACACTTTCACATTTATAATATTAGTAAGGATTAGCTTTTCCCCGCAACTTCGTATGCGCAGAAGTATTAAAAAGTAAAATCCCGATTTTTCCCGTTCCCGTGGGAATTTTGCAAAATACTTTCTTAGCAGATCCTACGTCATAACATCTACCTGCATGCCAAATTTCAGCCCGATCCGTCCAGTGGTTTGGGCTGTGCGTTGATAGATCACTATGCCAGTCAGTCAGTCAGTCACTTTTGAGTTTTATATATTTAGATAATATGGATTTAAGGTCAATTTCTATCTTAAACTTGCAAGCATTTTATGTTATTCTCGCGAGATTGTTAATCTGGTATTTTTATATAGTGTATTAGTGTGTATAATAGTGTTTTTGTATCCAGACTCCATACTTTCATGTTTAAAAGTGGTCTTTCAATCGGTAATGCTTTTTTATTCTTACTAGTAAACATGATCTCTCTTTAAATACTTATATTCAGTCTAGCTTTACATACAGTTAGATAGCTTTTGTCCGTCAGTGGCGTCTCAAATGACGAGGGAAAAATAGTGGAAACCCTCTACTACTACAGCCTATTTGCGTTCCACTGCTGTGCACAGGCCTCCTCTCATCATGAGAGGGTTTGGGCTATATTCCCCACGCGGGCCCAGTGCGGATTGGGGACTTCACACATATCTTTGATTTACTCACCCTCATTGACACCTTATCTCATCGAATTCCTTCTTCCAGGGACCACGATCAGCATCCTAGCGCTCCGCGGCATGCTGGAGCTAGTGACAAAGCACAAGATCGACTACCCGGACATTTACGACCGTCTGTACGCCATGTTCGAGCCGGAGATATTTGCCACGCGCTCCAAGCAGCGCCTGCTGAAGCTGGCCGACGTGTTCCTGAGCTCCACGTGAGTCCTCTCGGCTCCTCCCGACTCCTCCTGGCTCCTCTTTACTCCTCCTAGCTCCTCAATGTTCAAATACCAACAAATTTCTACAAGCTTCTTTATTCTTCACCTCGTTTCTCCATGCTTCACAATACCATCGGGTGGTTAGAGTTCGCTTATTTACTCCATGGTATCATTTGGGTATATCAACAATATCATGGGTTTAAATCCACCCATTGTGGGGATTCTGTACCATTTTCAAAACCTTTTTTTCATGTGGCATCTTCTAAGCATCTCACGCTCGCAGTAATAGTATTCCTTTTCTTTCTTCTTAAATAGTTGATTGAACCATTTAAATCAAGTCGCGTGGGAACGGGCGTGAGTTTATGTATGTATGTATCATCATCAGTTCAGCCGAAAGACGTCCACTGCTGGACATAGGCCTCCCCCAAGTCGCGCCACTCGACCCGGTCTTGGTCTTTTAGATTCGTCATTTCTTCCATGTCCTTGAGAATCTGTATGGTACCTTGAATATCATTTGGTAAGCGTCAAGCGAATAGCTTGGGCGTAACCGGCACTGGGTTGGTAACTGGAAAAGCTATGTTGCTTGGCGAGTGCATTGTGCCCAGTAGATTGGCCAGTAACTGGAATCTAAATCAGACACGCGTTTGACCGTTTTGAACAGACCTGTCATTCTGACTTTGACAGTGGATTTCTGGAGCGAATGCCGGTGAAGCCGGAAAACCAACCCAGATGCTGGAGACGTCGCGTTTCTTGTTTTCCTTTGATATTTCCAAGATGTACGACGGCTGTGAGAGTTACTGTGTTATTCAGAGTCTCCCTCGACATATGTATGTATATATTTAAACTAGCTTTTCCCAGCAACTTCGTATGCGCGGTAATATTAAAATGAAAAATCCCGTTTATTTTCGTTCCCGTGGGAATTTCGGGAAATCCTTTCTTAGCGGATGCCTACGTCATAACATCTACCTGCATGCCAAATTTCAGCCCGATCCGTCCAGTGGTTTGGGCTGTGCGTTGATAGATCACTATGTCAGTCACCTTTGAGTTTTATATATTTAGAAGATGGCTATTTTTACAGCCGTATCTCTGAGTCGTTGGTCGCGGCGTTTGCGAAGCGCCTGTCGCGTCTCGCGCTGATCGCGTCGCCGGAGGACGCGCTCGCCGTGCTCGCTCTCGTGGCCACTCTGCTCGCGCGCCACCCGGGCCTCCGCCGGATGGTGCGCCACCCCCAGCCGGCCGTCAGTGAGTGTCGGACACACACACAAACACACATACATCATCCAATACACTGTCGCACACTGTTGACATAGTTTCACGCACAGTTAAAACATCGGCATGGTGTAACACACGGTTAAGACATATTTTCACAAAACGAAACACCACTGACATGGTACACTGTAGTTCTTAAGAGGGTTTATCCCGAAAGTTGGCAACGTCGCATATAGCTGTCAAATGTTTCGCTGTTTTTATTAATTTCTCAATATTACTGAATTAAAAAAGAAGTTATCATTCTATGGTTGAATGACGCGTCTCGTTTTACATTTGTTGGTTAGGCATTCAAATTATAAGATAACATTAAAATGCATGGAAAATGCGATGGAAAGTTTTCAAAAGATAGTACTTCCATAGTCCAAAAAATTTCATGTTGCTATGATATTTTTTGTAATCCATACTTAATGTTTTATTCAACCATAGAGCAATAATTCATAATTTCATTCAGTAATATTAAGAAATTAATAAAAACAAAGAAATATTTGACAGCTATTTGCGACGTTGACAACTTTCGGAGTAAACCCTCTTAAGTTATTTTGTACCGTTTACTAACCATATTTACCATGCTATTTTTATTTACTATGCTTACTAACAAATTGTGTGGAGTTTTGTTACAGTTCCGAAGTAATAGCACATTATGATACAAGTCTGCTGTGTTGACCATTACATACATGGCGGTAAATGGCACGAGCCGATACGGCGAGATCGATACAGAGTCAAGTATGTAATGATCAATGCAAAGTGCAAATACGACGTTTTTCAACAACACAGTTTGTGACGAAAATCATGCTTATATTGCTCATCTTCTAAAGATAAAACGTCAACTACGAAAGAAAATAATAAATAAAATGGAGAAACGTCAAGTTTGTATAAAATAAGGGCAAATGCACTTAGAAACCCAGTTGTGCCAACATAACAGCACTTAGTAATGATAAATGTGTATGATTGTTCGCATGAAATTATTTGTAGACGGTAAAAAAAATGTTTTACCCGGTTGAATTAAAAATGCTTCGTCGGTTCACATGTAACTTGCAGTTTCGTACAAACTCAACTTAGTATCGCAATATCACAAAGCTAGTAAACGCGAGTTTAGTGAAATAGGCGTTACGAGCCCAAAATCAACGTGTTGAAACGAGCAATAATCGTGTAATTCGTACTGATCCTTGACTTTCTGTTTCAAGTCTTTCAACATCCTATAGAAGGAGGTAAGTTGGACATACTCGTACAGATACTATCGAAATAAGCTAAATAGGCAGAAGTTGTTATATTTGCAATCGTAAGCCTTATAGATAAGCCACTTTGACAGTAAAATCGAGCAATGTCTGCTTATGTAGCATAGTTTATAAATACTGGAGCGTAGTAAAAATGTGACTTCGGAATATGAACTTTCGATGGGATGAATACGTACGTCTGTCTATGACATCGTAGCTCTGAACCGAACGGGTGATTTTTAATAATTTATAATAGGCATGATGATAGTATCAATAAATTGAAAATCTTTTTAGTCCTTGATTATTGAAGAATAAGGTACACGTTTTTTTTTCAGTGATTATTGACAAAGATGAACACATCAAAACTCTGTAGTGTGAGGTTGTGACGTCAGAATTGAGTACAAATTGACCTATAATATGTAATAACATGTGGACGAACAGTGCCTAACTGAATATGTCAAAATATATGGAGCAAACTGACATTAGAAAATACTTTCCAATATGCTAGTAACGCCTCTTTCTAACGAAGGCCAAACGGGTGCCCGAGCTGATTGTGAATCCTTACTTATAATGATTATACTAAATAAAAAGTGACGTATTGCGAATTTGAAAAACGACGTATCTTCGTCCGTTTTTGGTTTACGTAACGAAATAAAAATCGGGTCGAATATTTTTTGATAATCTAACTGAGCGGACTAATTATATTTCTGCAGCCTATTATAGTAACTTGGGCTATCACCCATTTTCGCTTAATTTTTGACACCCGATATTATATGTAAAGCTGCTACTACTACAGCCTATTTGCGACCCACTGCTGGGCACATGCCTCTTATCATGAGAGGGTTTAGGCTATAGTCCCCACGCGGGTCCAGTTGGGGACTTCACGCACATTTTTGAATTACTTCGCAGATGCGTGTAGGTTTCCTCACGATGTTTTCCGTCACCGAAAAGCTCAGTGGTTAATTCAAATCGAATTTCGCACATAAGCAAACTTAGAGGTGCGAGCCGGAATCGAACACCCGACCCTCTGCATGAGAGGCGGTAGGTCGAACCACTAAGCCACCACGGCTTTATGTAAAGCTAATTTAGCTTATTCTATACAACGTGATTATGAGTAACCCGAATAATATTACCAGCATATACCTGAGATTGAAACTATTTTTATTCCATACGACCCCAGTCGGAGTCGATCAGAGATCGTATTTAATACAAAAAGTTAAAAATCATATTTCAACCTGGTTCCATTATTACATTTAGTATTACTTACGACCTCAGGCATACGCTAGTATAGTAGTTCCATCTCACGACTGCGCGTGAGCCACGGTTGTAGTGGTGACGCGTGTGAAGCGGCAAGACAGCGAGACCGTATATGTGTATCCACTCACACTACCATGGCTCACGCGCAGTCGTGTGATGAAACTAAAATTATTCGGGCTACTCAAGTTCATCGTGTATAATAATGTGTGTAGAGATCTTCTACTATCTAAAGTCCCGCGCCTTCACATTTCAAAACGCTTCAATGTATTCAAAAATCACCACCAACACTCTCAACACATGTGTGCGTGCTGAGACAGCGATCAACTATGCGTTGAGAGTGTTGTTGGTGCTTTTTAAATAATAATAATAAAAAAAATGTGAAGGCGCGGGACTTCAGATGGTAGAAGATCTCTATGTTATTTGCCCCAGTGCCCCAAGATCCGTACGTGATGGACGAGGCGTGCGCCAATTCATCCCGCGCCATCCACTCCTCCCTCTGGGAAGTCGCCGCTCTCAAGTGAGTTTACTTCCATTAAATTAAATTAAATTAAATCAAATTAAAATCTTCATCTCGGAAATATTATACTAATGTATAAATTATTTAAGTTAACATTAAAACTTAGTTAACGCATTCACTGCCACTTCTTTTTACGAACTTTCGCCAGGTGCCACATCTGTCATTAAGGGAACATTGCAACGCACATGTGCGTTCGAGGCACTGCGGGAAAGTCAGCAAAACGCATATATGTGTTGGTGGCAGTGAATGCCTTAAGTAAATAGTTCAAAACCTTATTTGTTAAAACTTTTCGTAACTTCATTTGTATTGTTATTATTAACTCACTTTAAGCTTATTTAGTTTTGTGATAATACTCATAGATTTTTGGCTTTGATAAATGGAAGAGCGCTGCTGTCTGAGATACAGGTTCAACAACCTAGTTCAGACACAGTCGAGTCATTCATCATCATCATCATCATATAATGTAAATCTATTACTTTAAGATTATATATCTTGTGCTTCACATATGTAACTTTTTTTGAGAACCAATAAAGTTATTACTATTGTTTATTATTTAGTTAAGGCTCTCCTGATCCAGCATCATCAAATTGCTCATGTAAGATCATACTTTTCTAAGAAATGTTAAAAGTTAAAACTATGAAAAAAAACATATGTTATATTTGATTATATCATCCTTACATTGACAGCTTTCTTTACACGTTTCATGAAATTTCGCTCGATGCAATTTAGTTCCAAAGTAACCTCTAACTCGGACCTTTAATCCTACTTTACTCCAGTTTATTATATCAAACAGTGTAAAACTAAGTATAACAGAAACATTATCCATATTATATGCATACATTGACAGCTTTATAAATGCCATGTTTTTAGACGGCATTTTTATAGAAATTAAAACGCGTTGAATACTAACTAAATCGGCCATTCTGTGCGTAGCGCTTTCTCTTTCACTCGTTGCACGAGTGACAGTGACGGCTGAGCTGTGTATAGGAACGGCCTTAATAAGTACATATAGAACAGAAACAAGGTAATTATATGTATTCTAATGGATCAGAAGTAAATGAGACTAAAATTATCAAACAAATAAAAAGGAATCTAAGTCTAGCCATTAAAGGCTCTTTGGTTATCAAAATGACTGGTCTGAACTCTACTACGCGCGCGCCCGAAGTGTCGTCTCCTCTGGACCTCTCGGGCTGCTGCTGCGGTCCTCTCCCCGCTACCCTCTGCTTCGTCAGCCCGATGCGGAATGCCTGGATGACGTGTGCTCTGGTGTAGTGAGCAGGACAGACGATCATCCTTTGTTGCTATCCTCTTCACTCGTCATTTGTCGGTAATAGTATAGGGTCAAGCAAAACGTTGTGACGATATTTTACCCACAGGATCAGCTTTCGATTCTGACTAAGCATAGGTACTTTTTAGGTTTTTAATCTTCTTCGAGTTAGTAGAAAAAAATGTATGGCCCAGTATGGGATTGATGGTGTGAGCGTGAGTTACCTGAATTCCGTACTATCTTTTTACCCACTCGAAAAAACTTCAAAGCATAAAAAACGTTCTTGGATTCGATATCCATACTAATATTATAAATGCGAAAGTAACTCTGTCTGTTACCTCTTCACGCTTCAACTGCTGGACCGATTAAGATGAAATTTGGCATGGAGATAGTTGGGGCCCCGGGAATGGACATAGGCTACTTTTTATCCCGGAAAAACGCATAGTTCCCGCGGGGACGCGAGAACCGAATTCCACGCGGGCGTAGTCGCGGGCAGAAGCTAGTATAAGATATCGTCGCAACATTTTGCTTGAGCCCGCTATAGTCTGACGATCTCCTTATTGCGCGTGCGTCGGTGAAGGTCGGTTGGAGCAATATTCAAGGGCGCTTCAAACTTTCATACAGGCTACCTACTAGCACATGGTGGGCACGGCCTAATAACATTTTTTAAATAAAAAAAACCGGCCAAGTGCGAGTCGGACTCGCGCACCGAGGGTTCCGTACAAACCTGTAAGGTTTACAAAGTTCGTTCTTTACGACAATCGAGTCATAACTATGGTATTTTTATTGCAAAATGAAATTCATAACATTACAATGGGGAAAGATGGAGTAGCATAAATTTAAGACAAAGATCTTAAAAAATATATATTTTGTAATGTAACTAAAAATTTAAGGTTTTCGGAATTTTTCCTTTATGTGTGCTATAAAACGTTGCTTCATGCCAAATTTCAAGATTCTAGGTCGACTGGAAGTACCCTTTAGGTTTTGATTCCCTTGCGAGTACTTGCGAGTTTCAAAATATGCAGCTTAAATTGCTGTTTCTTTTGATTGCGTTGACATAGAAGTTTGATTTTGTTACAGCTTAAAGGTATTATAGACCTGAGTATTTGGTATGAATTTCAATTTAATACCTCTACGCGTTTATGAGGAAATGGGTAGTAAGGTTAAAATTATTAAAAAAATATATATTATGTGATGTAACTAAAAATTTATGGTTTTCGTAATTTTTCCTTTATCTATGCTATAAGACGTTGCTTCGTACCAAATTTCAAGATTCTGAGTTCACGGGAAGCACCCTGTAGGTTTTGATTCCCTTGCAAGTGTCGAAAATTTGCGGCATAAACGGCTGTATCTTTTGATTGCGTTGGCTTAGAAGTTTGATTTTTTCACAGCTTCAAGGGACAGTAGACCTGAGTAATTGATATAAATTTCAGCTTCATACCTCCACGCGTTCCTGAGAAAAAGGGTCTTGACAGACGGACGGACGGACGGACAGACGGACAACAAAGTGATCCTATAAGGGTTCCGTTTTTTCCTTTTGAGGTACGGAACCCTAAAAATACAGTGGTGTCAAGTTCACTATAATAAGACAGTCATAGCTTTGGGGCGGTTCACTTGACACCGACTTCACAGGCTGTCGGAGTTTGAACTAGGTTCTATTTTTTTATTTTAAATTTTTTTTCGGCTATAGTTTCTAAACATGTATACGATGGGACGTAAGTCTCACTGTCTTTGAAATTGATGCCAAAATCATACACATGCTAACAAATTTTGAGGAGTTCCCTCGTTTTGTCATGGATCCCATCATCAGAACTAAACCAAATTATTAAAAGGGTTCAAGTTGGAGGTACACCTTTCAATTAAAAAAAAAATCATCGAAATCGGTTCACAATTGACGGAGATATGCGTGGTCATACATAAAAATAAAAAAAATAAAAAATATATACGCGTCGAATTGAGAACCTCCTCCTTTTTTTTCGTCGGTTGAAAAGCACGATTTCGAACACAATAGGGATGACGACAACTTTTTTTTCCTTAGTCTATCAGGAAGATTATTGAAAAGTATTGGACACGTATTTTTTCTTTTTTCACGTAATCAAACTTAGACGGAGATATATTGAGTTGAAAAGTCGCGTGACGTCACGGTTAGGTACGATTTATACCTAACGGTGACGTAGTTAGCCCCCACTCTCCAACTATAATGCGTTTTAACTTAGTCATTCTTTGTTAATTTGATAAAACAAAAACTACGTGTCTAATATTTTTTTATTACCCGACTGACAGACTAATTAGAATTTCGATTTCTTCACCCTGTCGTCATCCCTATTAGAATGAAGCGTCAATGTGCGTGCGAGGACGTCTGTACACTTGTAAATGTGTGTGTACCACTACGCGGGCCAGTGATCCACTCTCCATCTCCGGATGATACAAATGACGGTAAACGAGTCGGGCGCGAGTTGCGCGCCGGCTAGATTCAGGCGGGTGATTCCGTGGCCATTCTGTATGTAGTTACTATTAAATATTCTGTGCTACTACTAGGCAGCGAGGCGACATCTAGTATCGCATTTAACACTTATTTTAGGTTTACCTTACTTTTTCTATGATCTGGAAAAGTGAAAATATTTTTCGTTGCAGGTTGCACTTCACGCCGGAAGTAAGAGCTAGCGCGAGTCGCGTGCTCGCCGTCGCCGAAGGCACCGCGCTGCCCGATGTGCCCGCAGTTGGGGACAACGAGGTACCCACCAATATACCCACACACACATGTAGACCAATACAGATCGATTCACGGAAGATGGCCCGAGAAGAAATGAACATAAAACGATAAAAAAAAAGATATACACAGTGTCACTGTCACAATGAAGACGAATCTAATGACACCTCACTAACTAAAATCCATCAAGCCGTTTAGGCTACAGGGCGTGTGAAATAAATGTACCCACATACATTATATATTCTTATTTTTACACTTGATAAACATAACACTCCTTCTGGTGCAGTTGGGTAAAAAGTAATGTCATTTGTCACCGTGTGAATTTCATTCTTATAAAAGAAGCTCTAAATATTCTGTAAATTGGGGCGGTTATATGACAGGGTTGTCTTAAAACACTACTACTACAGCCTATTCGCGTCCCACTGCTGGGCACAGGCCTCCTCTCGTCACGAGAGGGTTTGGGCTATAGTCCCCACGCGGGCCCAGTGCGGATTGGGGACTTAAAAGACGGTTGTTACTTATTGATTCAACCTGTATCTAACCAATTTGTGACGCACACAAAACATTTTACAATGCAACAATATGGTACCGCCGAGCTGTTCTGACGATGGAGCTTGGAGGTTGGCATGGAAATGTCAAAGCGTTGTTTTAGTTTTTGAACTATTAAGAGGGTTTACTCCGAAAGTTGGCATTGGCGCAAATAGCTGTCAAATATTTTGCTGTTTTCATTAATTTCTGAATATTACTGAATGAAAACATTAATTATCGCTCTATGGTTGAATAAAACATTAAGTATGATTTGCAACAGTTATCATAGGAACACGAAGTTTTTAGTACTATGGAAGTAATGTCTTTTGAAAACTTTCCATCGCAGTTTCCATTCATTTTAATGTAATCTTATCATTTGAATGTCCAATCAACAAATTTAAAACGAGACGCGTCATTCAACCATAGAATTATATCTTCCTTTTTAATTCAGCAATGTTGAGAAGTTGATAAAAAACAGCGAAACATTTGACAGCTATATGCGACGTTGCCAACTTTCGGGACAAACCATCTTAAACACGGTTGTTACTTATTTATTCAACCTGAATGTAACCAATTTGTGACGGACGCATAATAGTACATTACAGACCTAGGGCGGTGAATTCGTTAATGTCCCAGATCGCAGGTGTTTGTGACCCGAACCGAAGGTGAGGGCCATAAATATGCGATCTGGGGCTTTACGAATTACCGCCCGTGGTTTGTCAAAAGTTTTACGTCTTGCCTTGGCCATAGCGAGCAGAAAATCCCACTTTATGGCCAAGGGTGATGTAAAATGTTTTACGTCACCCATGGCCGTAAAGTGTCATTCGGTTCGGGCCACAGAAACCTTCGATCTGGGACATTTACGAATTCACCACCCTAGGTCTGTAATGTTCTATTACAATGCAATAATATGGTACCACCGAGCTGTTCTGACGATGGAGCTTGGAGGTGGGCATGGAAACGTCAAAGCGTTGTTTAGTTCTTGAACCATTAATTTATCACTCCACAGCTTTTCGACATGGAGGTGCGTAAACGCTTCAAGTCGATCGAGGTCAACTTCGTGCGCTACCCGGGCCTGTCTCACCTCTCCCCGTGCGAGCAACTCGCCCGGTACTGGAACATCGACGTTTAAACCCCTGAAGCGTTTCGATTCTTATTGTTAATTTATTATATCCTTTCAACCAGCAAGGGCCGTTTGAAGATTACGTATTTTATACGCGCATACGACGCGCGCTTCCAGTATAAAGCAACAATTAATAAGAAACCGTATTAGAATACAATGTGACTCGTTTAGATCGGTCGGCATGGACAAGTTTGAAACTACAAGACATAGAGAGATCTGTTCTTAGGATCCATGCTTAGGATTTTAGTGACAAGTAAAACTGCATTTATAGACATATACATAAAAAGTAGTTCTCAGTTCGGGAATCGAACCTGGCTGTCATTTCGATTATTAAATTAACAGATGGGAAATACAATGCATTTTTTTAAATTCTGATGTTATGTTTCTTGAAAACATTTAATAGTCGATATCTAAATACAATGTAGAAATACTGTATGTCCGAGTTCGATTCCTGAACTGAGTACTTCTTTTTTTTAAATCTGTGAATGCTGTTTTGGTTCTCAATAAAATCGATGACATAGTTCCTAAAAATAGATTTTTGTGTGTCTTATAGTTTCAGTCTTGTCCACAATGACCTTTTTCAATGGGCCACCCTAAAAACACTGTCCATTTCAAATCTATAACTGTATAAAATACGCCCTCTGCATAGGTCCTATGAAATATTTTTCTTTTCAAAAAGGAATGATTCTTACTCGTAGATTAGTACTAACAAGGGCAAATATATGTCCTCTGCCAAAGCATCAAAATTATGTATATTTGTATATATATTTTGTCGCTTTGGGCTGAAACATCGGCTCTTAGCTATACGAGTATCAATTTGGTAAAAGTAGAAGACAATAATTAATATTTTGACTGTCATATCAACTTCTATATGAGATTTATTTATATTATTGCGAAGTTCAAAGCCTTTTCCTTTACGAAATATTTTTTTGAAAAGAAAAGTATACATTTTTTTTATAGAAAAAAACCCGCCTAATTATACCGTTAAAACCATTTCTTTGTAACTTATAGGAAAAATATTTGTTCAAAGTTTAAATTTATTTAGTTTTTTTTATAATACAGTATGCGCATTTTGTTACATATAGACATAAGAGTTACCCATAAGAAATTTAGTATTTTTCTTTAGGCGACTAAACCTAATTTAGCCTTTTCTTTCTGTCGCGTTATGACAGTCAAGGTCAATGTGGACTTTTAAAAAGGAAACTGTTTGACAATAACTGTTTGAATTTACCAATAAACATATTCGTTTTTTATCTTTCAATTGCACAAAGAATTTGTTGAGTTAAAATTAGAGAAAAAATGTCTCGTTTTCTTATTAGTTCAAAATCAATCATGAGAGTATTTATCCGTAATATTTTTTGAGAGTAATTGTTTTTTTGTACCTTTTTATAATTTGGAAACTATTTTGTTTATGATGTTTCCAAACGTAAGGTGATACCGGAGAATAGGGTGAACATTTTTTTTTCAATTTTGAAGTGGTGGTGTTAACGCCCGTTGTTTTTATACTTTACACATTTCGAGAAAAGAGAGAACTTTAAGAAATGTTACACGATCTATTTTTTCTCTCGTTACGTTTCTGAATTTTACAAAAAAAAGCTTTTTTTTGTATGCTTAAACATTAATTATATTGTGTGATAAATTTAATTCCACTTCTCCTCTTTTTCAATTTCAAACTAAAACCAGTTTTCTTTGTACGCCGATACGTTTCATTTTTTCCTGCTACTACAGAATCGTCTAAGTGTCTATTTTAGTACGCTGTCATATATTTCAGATTATTTTTATTATTTGGAATATTTGAAACCGTTACATAAAGATAAAACTACGATCTCGAAAAAAAAACTACTGCATATTTTTGGCTATTCTTTGCTTTACGTTCCCTTTTTAATTAGCCTTAATCACCAACCCAATATTATTTGAAAGTAGCTCTTATGACATACGACAGTGTACAATAAATGTTATTTCAGTGTGTAAATGTCACTTGTGTGTTGATTGTTCGATGTTGCGTGTCGAGAAAATTACAAATGGCGTATAAATGGCTCTCACTTTTGCCTGGAACGAATTGTGCAGGAAAATTTGCGTCATTTGTAAATTATTCGATACGATAAAATATGTTCATTGTTAGATAATAGTTAAATGTAAGCACTCTGTTACCTCCGGATATAAAGATAGGTTTTGAGTAAAAGTTTGATATTGAATTAAACCTTTAGATCATTTCGACTGATTGACCCATATATTCACTATCTATCATCTTACCCGCTAGCCAGCCTCCAAATCCTCCAAAGTTTATATCCTCATTTTCATTGCTGCTCAGTGTATTTTTGTTTGTCTATCTGAAGGGAATCCAATAGACCCACAGACGAACTAAGCGTATGTTTTTAATCACAGAACAGCCATATGGAAAATGTCAACATGTGAATTTAAATTCAAGCTTTTATTCAAAAATTGTCTATAAAACTGAACACTTTAATGCATAAAATACATATTAACATATGAAGGGTACAGGGAAGAAATAAATCTCTAATGACAATTTTTAAAGAGATATAATCTCGTTTTGTAGATGTCGTTGAGCGCTCTAATTTGGACCCAAAATCCTATTTAAAAAAAATTACCTTAAGTTCCTTTCTTGGGTACCCTTCATATGTATGTTATTATTTAAGTTCAAGGTTATTTTTCATGTTACGTATCTAAATTGTCGAAGACAAGAAATTCTGTCCGCTACGTTTTTAAGAGTTGAAGTTTTTTAGGGAATTTGTATGGAGCGAAGTCTGATTAGAGATGAGTAAGGTATAGGAATTTGATAACGAATTGAAATGACGGGAATCACACAACATTAACTAGGAATTTTTATATTAGAATTAACCTCTTACAGGAAATAGTCTAATTAAAATTAATGTTGATTTATCTAAATCTATATTGAAATAAACGCTCTGTTATTCTTGTAAATCAAGAGATTTTTTTGTACAGTCGACGTCAAATAGATATTCACACTTTTGGACGTTAATACAACGGAACGTCAAAGTGATATTTACACTTTTTCACTCTAGAAAAAGTGTAAATATCACTTTGACGTCGACGGTACATAATCTCGCAAAAAGCCATTAGTTTTTTTTGTCTGTTGTGTGCATTTGAGACTCTAGTCGGTAAAGGTTATCTTTGAAATGCGGTTATATTTGATTTGACGATTTTTTATATCTTATGGCACGCTACGTCGCTGCTACGGTCTCGCGCACTACACAAGTAGTTAAGTTCGTGTTGGATGTTTTGTGTTAGTAAAATTAAGGTTATATCTTTGGAAAAGAGTTTTTTATAACATGTAACACTAAACAGTGAAAAATAGCAAAACTATACTTAATTGTTCTCTAACCTGCCCAGTGTGTCAACGGGGAAATCAAACAAGTTCCTGAATTGAAGTTGATTTGATTTTTATTACAGTAAACGTCATTGTACAACGAATAATTATATTTTATTCGCATTTATTAAACACGTAACGTAAGCCAAATTTTGGAGGTTTCAAACCTTTTTGATTAACATTTCACTCTGTGATCAAGGAGTAGTAATAAGTATGATTCGGTATAGTTGGAATTGGACCAGAATTTCATGAAGTCGTATAAACTATTACAAAATTACCAGCGACTTGAATGATGAATATAAGTATACTTTTACTAAAACGTCATAATTTAAATAAATAATTATCACAGAAATCAACTGAAATGTTTCATGAGATTCTGATACAGTTATAGTTTAATATTAGATCTGAAGTAGTATTTTTGAATAGAAAAAAAAATCACTTGAAAATGCTACTTTAGTGATAGAGGGGTACAGTAATGAATAGGTACTTTTTTTTGTTTCAAATTCATATAACGCAGGTTGTCCCATGGGTTACCGGCCACTATACTTTCTATTTAAATTTAACAATCATCCTTTATATTTAAAATATTATTCTCTCTTAAACAAGAGAGAATAATATTTTAAATAGTAAAATCATGGCTTTTTTTATCTTCAATGTCTTATTGACACTCATGAGCAAAAGTAACTACAACCGAAGCGCTCAAAACGATCTGCACAAGTGCACGCGGCATAGTTCTCTAAAGAAGAAGCGTGTATTTTTGTGGGAAATGTTCACTAATTTTGGTTCATGTCGCATAACCTTGGGACAAATCTCTGTTAGGATATAAAATTCAACTCTACTTGTTTTTTTTTTTATTTTTTGTAATATTGCAATCGCACATATCTTATAACAAACGACACATTTTATGTTTCTATTTACTTGTATCACACGAGTCTTCCTGAAAATTTCCCCGTACCCTATTTGTTGCATTCCTGGTAAGAAATATACATTTGCTCTTAGATTAATGTAGGTTAAGATTGTTGACGTGGATGTTAAGGTTGTAAGATGCCATGTTTTGGTTAAGTATTGCGTTAATTAATTGTTTTTACCAAACCAAGCGAGGGTGCGACCGGAAATTACGTTTATTATTAGTGTAACAACTTTTGTAACAATTCTAAAATACCTCGTGGGACTTGTGCCAACCATTTTTCCTTGGTTATAAACCATTTGTTTTATATTAAGCAATGTCGTTTATTATTAATAATAAAAACAAGTCGCACCCGATGCATTATTAATATTTTTATATTTTTGATATTGCGTTTTCACATTGTTATGTCGAAGGATATTATCGGTGACTGGATTATTTCATTATCATTTCTACAGTTGTTGAGTAACTCAATATTTATTTCAAAAGACGCACCCACTGGACACAAAATTTATTTTAAAGTATTTCTATTTAAATTTAGCAATTGTGACTGAACAGTATAAGGAGCGTGTATTTCATTTCAAACCTTCGCTGTTGGCTGTTTCTATAATTTCTTTTCTCACACGTTTCTTTCGTCTCCAGGGTTACCATTAAATTAAATATATATTTCAAAAGTCACCGATGATAAGTACGTCCCGTTTTGATTAATGAATATTTTTTTGTTAAATTGTATTTGTCCTTTTATAACTTCACTTGATAGGTAGGTATAGTGCTTCAATGTTTTGCTCGTGGTGTGCTTATAGTAAACGGTATATCTCGCATTGAATGGACTCACAGTACCCTAAGTCGTCCATACCACAGACTAAAAATCCAGTACCACATAAAGAATAAAGATTACTCATTTTTTAGTTTAAATCCACCTAAGTACATTTCGATTTGGACATTTGACTGAAGGTACCTAAGTTTTCTTAGAAAAGGGAGTTTTCATACAAATGTCTACCGAGTGTATTTTTCCGCCTATTCCACCTATCCCTACTGCGATATCCCCACCAGTGTGGACATATGGAATATTTTTCCATTTAGTTCTACTGGTAAGGATATTATTCCATTTATCCCTACTGAAATCCACTGCGATAGGGACTCGCGGAATTATTTCCAACCATCTATACTGGCTTCCCACTTGGTGGGGACTCGCGGAATTATTTCCAACCATCTATACTGGCTTCCCCCCTGGTGGGGACTCGGAAGGAATAGAACAAGGAATGTGACTAGGTCGACGGGTCCTCGCTACTGCGCGCTATTTCTAGGTAGTTTGCCCTTCGGGCGTATATAGATGACTAACAAACCTAACCTACATTCACCTTTGACCTAACGGACTGAGTGGACTATTTAATATTTCCTTGCATTGGGATAAATGGAATAAATTCCATCTTGCTCTACCATTAAAAACTGGGAGGGACAGATGGACGACTCGATTCCATGTATCCCTACCAGTAGAACTAAATGGAAAAATATTCCATATGTCCACACTGGTGGGGATATCGCAGTAGGGATAGGTGGAATAGGCTTATTTTTCCTGGACGTTTCGACCAACTGTCCTGGCCGCAGAAAGATCGCTATACTATGAGTGTTTTATTATTATTATATTAATCAAATGTATTATACTTGGAGTGCTAGTTTTATTTCAACCACCGCAATAGCCTTTTTACGCCCCAACCTGAAACAAACGGCTCCAATCATAGACATAAATAATACTTCGTATGGACCCGGCCTAACGTAGATACATGTCATGTTTCCCCACTTCATTGGTGTCCAATACAAAGTTAAACTTATATCGTGACACTAAAGCTGGGTCACATTTTTCAACGAGACGAGGTTTTAGATACTGAGAAACAGTTTCGAAAACAGTTTTTTTTAAACGCTTATTGTCACGCACGCTCGGTGACAGAACTTTGGATTGGACACCGTGGAAGTGGGGACATATTACGTGTACGTTAGACCGGGTCTATATTATTTACGTCTATGGCTCCAATGATTGACAGGGCTCCAGTGCTCGAACTCTTGAGAAATAAGCACCAAGGTGGAGGTTTACACACAGATGGGATGCCCATGGTTGAACCTTTTCAATGCCATGTGAAACTTCGTGCCCAACCGTCCTCGAGGTGTTGAGGTGCGACAGACGTTGGGGGGCGCGGGGCCGGCGAGGTTCGCGGGGAGACTAACCACGCGCGTTGCACGTTTCACACTGGCCATCAACAAAAATCAGAAAATGCCGTCTAGTTACGTCGCACTGCTGGGCAAATGCTTTCTCTCATCACGAGGGTTTGGACTACAGTCCCCACGCGGGCCCAGTGGACTTCACGCACATATTTAATCACTCCGCAGATGCGTGCAGGTTTCTTCGCTATGTTATCCTGTGAAAAGCTCAGTGGTAATTTCAAATTGAATTTCGCACATAAGTAAACACAGGTGCGAGCCGGTTTCGAACGTTCGACCCTCTGCATGCCAGGCGGAGGTTGAACCACTATGTTAGCTTGGAAAGTAAAAGATTTACCAAACAATTTAGAGGATGAAGTTAAATATAATATAAAATAAAAAGTAAAATAGATAAGAAAACTTTTATTTCATTGTCTATAAAATAATATGTAACAAACGATACGCAATTAAAACTAATAAACTATGCTAACAATATTTGGCACTTGCAAATCAAAACAATTTCGATTATTGCGAAGGCATCACAGGTGGTTTAGCACTAAATTCTTAAATAAAATACACTTTCAGAAATTAAAATATCATGATATGTTATTATTTATTCTATGAAGGATTGCGCGTGTGCAAACGATTTATTGTCTACTGGCGCCAACTAAAAGAGAGCCTGAGTAAAGGCACAGAATATTTAATAGTACTACATACAGAATGGCCACGGGATCACCCGCCTGAATCTAGCCGGCGCGCAACTCGCCCTTACCGTCATTTGTTTCGTCCGGAGATGGTGAGTGGATCACAGGCCCGCGTAGTTAGTACACACACATTTACAAGTGTCAGACGTCCTCGCACGCAAACATGGACATTTCATTCGAATTGTGTTCGAAATCGTGCTTTTATAGGCCGTGTCCGCCCTGTGGTAGAGGTTTCCAGCCAAATGTTAGTGCAAAAACATCTTTGATATGGAAAAATAAAAAGGTCAGTCCATATGTCGTGAAACTTGTGAACTAGACTGTCAGGTATAAACAAAGAAAGTTATATAGATGCTGGTATCGCCTAGCAGTTTCCTGGCATTGGAAGTGTCACTCGACACTACTAGCACTGATTTACAAGAACAGGTAGGTTATGCATATAAGTAACATATCCTAAATTATTATTAAATGTGTCCCATGTTCCGTTGCTTTACAAATACAATTTGCAAAATAAATGTTTTTTTTCCTTCACTTGATAAAGTTTAATGACATACATAAATGGTATATTTATACCGTCGTTATATCCTTTTCTTTGATTATGCGAAACAATTATTACTATTAACTAAAATGAATCTAACGAAAACGAAATTGAGCCAATTTTAAAAACCTGTATTGTATACATGGTGGGTCAGAAAATATGGCAAATAATTAACCCACAGTATCGGCTATCGATTCTAAGTATATTGTATAGGTCTTTAATTTTTTTTTTGAGTTGGTAAAAAAATATATTTTGTATAGGATTCCGGCGTCGCTCACACAACCAATCCCATATACATTTTTTTTTTACCAACTCAAAAAAAATTAAAGACCTATACAATATACTTAGAATCGATAGCCGATACTGTGGGTTAATTATTTGCCATATTTTCTGACCCACCGTGTATAATACACCTGCAAAAAATAAAAATTCTGACAGATGTCGCATTTTTAGCTTTGGCCAATAATTGCTCTTTGCCATACAAAATATCTAACTATTTGATCCATCCTTTGGTATTTCAAAAGTTCACTAAATCGCTGTAGAACCAACTTTTTATCAAATGTATTTTTTTGCGCCATATCATATTGTAGTACAGTCGAGTTCATTAATATGTGTACACTTTTGGATCTTATAACAACGTGGTAAGGTGCAAAACTGTGTATATATTGGCGAACTCGACTGTACAATACTTTAAATACAAGGTACCTGCTAGCTACTACACTAAACAAGTCTTATGAACTTCGTTGCTTCGTTTTTTAGCTCAATAGAATTCCAATGGGAAGCAAGATGGATCGTGTCAAAACAATTTTCGAAACAGGCTGCATTTCACTAAAGCCGTATAAGTAGAGATCTTCTACTATCTAAAGTCCCGCGCCTTCACATTTAAAAACGTTTCAGTGCATTTAAAAAGCACCACCAACACTCTCATCACATGTGTGCGTGCAGAGACAGCCATCAACTATGCGTTGAGAGTGTTGGTGGTGCTTTTTAAATAATAATGAAAAAAATTAAGCGTTTTGAAATGTGAAGGCGCGGGACTTTAGATAGTAGAAGATCTCTACAATAGATCGGCGCTATTGATATCATGTGAGGCGCTTCAAGTTTCTATCACATCTATTATCGCGTTTGAAACTTATTTCGGGCGCAAGCTATTTGTATTAAGGTTCCCTTCTAGGTTTACCTTGCTTTATCAATAATAAATATAAATTAAACATAAATCCAATTATTACGCACATTTTTAGCTATGCGACATTATTCCGTTGGTCGTTAAACCTTACAGCGTGAAACTTTGGATATGCCGTTAGTCAAAATAAAATTTAAACACTGGTATGGACAGATTAACGCCTGTCGGATCTCAATAAATGTAACTTGAAATTTATTGACTGCATCAAGTTAATAGACATTCGACACGATCACCCAAGACCTTAGTAAAAATACATGTATCGGAATTTCATTTTTATACAAAAAATCATGTGATGCTTTTCAATAGGATCTAACATCTTACCTACATACGAACCGATATACAAAAAAACATTTATTAGCACCTAAAATATACACTGATTTAGTATAAAAATATTGTATTATTACAAACAATTCCTCGTATTATTCCTGATAAATGTCATATACATATAAACATTCGTAAATAGCATCTCTAAGCAACATTGAAACAAATTATTTCACAAAGTCAATTCTAAATTTCAATAACAATAGAGGATACTGTACACAAGTCCACTTGCGACGTTGTCTTACATCTTAACCTCCTGTGTGCAACAGTAATATCGATCAAAACCTAAATCCAATCGGATTACAACTGAATCTATGCATTTACGCTTGACAAAATATAAACGTCCAAAAATCAACTATATAAATAAAATGTAACTTTGATCAATAATAATTAAGCGCATAGGGGGTTAAAATTGTAATCAGCTGTCTTCTTTTATCGGGGTAACTCACCAAAAATGGTAACAATGAAAAAATTAGATAGCTAATGTCCATTTTCTCATCATATCTTCGTAGTGACTACATAGTCGTCGACTAAAAAGTATGTTTTTTAATGTTGTAAAACGATGTATACAGCCTTTATTTCTATGGTGGTAAAGTCTGTGTATCTATAAATATTTATTAACGTCTTGTGAATACATATCTTTGCAGTGATTGTATATATAGTTTCCTTTTTCTAAAGGTTTATGTTCCAATAACTAATAACAAAATGGTATAAAAAGGAAAACCGCAAGACAGTGAATCTTTATAATTTAGAATAAAAACTATCAACTACAGCTATACAAGTCATATAAAAATAGCTAAGGCGATCAGTTTATATCCAAAAAAAGGGCACCTGATAGTCAAGCACCATCCAATTTGAAATATCTTACGTACTTATTGTGGGACCATCGTACAAATAAACATTATTATAGCGATATTACAAAGATCAGTCTATATTAAAATAAATAAGTGGTCTAAAACTCTAAAATCCCAGAGTTGCCAGACCTATTAGCTCAGGTAAATTACTGGAACAGAGGCATTCCATCTTAGGCCTCAGGGTAGGCAACACATTCAGAATCTTATGATATCTTAATAAGAAATCATAAGATTTTTGTGTCCATGGGCCGCATTAGCCGTTTACCACGAGGCGGACTGTGTGCTGGTTTGCTTACCAATTTCATTAAAAAAAAAGATTAGGCAACGGTTTATATTAGACCACACACACACACACACATATTTGCAATGCAATGATGACATTTACTAATGTTGACATTCCAATTTGGTGTTGCTTTATAACACAGAGCTACAGGTCGCGGCACGTAACTTGAGCGGTGAGCAAAAGTAGAGAGGATTTCTTTGCATGTTTACGACTGAAGGGCCAATAAGCGTGCGCGCACGACACAGCGCCCGCTGCGTCCCGCGCCCCTCTGCCGATGAGACCTTATTTTCGACTTCTGCGCATCGAAGGAAACCTGTGCCGATGCCTGTAACGCCTCATTGATAGGTTTGCTGAATTTCTGGTTGGGATTTAACTGTGTTTATGCAGCTGTCCTTATATAAGCTACAAATTGTCATAATCATTAAAAGGATCCTTGTAATACCACTAAAACTGGTGAAAATTTACAATCTATCACATAATTTGCTCTTGACTCTCGGTGGGCGCCGATTTAGAGGCGCAGCAAGAAATCTGCGGGCTTTCCTCTCTCATAGCATGACTGCTGCCTTCCCCGCAACACTGTTCGTGAACAGTGGCTTCCACCTTCTGTTCTTTCTTACAACAATTCTTACCTAACAACTGGGCGTCTTCGACGCTGCGTTCCTCGCATTTCGAAGTCTCCAGTTTCTTGAACTTTGCCACTTTGGAAGGGCACTTAGCGCCGTAGTGGCAAGTCGACTGGCCGCCCTGAGAAGTGCCGGCGCGGAAGTAGTGGGAGGGTTGGATGCAGGTGCGCGTTTGGCAGATGAAGAAGTCCGATTCGGAAGACAGCGAAGCATCCAGCAGTGGAGGGGTTGAGTTCTCAGCTGGAATATGAAAATAGTCAATCTTTTACAGTGTAATGACCAATCATAAATAAAAACAGGTAAATTTCTTGATAATTTCCGATGTTTGTATTATTTTTTTGCGGTACCAAATTTAAATATTACTACTACAGCCTATTTGCGTCCCACTGCGGGGCACAGGCGTCCTCTCACCACGAGAGTGTTTGGGCTAGTCCACACGCGGGCCCAGTGCAGATTGGGGACTTCACATACATCTTTGAATTAATTCGCAGACGCGTGCAGGTTTCCTCACGACGTTATCCTTCACAGAAAAGCTCAGTGGTTAATTCAAATTGAATTTCCCACATAAGTAAACTTAGAGGTGCGAGCCGGAATCGAAATTTTAATACCGTGAAATGAATTTGAGAGGATTGGAAAAGATGAAACTAGACTAGGTGCAGTTTATTTCTAATGTGCACTACCAGAATTAATTAAGAACTCATCCGAGAAGAATTTACATGAATAGGTAACTACTAATAAAGAAATTGATATTTACAAACTCTAGAACACATTAGGTACATTTACATTTTTAGTTACGGACAGAAAGGCGACACGATATTAGGTAGAGATTCAAAAAATGAAATAAAATATCATTGTTATCTATGAAGTTGATTATAAATCTGTAAACTGTCAAGTGCCTGCACAAGTAAAGTTTCTAAATATTATATATATCCCTAAGCTATCTATGTGTAAATCCTAGATAGTAAGAAAAAATATGACGTCACATGGTCGTCACGCACCGGTTACCACCACTAAAACACGATTTTCTCTAAAAGTAATGAACAAATGTTAGTGTATATTTAAATATAGTTATTAAGTATTTCAGAATCTGTGAGGTACGCAGTATACAGCAGGTTTGTATAATGTAAGAGTGTATATTCGCCAACAAACTGTTATGCAGTTTGGCGAAAATCTAAAATGTATTACCATGTATATTATTTCTAACACATAAATAAAAATAAAAACAATCTGAGACTTTTTATAGATACGTTTAGACAGAGATATCGAAATGGTTTTCGAAATACGCCTTAGTGAAAAAACAACGGGTTGCACTCCGGGAGAGCCGGCAGAAGTGAAAACTTGCACAGGCATACATTTTGGTAGAAAGAGAGAGCGATAGTTCCTCTCCCACGCCGCGCCGGCGGTCTACTGGCTTCAATGACATTGTAACAGTTTTTCGATCAGATCACGTGTCCGTCTTACGGTCACGTGACCTGTCGCGAGTTTAACATTTTTTCCCCATCACAAAAAATGCACAGCGCCGGTAAAGAAGTTTTCACTTCGAAATTTGAAACGTTTTCAAATATCGTGTCGCCGTATGGTCGAAGATGAACTAAACGTGTGAGGAACATAGCGCACAGCTGCGTGTCCTGCTGTTGAAGCTCGATGGCGTCCATTTTCTTGCACAGCTTGCCCTCGCACACGTCCCAACTGCATTTCTCCGTGTTGCACCGGTCTTACGGAGGGAATTACAGGTTAGGGAACTACGTATGATAATCGGTACCTATTTTTTTTAAACGCGAGTCAAACTCCCCTTGACATGGTCCGTTTCTTTATTTTCTATATTATATCAAATACCACGGACTTCATCAATGTTAACAACCTCAATGTTATCTATCGCCCGGTTCCTATATCCAAACAACGCCTCGTTTTGCCTACGGGCGGTTAAAATTTGACAGATTCTCTATGGAACAAATGTCAAAAATCAACCGTCCGTAGGCAAAACGAGGCGTTTCGTGGATATAGGAACCGGGCCTATGTAGGCTCAAGCAAATCGTTGTGATATTTTAACCACAGTATCAGCTATCGATACTAAACACGTGTTCTACGTTTTAACTTTTTTGAGTGGGTTAAAAAAAAATGTTTGCGATTCAGATATCGCCCACACCATCAATCGCATACTGGGCTATACATATTTAATTTTTTTACCAACTCGAAAAACAATTCAAACCCAAAAACATGCTTAGAATGGATAGCTGATACTGTGGTTAAAATATCGTCCGTCACAAAGTTTTGCTTGAGCCTATGGAGGGTTGAAGTAAAGGAGCGCAATATTTATAGTTCCTAAAATGGACACTAAATCGGGTAGGTTGGGGGCGCTGCGGTCGCCACAAGTGTCAAGCCACCTAGGCGGATAGTCTGCAGTAGCGCCTTCAGATGGCGCTGCTGAGGCGAAAACGGTTGTGAGGAGAGTGTGTTTTGTTGCTTATCAAATCCGCTGGACACGTTTTCAACTGTTTCGCCATATAATATTGCGCTCCTTACCAAGACACATTCCACACTCCATACATATTTCCTCCTTACTTATGATAGATCAATGCTTTTTGTATATGACGATATTTCCATACATGAAGTCTTAAATGTATGAATCAGTATTACTAATATAGTATTCAAAATCGATTGGAAGCCACACTCCACTAAATGCACAGTCGCCATCAGATATATCTGTACGAAGAAGTGTGTTCATTAATATCTGAACATGCACTCTATCGTCTTGGAAATAAACTTCGTGTTCGGATATTTATATATATAGACAAGATACGATATATGGGATGGATAGTACATAGCAACTGTACTATGTAGAAATCTTTTACTGTATAAAGTCCCGCGCCTTCACATTTCAAAACACTTCAATGTATTTAAAAATCACCACCCACACTCTCAACACATGTGTGCGTGCTGAGACAGCCATCAACTATGCGTGGAGAGTGTTGGTGGTGCTTTATAAATCATAATGAAAAAAATTTGAAGCGTTTTGAAACGTGAAGGCGCGGGACTTTAGATAGTAGAAGATCTCTACAGTAAATCGGCGCTATTATGTGAGGCTCTTCAAGTTTCTATCACATCTATTATCGCGTTTGAAACTTATTTCGGGCGCAAGCTATCTGTATTAAGGTTCCCTTCTAGGTCTACCTTGCTTTATCAATAATAAATATAAATTAAATATTAATTTTAACTTTAGATAGTAGAAGATCTCTAGTTACTATCTACAGCAGTTGTTTCAACACGAACGTTTATATTCATGAGGTATAAGTTAGTCGCCGGGCCGTACCTGTGTCGTCGCATTCGGGCGTGCATATCACCACTCGTTTGGTGCGGAAGCACTGCATCTGCAGCCGAGTCAGCTTGGCGCCGAAGAGGAAGTAGCCTGGACATAAGAATATTTAAGAATAAGAATATTTATTAAACAAAAATACACAGTTACAAGATATAGAAATATCCGGTGGATCCCAAACTAGGCTGAGCCTGTATCTTGGGGCCCACAGAGTCGATTTGACAAATTCACATTGATACTAAATTGAACACTGAGACATAAACATTTAGAAGAAGAATAATAATATAACTATTTACAATTTTTAAAAAGTGGGTATTTGATATTGGTAAGTAATTTAGTTAGAATATAAGTAAGGAGTGATTAATTTAATCTATAATTTATACAATAAAAGAGGTAGTTTACGTAGAACAAACTTGTTTATGGGTCTGTGAGTATGGGCGTGTGTGTGTGTGTGAGAGGGAGTGTGTGTGTGTGTGTGTGTGTGTGTATTAATGGATAGTTTTTTGAGTGAAAAACAATAGTACTTATAGGTTTCATTTCCGGGAAAGAAAACAAGATCACGACGATGGTGATGGTTTTACTGAGTGATGGATAGGATGTTTTCCGTGTCACAGTATGAGAGCGTAGGAAACCACTGTTTTAAAGTTAGTTTAACTTGGGAGATGGAACATTTTTTCAAGTCGCAGAATTTGTTCACTGCATTGTAAACAAACGGGTGCATAAATGCTGCTGAGCCCTTTGCGTGTGCTGATTTAAATGCTGGGATTGGAACCCGATATGTGCGTCTACTCATAATTGTATCTGCTAGAGGAGACGAAAACATGGAAATATAAATTAATAAAGCAAGTAGCACAAGACCGGTCTGAGTGGCGAGCCTTGGGGGAGGCCTATGCCCAGCAGTGGACGTATTTTGGCTGAAATGATGATGTTGATGAAATAAATAAATATCTTGGGACATTTCACAAATATTGACCTAGCCCCGACTAAGCAAAGCTTGTACTATGGATGCTAGACAACGATATAAATACTTGTATAGAGAAACTTGCTTTTCCCCGCAACTTCGTATGCGCAGAAATATTAAATGTAAAATCCCGTTTTTTTCCCGTTCCCTTGGGAATTTCGCAAAATCCTTTCTTAGCGTATGCCTACGTCATAACATCGACCTGCATGCCAAATTTCAGCCCGATCCGTCCAGTGGTTTGGGCTGTGCGTGGATAGATCACTATGTCAGTCAGTCAGTCAGCTTTGCGTTTTATATATTTAGATACATAAATATATAAATACTAACATCCATGACTCGAGTACAAACATTCGTGTTCATCACACAAAGTTTGCTCCGAGCGGGACTCGAACCGGCGACCATCGGAACAGAAGGCAGGGTCACTACCAACTGGACCAATCCGGCCGTCATACAAATGATCGCAGCTATCTGAGATAAATTGGCTTAAAAAATACTACCTACTGATAAATTAGCAGTACCTATGAGACTATAAGCTTAATAGAAGTGTTTAGGTTAGGGAAGATGTGTGATGTTTTTTTTTATCATCAATTCGAACCCAGTAAGATACCATAGACATTAAAGCGGAACCTGAAACTTGTTCTCTTTTAATGGCTTCTGTCTATGCAAAATAATATCGCCAATGTTAAGTATTTGGCCTACAGGCCGACGAGCAGTGTACGGTGACAATGGTAAATGTACGGTTTAAAAGATAAAACAAGTTAACAAAAATTAAAATAAAAAAATAAAACTGACTTCAAACTCCGACAGCCTACAAAGTCGGTGTCAAGTTCACTATAAGATGGTCATCAGCTTTGGGTCGGTTCACTTGACACCGACTTTGTTGGCTGTCGGAGTATGAAGTCGGTTTCAATTTCTTTATTCAAAAATTGTTTTTCGGCTGCAGTTTCCAAACATGGCTACAATGGGACGTAAGTCTCACTGTAGTCTTTGAAATTGATGCCTAAATCATACACGTGCTAACAAATTTTGAGGAGTTCCCTCAGTTTCTCATGGATCCCATAATCAGAACTGAACCAAATTAAAATAGGTCCACTTCGGAGGTCCCACCTTTCGATTAAAAAGAGAATCATCGAAATCGGTTCACAATTGACGGAGTTATCGCGGAACATACAGACAAAAGAAAACATATCATCTATATATTACCTCCCTTTTCGAAGTCGGTTAAAAAAGGGAAAGCTCAACGAACGTCAACCATCTTGGACGACGGCCATCGAACAACCTGACTCACCGAGCATCATTCCGAAGACCACGGCCAGAAGCAGATGCACGTTGTAGACCATCACCGCCAGCATCAGGAGGTAGCCCACAGAGTTGTGTAACACGAAGACTAACGACTGGTACAGGTTCGTCAGCACCCTGGAGCAGAACGTCACCATGTACTCACTCGTCCTCATTGCAATTATATTACTACTACTACTACTACAGCCCATTTGCGTCCCACTGCTGGGCACAGGCCTCCTCTCATCACGAGGGTTTGGGCTATAGCCCCCACGCGGGCCCAGTGCGCATTGGGGACTTCGCACACATCCTTGAATTACTCCGCAGATGCGTGCAGGTTTCCTCACGATGTTTTCCTTCACCGAAAAGCTCAGTGGTAAATTCAATTTGAATTTCGCACATAAGTAAACTTAGAGCGGTGCGAGCCGGAATCGAACCTCCGACCCTCGGCATGAAAGGCGGTAGGTCGAACCACTAGGCCACCACGGCTTCTAATTATATTAAAGTAATGACATTGTAAATTAAGTGGTGTGATGAGCGGTGTTGTGTAAAAAAGCATAAAGTGACAAAAATAGAAATGCTTTATTGGTTTGGTTTGGTTTGGGAAGGATGAATGAAAGAAAACACGGAAAATTACTCGATTTATGAAAATAGCTACTGCCAGCGACGTCACCCGCGTGGACTCCGGTTACCGCGTTCCCGCGGGAACTATGCGTTTTACCTTAAAAAGTAGCCTATGTCCTTTCCCGGGACCCCAACTATCTCCATGCCAAATTTCATCTAAATCGGTCCAGCGGTTGAAGCGTGAAGAGGTAACAAACGGACAGAGTTACTTTCACATTTATAATATTAGTATGGATATGGATAAAATGAATCCGGTTGAAAACCGAATTTTAATATAGCCAGTGTCAGTTTCACAATCAAGACGAGTCTAAAGCAATTTTCGGATATGGTATTTTATATCAGCATTTGATAGTGTTTAGCGTTTAAAATGTTAGACTTGGCGTGCCAATTATGTTTAATAGGGATGACGACAACTTTTTTTTCCTTAGTCTATCAGGAAGATTATTGAAAAGTATTGGACATGTATTTTTTCTTTTTTCACGTAATCAAACTTATACGGAGATATATTGAGTTGAAATGTCGCGTGACGTCACGGTTAGGTACGATTTATACCTAACGGTGACGTAGTTAGCCCCCACTCTCCAACTTTAATGCGTTTTAACTTAGTCATTCTTTGTTAATTTGATAAAACGAAAAATACGTGTCTAATATTTTTTATTACCTGACTGACGGACTAATTAGAATTGCGATTTCTTCACCCTGTCGTCATCCCTATTATGCAAATGTAATTTTTTGAAAATTTTACTTCTCGTTCCACCGCATAACGACACCTAACAAGATAAAGTTCAGATTTACCTCGTCTTCAGTGACGCCCACCGACCGACCTGGCCTGAGCTGGCGTTTCGACTGGTGCCGGGCTCCGTCAGCCCCCCTTGCTCCCTGAAAAAAGGGGCCATGATTAAAAATAACAAAAATACTCTTTATTGAACACCATGAACAAAAACACAGAAAATACAGCAAGAATACACATTTAAAGGGTAAACAACAGGCGTACTGATCGATTAAGGCGCTGACAAAACCTAAATTGACTTTGTTTAAACAGTATTTAAACGATAACTATTTGATTTTGTAAGGCGAGTAAAATATGTGTTAATATTCACTATATACTTATGCCATTTCGTGAAAAGGATTTCATGAAATCGGTTCGATGAAAAAAAATCGTGAAGACAAAGTTGCATCTTCTAATCCTATTTAAACGGTTTATAACTTTTTTTTTAACGCAGATTTCTATTATTAAATCCACTATTCCGTCATACTGATACCAAAAAATTTGCTAATTTATATTGTTGATGCAATGTGGATTTTTTTTAATCTCCTTTTTATGATTTTCTACGTATATCGCCCACATGCCGCGGTCGTGCTTCTCGCTCCCTCCAATGCAAACAGACATTGTCCGCTGAGACAGTTGCCTCCCTCGATTGCTCAAGGTCATTAGCTCTAGTCAGCGTCTTAACAACACAGGCTTTAGAAAAGGTTTGCACATTTCTGCCGTAATATGTAGAGACTCTTTTAGAAACGTTTTGAATTCTTCGTCATAACGTCTAAGAACTTTCAGTCGTCATAACGTCTAAGTACGTAAACAAACTATTATACTATCCCCGCAGTGTTGACCAATAAGCAAGTATCGGTATTTCCCGCGCTTTTAAAAGTCGACTTCTGCGCAGGTTACATCGAGAAGCCTTTTATGTTGTGTATTCCTGTACGTTTTGAAATGAAGCGTTTGTGTAACGTAGCTCGCCCGTACGTAGCAGTGGGGTTCCGGCCTTACTCGTGTTTAAGGCATTCACTGCCACTTCTGTTTTACGAACTTTCGTCATGTGCCACATCTGTCATTAAGGGAACATTGCAACGCACATGTGCGTTCAAGGCACTGCGGGAAAGTCGTAAAAACGCACATATGCGTCGGTGGCAGTGAATGCGTTAAACTTACTGTTTTTGCACACAAAACGGGCGGCAAGAGGTTCATTACTTAGGCTTGCGAAAAAACTACGATTAGCAGTGTACGATAGGAAAATAGTTATCGTAATAGCATATCGTAGCATATCGTAATTTTTATTTCACGCACTAAATATACGCCTTTGTTTCAGGAATATGTTTTAAAAGGTAAATAAATAGACTTTTTGGAGTAATGTCACAAAATACCTTTGTAACAATATTAATAAAGTTTATTACATGTAATTATTATCTCGGTGAGAATGGCCTGTTTAACAATGTCCTAGTGAACCTTGAAGAAATTTATTCATTACCTTGAAATGATACTTAAGTAACTTGACCCTTGGGTAATCGATCATACATTAAATAGATCAAAGAAAAACCGGGCCTAAAACAAAGGGGCAAGTCCAACCTTGCCCCTTTGTTTTAGGCCCGGTTTTTCTTTGATCTATTTAATGTATGATCGATTACCCAAGGGTCTTATTTATTTATTTATTTATTTTATTAATTTTTTTGGAGTTGTTAAAAAAAAATGTATAGGATTCAGGCGTCGCTCACACAACCAATCCCATATACAATTATTTTTTTTACCAACTCGAAAAAAAATAAAGACCTATACAATATACTTAGAATCGATAGCCGATACTGTGGGTTAATTATTTGCCATATTTTCTGACCCACCGTGTATATAGAGGTTTAGCTCGTTTAATGCGCCGCAATGTTAATCACAAAAACCCGTAGGTAATTCGTTCGAGTATCGGGATAAAAAGTAACGTTAATTTTCAGATCTTCCACTTGTTTTTGAAAATTATGGTGCTTCCACATAGAGGTTATATAACGTTTTATAACAAGGATATAACAATAACACTATAGAAAATTATATGTTATCCTTGTGATATAATACATTATAACGTTATATAACCTTTTTGTGATTGCGTAGGAGTACAATTAGTTTCACAGTTAAGTAATAGTACATTATTATTGAGGCCGCCAAGTAGCGCATTGCCGGAGTGAAGCCTTCTACGCTCTCTTCCACTATACGAGTCTGGCAATCGCCGCTGCTGCCGAAGTATATATAATGCTTTTCTCAAATTGTGAGGAAATATCAGTCGATAGACGTCCACTGCTGAACATACGCCTACCCCAAGGCTCACCACTACGACCGGCCAGGTGTTGCACCACTAAATTCCCGGTCTTGGCCAGCAAAAACATTATTGTCGTGTTTATGGTGGTCCACAAACACAACAACAGTGTTTTTACAGGCCAAGGCCGGCAATGAAGAGTCTCGCGTCTTCTTTTTTTTGAAAACAATACAAACATTTCCGAACATGTTCGAGAAAAGTTATTTATCAAAATTTCTCGGCTGTTTGCCGTGTTGCACTATTATATTACTAAACTAAAACACAACAGTAACAAGCGGTGTGTAAGTGTTTTCCGAATGTGAACGATTAAACTCAGCTAATCAAAATCAAATCAAACACTTTTTCACGTCACTTTTAAATGAATGAGGTTTTACTCCGAAAGTTGGCAACGTCGCAAATGGCTGTCAAATATTTCACTGTTTTCATAAATTTCTGAATATTACTGAATGAAAACATGAATTTTCGCTCTATGGTTGAATAAAACATTAAGTATGGATTGCAACAATTATCATAGAAACACGATTTTTTTGGATTATGGAAGTACTATCTTTTCAAAACTTTCCATCGCATTTTCCATGCATTTGAATGTAATCTTATCATTTGAATGCCTAACCAACAAATATAAAACGAGATGCGTCATTCAACCATAGAATGATAACTTCTTTTTTAATTCAGTAATATTGAGAAATTGATAAAAACAGCGATACATTTGACAGCTATATGCGACGTTGCCAACTTTCGGGTTAAACCCTCTTAACAGAAATGAATTTACCAGCGCTTCCAAGGCCCAGAAATGACCTAAAGAACGTTGACTCTAAACTGATAAAGAGTCAATAAACCTAAGCTGATCCTCAAATGCCAATATATTAACACAAATTAGCCTTTAATTTAACACTGAACGACTCTAATCAGGGAATATTGAATAGTCAATTGGAATTACAAATGAATTCAAATGATACAAGGAAGCTACTGACTTACTTTTATACCAGTTCATGACTTCAATCAGTTGATATTTACGAAATGATAGCATATCTTTTTTATTTTATTTTTACTGAGGCTACTGTGTAGGTACATAGACTACATGTACTTAATCATTTCCTCATAGATCTCATCATCAGACAGCTGAACCAAACTAAAATGGGACGAAATAGAAGTAACACCTTTCGATTAAAAAAAAAACTTACTCAAATCGATTCATCAAAAGCGGAGTAATCGAGTCGGGCAAGAAGAAAATACCTTCAGTTAGATCTGTTTCAACAAGGGCCCTAATCTCGGCCAGTGCAGTTCCGCATTGTCGCGGAGTGTTAATATTATGTGTTATGATCTTATGATATTTAGAGAACACAAACAACATCTCGCGTTTGGCGAGCCTCGCGCTGCGGGCTGTTTGAAAAACAATCCGGAACAATCGCCCGCTCGCCTATTGTAGCCTTCTAACGACATATTAAGAATAATAATTCTAAATATGTTTATATTGTTTATGTTCTGTATGTACTGAACATAACGATGGACGGCCTGTCGTATTATTCTTATGGTACATGGCCCATGTAACATGGGCTACAGAGGTTAGCTCAGGTGTAAGTTAAAATGATTTCTAGTTTGAGAATATATATTGGAGAAATCGTACTTTAACCCATTTTTCTTAACCTATTGTAGGTTAAGATCTATGGACCGTTTAAAAATAATAAATAGTTTTACTAACGAAATAAAGCGTTTATGGATAATTAAGTAATTAGGTCGTTAATATTTAGTTTTCTTGCTGTAATCACCTAACTAAAGTGAACATCAACATAATGGAAGGGCTTTTTCTCTTAGCTACGATATGAATAATATAAATGTACCAATTTTTGCAAATCCTTCATTTTAACGGCAACACATCGGACTATAAAGTCCGTGGACTGGAAGAGGTTAGGAATCGCGGCTTAAACTGTAAAAATACAACACAGACGAAGTCGCGGGCTGAAACTAGTTAATTATTTTACTTACTGACATAGCAGATTTCTTCTCTCATCGGACCGATAAGGAAACAGCTTTTTCTGGGCCGCGCGCTGCACTTTGGCGAGGTACACCTGCAACATAGCGAAATAAATTTGGTCATATACCTAACTTCATTTTTTTAAGCCCTAAATATCTTGTAACCATTCCATAAATATTTTCCATTATAATTACTCGTAAGATTTTGATTATTTTTCTTCTATTTAAGAGCCGTGCTCTTGTCGGTGGAGTAACCGCCATGTATCTCGCTCCTGCGCCCGTCTTTTTAGGTCGTAATAAGACGGGACATTTGCTCTTTCCTTCAGCTGGTCAAAGTAGGTTAAGCGTGGTCTACCTCTTCCCCTTCTTCCTTCCATTTTACCTTCCATTATTAAGATTTTGATAATAGATTAAAATATGTGAGCAATATCCAAGGGACGCGTCAATATTTTCATGCAGGCTACCTAGGCAGCGCCATCTACTTATTACCGCATTTAACACTTATTTCTGACTAGATTCTGCCCGCGATTTCGTCCGCGCGGAATCCGGTAATAGCATCCCGCGGGAACTATTCTTTTCCGGGATAAAAAGTAGCCGGAAATGTTGACCAGTGTTAATAAAATAATGAAGTGTCAATGTTTGCGTGCGAGGACGTCTGTACAGTTGTAAATGTGTGTGCACCACTACGCGGGCCAATGATCCACTCTCCATCTCCGGATGAAACAAATGACGGTAAGGGCGAGTTGGGCGCGAGTTGCGCGCCGGCTTGATTCAGGCGGGTGATACCGTGGCGATTCTGTATGTGGTACTATTAAATAATTATGTGACGAGACACGCACCTTCGACGCCTCGAAGAGTAGAGCGACGAAGAAAAGCGCTATCCAGGTGAGCGCGAAAGCCCATCGCGTCGTGATGTCGAGCCCCGCGAACAGGAACGGGCCGATGTCGTAGCCGAACCACATCCACATGTGCATGGCGGCCGGTTGCTATAGACAACGGGGTCGGTTACTGGGGCGAATGCGGATTTCTTTAGATCTAGCAAAAAAGGACTTGGAAGGCGCGCGGATTAAGCAATAATAGACTGCGCGAACGGCTTAACTGCTTCGCCGCGCGCCTTCCATAGCATATTTAGGTACTACTACTACTTGCGTCCCACTGCTGGGCACAGGCCTCCTCTCATCACGAGAGGGTTTGGGCTGTAGTACCCACAGGCAAATATAAAATACACACATCATTAATTGACAACATTTCATTTTTTTAACACTTATTATTTTATTAGCTAAGTTTGAGAAAGTTACTCAGGTCGTATCCTCTCGGCCTCTTAGGGACCGGCGACCGGCATTACTACTACTACTACTACTACTACTACTACAACAGCCTATTTACGGCCCACTGCTGGGCACAGGCCTCCTCTCATCACGAGAGGGTTTGGGCTGTAGTACCCAAAGGCAAATATAAAATATATTAAAGTACACACATCATTAATTGACAACATTTAATTTTTTTAAGCTATTATTTTATTAGCTAAGTTCGAGAAAGTTACTCAGGTCATATCCTCTCGGCCTCTTAGGGACCGGCGACCGGCATTACTACTACTACTACAACAGCCTATTCACGGCCCACTGCTGGGCACAGGCCTCCTCTCCGCCGGGCATTGGGACATGTAAATTAATATGTGGTGAACTCGCGCGATACAGCGCTACTCCATAAACACTATCATATGTCGTCACGTGTTTAATTTTGTAGCTTCAAGCGCCGCTTAACGCCCCGCGTTCCGCGTCGTCGATCCTTGAACGAGGCCAAAGGTGCCATTGTATAAACTAAACCCTCAACTATTCTTCACTAGGTGCATAACCATCGCCTTATTTTTAAAATTACAATTGCGACTTTAGTTAGTCATAAAGATATTAATGTGTTGCTTATGACATTAACAATACTCGTTTTAAACATCTATGTAGGTATGTATGTAAATATTTTTTTTTTTATCAAATATCAGCTCTGATTCTGATAAGAAATTATTTGCTCATCCGCCATCACAAGCTTTTTGTAGGGTACATGTCTATTAAACAGCGGTACAAGCTGTTATGACAAACACCAGATCAAGGAACAATGGTATATTCCTGCCGACCAAAGCACTTCATTTTTATACAACCAACTTGAGTCACCTTGCTTATAATCCTTTGTTACTGTGCTATGGTATATGAACACCTGTGTAAAGGATCTATAGAAATATAGTTATTATACTTTTATATATGTACAATATAAATAAACCAGAAAAATCTGGTGTTTTAAGTTTTGTTATTAAGAAAAAAACTGGACTGAAAACTAAGATCAAATATGTATAATTATTTTTTACTTTTATATTTGCCTGTTTAATTATACCTATACAAGCCATTTCCCATAAATCTCACCTTATGGCAAGTGACAATGACAATGTAGTTGAAGGTTACATATGTACATCTTTACCTCTACCTGTTCAGTCTCGACCCAACTTGAAAAAATCAACTACGATTTGCAACTCTTCTTATGTTTCATTCCATAACATTTCAAATTAAGATAGTAAATAGACAAGCCAGGTTCTAGGTTAGGGGAATAATTAAAAATTATAATAAAATTACCTTAATTTATAATATGCTTTGAAAATGGGTCGATCAACTATTTCTTGTTATTCTGTCCCGTTTTCCAGGGGACAAAATGAGAGGGATTTCTTAGAAAACCTGTTACAATATAGAATTCTAAGACGCTTAGAAAGTGATTCATTAGGGAAGGGATTGAAAATGGCAAAGAAACCCCACATTTAGTGTATTTAAACCCACAGAATAGCAGTTTTAAAAGTGGCCCAGGGGACAGTAACCATGGCAACTATTGACATAAAAAAGTTGATTCACCCAAATATAATATAATCATAATTTTATGACAAAATTTTAGTCACATATTATACCAGTCTATTGGTTTTAATCTCTATGACTTCAGCTCTGATGTTAATAGTGATAAAGAATATTGGAATTCAGTAAATCTACAACAGACATGTCACTTTGAAATTGTTTCAACGTAATTTCTGTTTTTCTAAATCATGAAAAAGCAGGAACAGGTTTTCTATCAGCCTACATATTAATTACAATACAATACAATACAAATACATAGGTAAAGGTAGGTATTTAGAAAATAGAGTTCATTAAATTTTATGCTATGCTATTCTCCTAGGTCCAGGTAATCAATTTAATGTTCAAATTTTATTTTTAAGATCATTCTAATAGTAGAAATATGTTTGGTATTCGAAGGTAACATATTATTTGAAATATTTTAATGTCATTAATAGGTATATCTTATTAGATAGTCAGAAATAAAAATGTACAAATGATATATGTATTGACTGCACACAATATTAATACAAACTAAAAAAAAAACAATAATACTTAATGAATACCTATAGAAATGTAAATAGAGGGAAATATAAGTTGATATTTAGGATCTGTTTCCATTATAAATGCTAAAACGCCTACCTTGCTTCCTTATATCTTGAATTCTAATCGGTTCTGTTTACCATCAGCCCACTTGATATCGCCGCTCTACATCGTTATCAATACGATAAACCAATTAGAAAATAAATATATTAATCGCACAATAATCAGCACTCAACTTCGACAGCACTACAAAATTAATAAACTAATACCGTGCAAAGGTCTGCGTAATATTAATCAATTCACTACTGTAAGGTGAAAGCGTAGTTTTACAACTACAATTTTATAGAGAAAGGAAGGGAAGGTCGTATCGCACGAAGAAAGAATAGAAATAATTTGAAAACTGACATGCGTAATGTCGGTTTGACGTTACAAGCAGCGTTTACGACGCCAGCTCGCAATCGTTGTGACGTTTGACCGAGCAACGAATAGTCGAATGCAGTGCAATCGATTGAACATCAAGATGGAATCGATTTAAGGGTACGCTCATTTGTCCCTCTCACGCCCACCACGACACTGACCGATTGAATGGAAATTAACATGAAATTAACAAAAGTTACATGTCTTCTTTTTTATTATTAGAAGTATAGACCTTCTGATTTTCAATAATAATCAAACTCTGTGAATTCCTCTAAAAAAACAATTATATGCATATTTATTCCATCCATATAAGGTAGGATTACTGGAATAGTAAACTTGCCACATAAGTCCGGAAATTTTTGAGGTTTGGTGAAACTTTAGTGAAAAGTGAGTGGGAAATTGCAATAATCACCATCAAAGGTTGTGGGTATAATATAAAGAGTAAAAAACTTAAACGATTTTTAATCAGCAACATGTCTTAACTTAAACATCATTTTCATTATAATATAATTTAGTAAATTCGATATCTTGTCTGTACCATCAATCCCTACTTAAATTAGGGTCAATGATTGAGAGAGCCGCACCTACTAAATGTAGGGAACCAGTTATAAGTACTGAACTTTTGTCAAGAGAGTTGTAAGACCGCTTAATACTAATTAACGCTTCTGAAACGCTTTCCATCACATATAATTCATTAATACTAGTACACTTAGCAATATTTTTCCAAATCTCACAGTTGCTATTGCACCTACCTATAAGTTCCCTCTGCTCTAATACAGAATAGTTATCGTTTTTCTTATTTATTTCTTTGTATGCTGTTGGAATGACGAAAAATACTGCTTTAAAATCTAACTTCGTCAACGGCTTCAATAGTATTTCTGCATCGCGGTCTCCCGTTGCACTGAATATGAGGATCTTGTCTTGACTTCTGCGGAAAAAAAATATATAATCATCATGGATCGAATCACTCCATGCTTCATACACGCTTCTTTGATCAGAAATATACGAAACATCTCGGCATAATTTGTCTTAATTTGCAATGAAGGAGTTTAGTTTGAATAAATCGAAAGATTTAATTTTACACTTGATTTTTTTACATTTAGTTTTCAATAAACTTAAAAAATACATGAAAAATAAAATTGCTTACTAAAATGACAGCAGAAACGAAATAAATTTTACGTTTCTGAACATAATTGAAATGTCAAACAAACAGCAATCTATTTGGTTATGTTGACGAATGAATTTCGCAATTGGAAAATCGTATTGATCACGTATATTTACTAATTTTACAGTTTTACACTCGAACACAGCAAAATGGAATCTCCCGGAGTTAGTACGAAGAAGAGACCGACAAAATTCGAAGAGATGACCAAGGAGCAAATAAGAGAAGCCATAAAAAAGAAACAGGAGAGCAACGCGAAAGCTCAAACTATCGTGGAGAGTTTGTTGGAGAAGAACATCACGGAACCTTACTTGTTGCAATGTCTGCCGGACATCAACCAGAGCCACTTCGACGACGTGGTCGAGGAGCGCTCGATAATCCATCTGTGCGGATACCCGCTATGCGACAAGTCGATATCAGTGAAGGATGTTCCAAAACAGAAGTATCGAATATCAGTCAGGACGAATAAAGTATACGATATCACTGGCAGGAAGAGCTTTTGCAGCAATCGCTGCTACAACGCTGCCATGTATGTGAAAAAACAAATGCTCACTAGTCCGCTTTGGTACAGGGAGTATGTAGTGATGCCTACATTCCATTTACTGCCATCTGATTCTACTGGATGTATGGGACAGGAGATTGACGTGTCAATAATAGAGAAAGTCAAAGTAGTGGAGCAACCTTCATTTACGTCTATCAATGATTTTGCTAAGGCGAGTTTAAATGAAGTTGCACCCGGTGACGAAACAATTGAGGAATCACAATCAAATAAAGAGGAAACTAGAGAAGGAAATAAAGAAAATCCAATGCCGAACGCAGAACTTTTGAAAACAACTTGCAAACCTGTGGAAGTGAAGAAAAAGCCAGCAAACCCCTCTAGCATCCTCGGGGAAATTGTAGAAAAACCAGAGCATAAAATTGACCCTATATTAATGAACAAACCGGAGAAAGAGCCTGTTGTTCGGGTGAAGAAGGTCCAACAGAAGAAGCAACCCTCGATCAGTGCTATTACTATAGAAGTGGAAAAATGTCTTGCGGAATGGTTCACACTGGACACAATGATGTTTTTGCTCGGTGAAGAGAAAGTGCGAGAAATGGTTGCAGATAAAAGTGACTGCATTAAAGAATACTTGGATAACTATGCCAAGAGCATCTTCCACAGTTCAAATAATTACGACCAATACTTAGCATTGTGCCGTAAACTGAATATGCTCGAACTAGAAGAGAGAAAGTTAGACTCCAAATTAACACAGAGAGAGAGCAAACCACTACCTGACTACTCTATGTTACAGGAGGAAAGTAAACGTATGCAATTGAAGGTGAAAGTGTATCTCGAGGGCAAAATGGAAGTCCCTGAACCGTTTCCCACTGTACCGAATGCTAATAATGATGATTCTGATTTGACTAAACTGCCATTAGTTGATAGCAACGCGCAGAATGCTCTACGGAGACGAATAGTCTGTACGCATTTGAACAAAAACCTACCTGATTTATTGAGGTCTTTAGGTATGAGTACTCTATCGCTGACAACGGATGTGAGATATCTAGTGAACACATTTAAATTGAACGCGGATAATATTATGTTTAAGCCAATACAGTGGACTCTAATCTGTATAATTATATTGAAGTTGCTGGCGCTTCGGGATCCGCGATTGGTGTACCTGTTAGATAAACCAACAGCATTTCAACACATGCAGTTGCTTCTCTTGAGCTACAAACAGGATGGTGGATATTTGGACAGGTTAATAACCTGGTTGACAGATATAGACCGGCTACTGGACACAAATGACACACAATTGACAATTGAGTGATGTATCTCTGATACTATCATATGGTATGCGGAAGAAATAATGTTCTAATAAACCATTTTGAGTTTACTGTTTTGGATATAAAATGTAATTATTTTTAAGCTGTAGCTTACTAATTAAAATATGTTTTAGTATAAATAATAATTGGAATAGTTTTACTTCTATCCTTCTATAATCCAAAAGGAAAATGAAAATAAGTATATAAAAATTAAAAAGCTTATAAACAAATCTATCCATGACCATAACTTATGCAAATATAATTATTGCCATCATTATAATGGTAAAGTTCTGTTGTTTAGCTTTATATTATATTTCTAGGGTTGCGAAAATGTTGGCCACATATGCGCATGCACATTAAAAAGTAAACAATAGAAAGTTTCTTTTTTTAAAGTTTGTTGCGGCGCTTCTTCTCAAGCAATGGGTCTAGGAAGCGCTGGTAAATTCTTTTTCTGACGTGTAAAAGTGCCGCTATGTGGCCAATTTGCTGAATAAATGATTGAATTGAATTGAATATAGAAAACAAATACGCATATACATGAACAGCAGATCTTAAACCTAGCAGTTTATAAAAACCATTCATAAATTGGCAAATATTAGTTCCTAAGGGCACGTAGACTACCAGACGATGTATTTTACACGCGCAAACAACGCTTGTGTGTGAAGTCCCCAATCCGCACTGGGCCCGCGTGGGGACTGTAGCCCAAACCCTCTCGTGATGAGAGGAGGCGTGTGTCCAGCAGTGGGACGCAAATAGGCTGTAGTAGTAGTAGTAAATAATGCCCCTTTCAGATCGCTGTCCTGGGGCCTAATTTGGGACGCAAAGAAATTTCTAGGGATTCTATATCAAATCCTTTTGCTTCCCAAATGAGGCCCCTGTTCAAGAGACAGTGATATTTATAAAATTCTACGCGTATGACATACGTCGTCCCCCAACTAGCAAATTATGCACTTATAGTACTCTTCAAGCCTATTTTTATTGCGCTTATAAAGTACTTGTAGCTATCTACAAACCTGGATTTGGGCACACTTATAGGAGCATTTGTTTTTGTAACAGTCTTATAATCTACTTACAGAATGCTATTAAGTCCTATAATGTGCTCGTAATAGCGTTGAAGAAGTACAAATAGTCCTATAATGTATACTCTAAACCTTTATAAGTACAATTGCTCTTGTAAGTGTCTGTGACAAGCTCTTTATAAGATTAAAATAGTAAATGTCAGTACATCTTGCAAATGTGGTTTAGTGTTTGTGTTGTGAGTGATTTTTGGAATTAAAAAGGTAAGTACAATATCTTTTTGACATAATACTAATATTTATCGTAGCCGGTGAAGTAGGGATGTGAATATAGGGTTAATAGAGAATGAATTAGTGGGGAAGTGATATTCATCGTTAAAATATAGTATTTTAGAAACATATTTTAAAAGCGCCTCTAAAATTTCATCATTACACCATTCTTTTAATAAGTTTATTACAATATATTGCAATAAATATCCGCCATAACAAAAACTGGTTTAAATGAGAGCGTTTTAAGTCTATTATAAGTGTAATAGCACTTATTCAAACTATTATAAGAACATCATGCCCTCCATGTTGACATTAATTAGGGTTCCTCATAAATTCAATATAAACACTTCTAACCCATGATTTTTTTACAGTTTATAATTTTAAAATGTAGTAAATCCCTATAAATCGTAAAAAGAATGTTATTTTTGGTCTTGAATGTATTGTCTGACTGACTTTATATTATAGGTACTAGATTTTGCCCGCGACTTCGTATGCGCGTAAACATTAACATGTATTTTTTTTTTTTTCCGTTCACGTGGGCATTTCGAGAAATCCTCTTTAGTGCTCTCATACACTAAGTTCACAGTTCATTGAGGACTACATTATATGTGGTACGTTATACTTCAGGGCCAGAGATTTTTATCTTTTTCACTTTCTTCGTTATCTTCTTCTGTGTAATTTTCTTTGTCGAAATCTTCACCTTTTTTATTTTCATCTTCACTTAAATTATCTAAATTATTTGATTCTACGGGACCCTTTCTTAATAAAGTTCCCGTTTGATTCAGTGAGTCAACTCTTATAATAGCATCAAACAAGAGTAGATACGTTTTTGAAATCTTATTAAGGTTCTTCTCAAGAATGTAATAAGAGCTATTACTCTTATAAAGGTTCTGCTCAAGAATGTTATAAGAGCTATTACTCATATAAAGGTTCTGCTCAAGAATGTTATAAGAGCTATTACTCTTATAAAGGTTCTGCTCAAGAATGTAATAAGAGCTATTACTCTTATAAAGGTTCTGCTCAAGAATGTTATAAGAGCTATTACTCTTATAAAGGTTCTGGTCAAGTGTGTAATAAAACCTTATACTCTCACCGAATGCTACTATTGAAGCTGTAAAATTACAAAGACTATTTGTCTTGTAACATGCACTTATAAGATACCATCTCCTATAACTGTCTTATAACGTACTCCTATAGTAAACTATAAAGCTTTGTTATAAGAACAAGTGATCTTGAGTTATTGCTCTCATAACGCTCTTAATACGAGCTTTTACTCTTATAAAGGTTCTGCTCAAGAATGTTATAAGAGCTATTAGTCTTATAAAGGTTCTGCTCAAGAGTGTAATAAAACCTTATACTCTCACTGAATGCTACTATTGGAGCTGAAAAATTACAAAGACTATTTGTCTTGTAACATGCACTTATAAGATACCATGTCCTATAACTGTCTTATAGCATACTCCTATAGTAAACTATAAAGCTTTGTTATAAGAACAAGTGATCTTGAGTTATTGCTCTCACAGCGCTCTTAATAAGAGCTTTTACTCTTATAAAGGTTCTGCTCAAGTGTGTAATAAAACCTTATACTCTCACCGAATGCTACTATTGGAGCTGAAAATTTACAAAGACTATTTGTCTTGTAACATGCACTTATAAGATACCATGTCCTATAACTGTCTTATAACGTACTCCTATAGTAAACTATAAAGCTTGTTATAAGAACAAGTGATCTTGAGTGTAACAAGACTTATAGCTTAACCTTGTAGTACACTACAAGCCTATTTATAAGAACACGAGATCTTGAGTATAACAAGACTTGTGGAATGCCAATATAAGAGCGAAAGTCTTTCTCAGTGCACTTACTAGACTATTATGAGAATTGGTAGTCTTATAATTTTGGTTATAGGACTACTTTGCTAGTTGGGCGTCTGCGTAGGCCCTAAGAATTAATATGTCACTACTATACCATAGTTAGCCTCATTATACTGGGCCCAGGTAAATGGTAGAAGCGAACAGGAGAATAGCAAACTATTTACCACCACCACCACCATTACAGCCTATTTATGGCCCACTGCTGGGCACAGGCCTCCTCTCATCACGAAAGGGTTTGGGCTATAGTCTCACGTGGGCCCAGTCCGGATTGGGGACTTCACGCACATCCTTGAATTACTTCGCAGATGCGTGCAAGGTTTCCTCACGATGTTTTCCTTCACCGAAAAGCTCAGTGGTAAATTCAAATTGAATTTCGCTTATAAATAATTTCAGAGGTGCGAGCTGGATTCGAACCCTCGAAACTCTGCATGAGAGGCGGTAGGTCAAACCACTAGGCTACCACGGCTTCCGTGTAGCGTAAACTATGTACAGTCAGCAACAAAACCTAATATGAAGGGTATAGGGAAACATCTCTTCGAGTTCTTTTAGGCCGGAAACCTACAGCGGCGTACGGTAAACGTGGATTCAATGTATTATCCTGCGTAGCGTGGCCGTACGCTGCTGTGGAAGTATCCACCTACATTTTGATATGAAGCGTTTGTGTACCCACGGACCGTATCTCGATCGTGCACGCTGTGGGATTCCGGCTTTAATTTTGACCTCGAGTGAGCCGCTAGCCTGTAGTCACTTATGTTGAATCAAAATGTTAACTTTATATACCATTCACATACAGTGTGCATTAAGGTTAATTTTTTTTTTCAAGGGCCGTTTTCCATACTCTACCTTGCATTATCCTCGAACCATTGTGCACAGATAATCATAGACTCCGCGGTGTGCGCGCCGTCGAGAAAAAAATCCGCATAGTCGGCTTCTATCTTCTGGTACCGCCCCGGCCATTTACACTCCTTCAAACCGAGAACAGTTTCGATAGGCACGTCCAAAACCGTCTCGAAGCCGTGTTTCTCGTTGTTAATTATGAACGCGTCTATTTCGGAGAGCCTCGAAATTTTCCCGCCGACTTTTTCTTTTTTTAAACTGAATGCGAGCGCGTTCCGTTTCGCGCGCCGGAGCCACGCGTGAGCTAGCTGCATGGCGAGGGAGGCGTTCGTCTGATACGCGGGAATGTCCACTTGGAGTAGGGAACTGGCCGGGAGGTTGTAACTTGCGTATGACGGAACGACGGTTAGCGGACACTGGAAGAAAAATATATGTGTAGGAAATGAAAATTCAAGAGAAGCCCTTTTCGCTATTGTAGAGTCTGACCCTGCTTTCCATCATACTGTGGAGACTGGCCGAGTACAATCGGTTAGTTGACACATTTTCTTTCAAAAATAGGTAGTTTTAAGTGTAGAACTGTTTTTGTTTAATATTTTTTAGTCTTTTTATAGCCATTGTAAAGAACGCATCTCTCAAAATATAATATCAATTCAACTAAAAATCTATTATTTCATAGTTAGGACAGTGTTAGGACAATAATAGGGCCAGTCTTCAAGATTTAGATATTTTAATAAATAAGCTAGACATCGTCTTCGTGTCTTCGGATTCCACCGCTGATCTCCGTGCCTGCAGCATCTACCTGAGCTAACATCAACCCCCCTCTACAATACTAAATGTTACAATAAGATAATTGTATGCCCATTTATATGACAAGACCACAAGAAGTACCTATGCGTAATTGTTTTACGTAATAGCTTCTGCCATCGTTGAATTCCACTTCTTCTAGCTATGCGTAAAAAAGTAGCCTACGTCCTTTCCCGGGACTCCCAACTATCTCCATACCAAATTTCATCTAAATCGGTCCAACGGTTTAAAGCTTCCAGAAGTGACAGAGTTATTTTCATTGTCTCAAACTTTCGCGATACACACTCATATTAAACACACTATCACCGGGACTTAATCTTCTATCTTCTATGATATGAGTCTTCTCGTGACCACGGCCGTTGCATCGCGGCCGAAACGTCGAGGTAAAATATAAATGGTTTTTACGCGATTAAGTCCCGGTGATATGTGTTTAATAGTTTATTTTCACATTTTAGTATTTTAAAGCTCCTGCCCGTAACTTTGGCATTTGGTTTATAGCTATATATTTCCGGGATTAAAAGTAGCTATGTGCTATCCTGCGACTTCAACTATCTCCATAGCAAATTACATCTGAATCACAGTAACAGACAGACAGAGTTACTTTCGCATTTAAAATATTAGTATGGAACGATGTAAGTATACAGTTGACTGCTCAAATATTATGCCTTTAATCTTAAATACCTCTAACGGTGTCTATTTCGAAAGTGTCATTCCATAGTTCCAAAGCCAGTTCCGAACCTGTACATCATCAGCGACGCTCCTCAGGACCTCCATGGCTTCTGCCGGCTGTTCCACGGTGAAAGCCTCGCAGCCTGGCTTCATGATGCCCGCCTTGGCCCGTGCTATTTCCGGCAGCGTGGTACCCAGAATGGCCGTGTGGTCTAGCCCTAGCGCCGTGATGCCCACTATCGGGACCTTTCTGGAATCAAGAAAATGATTTGGGACATTTCACTCATATTCCCTAGGCACAATAACATACTTCATCAGGTATGACAGTCCGGTATTCTGTAGTAGTGTGGGTGTCATCCTAACGTCATTCGCACTGCTGTGTGTTGCAAGTGGTCTATTAAAATAATCCCCGACCCCATGTATCCTGAGTTTCGTTAAAGTATTACGTTCATTTTTTTGTAACTTGTCCCATTTTGTGTGCCTAAACAAGTAAATGACAATTGTAATGCGCAAATAATTCATTTTGCATTATAACGGCAGCAAATATTTCCTTCATTTTGTTTTATTGCAATAAAGTGGCAACTCGACTTTGACGTTACGGTGACACGTCACCCGGATCGGCAGACCTTGTTTTCTTGGACCATGACACGGCCTATAAAAGCACGATTTCGAACACAATCCGAATGAAGTAAAAGTATCAATGTTTGCGTGCGAGGACGTCTGTGTGCGTACGAGACGACGTCTGTACACTTGTAAATGTGTGTGTACCACTACGCGGGCCAACGATCCACTCTCCATCTCCGGATGAAACAAATGACGGTAAACGAGTCGGGCGCGAGTTGCGCGCCGGCTAGATTCAGGCGGGTGATTCCGTGGCCATTCTGTATGTAGTTACTATTAAAAATTCTGTGCGCTAGCCATACGCTGAGCATGGCCGATGGGGTCAGACAGTTCTGGAGTGGCTTCCACTGCCCGGGAGACCTGCTGCTGGAAGCCCTCCAACAAGATGGAGCGACGACCTCGCAAAGATCGCGGGAATCCGGTGGAAACAAGTAGCACGATATCGGTCTGAGTGGCGAGCCTTGGGGGAGGCCAGTGTCCAGCAGTGGACGTCTTTCGGCTGACATGATGAACTAAGCTTGTCTAAAGTGCTAGATGATACTATACGTTATATAATTAATACTTACTAAACATCCATGACTCAAGTTGGTACATTTTAAATAAAAATAAAAATGCCAAAATTTTACGTTAGTCTAAAAATTCAATGGAGAAAAAATCGAAGGTGTCAGCTAGTATTTAGTATAATGCAAGCCGTATCTAGCTAATAGAGCAATCTCTTCCAGACTACCTTTGGGTAGCGTACATTTAGAAAAAAAATGGTTTTCAAACAAGTCGGTTTACGGACGATAATTTTAGGTGATAACGTCACGCTTAGGCCGATCGTGTCTCTCTATCGCTTATTCCACACTCTCGCTTACACCGTAACGTTACTATTGCCGATGCGAGGCGTTGTACTACTGAAGATTTTTCCTCAAACAAATCTCGCTTGGAAACTAACAGACATTACAAAAAAAGAACAAACCAATTTGGTCTAGCCGTTCTTGATTTTTACCCAGGGCAAAGCACGGCAACTATTTTCATATGTTTTTGTAGGTATATCTAAGAATAGGTCACATTTTCACCACATATTACGATACTAGATACTACCTACATGAGGACCTGCACCTGCTCCTACGTACATAACGATCTGCGGTCCCTGCCTACCCTCGCGGGAAACAGGCGTGAGTTTACGCTGTACCTACCTCAGTACGTTCGTGTAGTCGACGACGCCTCCGATCCCGACCTCGACTACCGCCACGTCCACCTCTTCTTCCAAGAACACGTTGAAAGCCATCACGGTGAGGAAAGCGAAGTACTTCGGCATGTCACCTTCGAATTCCTGCAAGTTTTTAATTTTAATATTATTGGGCTAGGGTTGCCATCTCCTAAATGAAAAAGCCGGTCTCTGCCCAGAAAAAAAACCGGACATTTAAATGTTGTTGTGGTGGTGGATCTTTAACCTGATGATGAACCACGACTAATTTGTCTTATTTGAAAATGAAAATATTTATTCAGCAAATAGGCACATCTGGGCACTTGTGCACGTCACTTTTAAATGAATTTACCAGCGCTTCTTAGACCCATTGCTTGAGAAGAAGCGCCGCAACAAACTCAGCAGCCCTTTTTGCAAAATTTAAACATACAGATTCAAATACATATATAGGTACATACTAAAATTACATTTAAGGGATGTATAGTCCCTAACTTAAACTTAAATCGAAGATCTTAGAGATGGTCTTATATTAGGTACAAATTAATGAAGATATTAATTAATGACAGTACTTATTTATATAAGCCATAAGCCGTGGTGGCCTAGTGGTTCGAACTACCGCCTCTCATTCAGAGGGTCGGGGGTTCGATTCCGACTCGCACCTCTAAGTTTACTTATGTGCGAAATTCAATTTGAATTTACTACTGAGCTTTTCGGTGAAGGAAAAACACCGTGAGGAAACCTGCACGCATCTGCGAAATAATTCAAAGATGTGTGTGAAGTCCCCAATCCGCACTGGGCCCGCGTGGGGACTATAGTCCCAGCAGTGGGACGCAAATAGGCTGTAGTAGTAGTACTTATTTAAATATTTATAACAAAAAATAATAATAAAAATCGCAAATGTTTAGAGATTGTATACGTCTCTAGGTATCCTAAAGTTGTACAATTTCACGATCGCTCTGACCTGCGAAGCCTCCAGCAGGTCGTAGGCGCGGTGGCAGTGCCGCGCGAAATCGCCGCGGGACAGCACCCGGCCGGAGAGCCGGATGCGCTCGCGCACGGCGGCGAGGTGCGGCGACGAGTAGAACCCGGTGCGCCGCCCGTGGTGACGCAGCACCGACTCGCACATCGCGCTCGTCGACCCCTGACGACAACACGACAAAACCACAGAATATTCAATAGTACTACGTACAGAATGGCCACGGAATCACCCGCCTGAATCTAGCCCAACTCGCCTTACCGTTATCTGGAGATGGCGAGTGAATCGTTGGCCCGCGTACTGGTACACACACATTAGACATAGACATAGACATTTATTTCTCAATATCAAATTACAGCATATTTTATATGTCAAAATAAGAGAATTTCACATTGAGATCGTCAGAAAGAATACAAAATAAAAATAAAATGAAAATCAGGAATAAAATTTACAAGTGTACAGACGTCCTCGCGCTCAAACATTGACACTTCATTCGAATTGTGTTCGAGATCGTATTTTTATAAGGCCGTGTCCGCCGTGTGCCACCACGTTGGCCTCCTTCAAACCAGGAACACATAATCCAATGTCATGCGACACGTGTCTGCTACTTAGATTAATAGTACATTACCGACCTAGGGTGGTGAACTCGTAAATTTCCCAGATCGCAGGTAGCTGTGGCCCGAACCGAAGGTGAGGGCCATAAATATGCGATCTGGGGTTTTACGAATTACCGCCCGTGGTTTGTCAAAAGTTTTACGTCTTGCCTTGGCCAAGAAGTGAGATTTTCTCTCCGCGTAGCGGGCAGAAAATCCCACTTTATGGCCAAGGGTGATGTAAAATAGATTTGGAAATGTGACGTCACGAAATTTAAGACCCCCTCCCACCCCCCCGTCACACAATGTCACACTTCGTCGACCCCCTCCTTCCCCCTTATCGTGTGACGTAATTTATGGATGCCTCCTGACTGGCAGTCTTTGATACTGTTCGAATTTGAGCTGACTCGTTATTTTCATTTTCAGTGTCGCCTGCTATTGTTGGCTACGAAGTTTACTTAAGAATATCAAATCACAACCACACTTCACAGCGACCAAAAAATTACATCGCGTAGCATTGCATTTTTTTGACTCGAGATGAAAGATGAAAGTGGCAGCGCGTGAGCATCTTCGAGTTACCTTCCCCTTGGTGCCGGCGACGTGTATGACCGACAGCTGGTCCAGCCTCTCCATCGTGACCCCCGTCCGCAGGAGATACCTCTCCATCTCTTCTATGTTCATACATTTCTGAAACATAAACCAAAGATATAAATAAAACAACTATAAATTAAAAAAAAAACCCCCAGATCAATGGTTACCTTACCATAATACTTTCAATATCATTAACGGTACCAAATTACGGATCGATCGGACACAAGGAAGTTAGTCAGACCCCCTTAAAAAGCTGACGATATTCAAACGGCTCAACAGATTTTCATGAAACATGGCTAAGAACACTCGGGATAAAATTATCTATGACACGAAAAAACTAAACGTAAATAGGTTCATCCGCTAGAGATCTACGATACCCACAGAGAAATTCACAGACAGACACATTAAACTTATGACAACCCTCTCTTTTTGCGTCAGGGGTTAACTGGTCGCCTCTTTCCACTTCCCTCCGTTGCCGTGGGAATTTAGGGAATTCTCTCTTAGCGCTCCACTACACTTCATAAGGAAACTTCATTTTTTTTCTTATCAATGGTACAGGCAAACGAGCGCATAGCCCACCTGAAGGTAAGTGGTCACTGCGGGCTATGGACACCGAAACCCTATGATCCCCCATTAAGAAACCATAAGATCTCAAATGCGTTGCCTACCCTGAGGCCTACTGGCTACTTATGAAACTAGACCTACGCAGACGATGTATTTTAATTGGTTTTTCCATGCCAGTACGTTCTGATATCAATCAATAATTGTTGTTTTATTGCTTCAACATTTATGGATTTTACTCACCACCTTCACAAATCTATTATACTGAGTCACTGAGTGGAAAGTTTTGAAACATTTTCTAAACAGCTAGCTATAAATATATTTGAATTTTGAAAACAGTATATTATATTAGTATGGCAAACTGCTTCATTCACGTTGAATTCGGTTCATTCACGTTGCAATGCTCATGAAATAAAAGCTTTATCCTTCCCCAAAGTCCATACCTTTTACTTTATTCACGACAATATCGTGAACTTTATTCACGACATCATCAGTGGTGACTTCAATTGGCCTACCAGAGCGTTCTGCGTCATTGGTAGTGGCACGCCCAGAACAAAATTCTGTAAACCACTTATGTACCATTCCATGAGAAAGAGCAGATTCCCCATAATATTTTTTAAACAGTTTTCAGTCTTTTTAATAGTTTTTCCACGTAAAAAGTAATGTTTAATTAACACAAGAAATTCGCTTTTCTCCATTTTCCGACCGTATTCGACATATGCCTCAATAACTTTTTTATTTTCCCACCTTTTTTAAAAAAAAAAAACTGCCAGCTACCAAGGAGATCAGAATTGTAATTAAAAAGTTTATATGTTAAAATGGTTTTTGTTTTACTTAAAGTCACTGACTTATCAAACCACCCTCGTATTAATTTGAGCTTACCTTCCCAGACTTGATGTTTTTGCGAATCTGCTCCAATGCAGATTTGTTGGACTGTAAAGAATTCAGTTTCCTCACCGCCTCCTGAAATAAATATTTTAATATTACTAGATTTCCCCAATAGCTCCATTATTACCCAAACTAACGCTACTATTTCTTACCCAAGCGGATGCAAATGATGGAAGTGTTTAAAGAAGGCTAAATCTCATTTAGCTATAGTATAAAAGTATTTATTTGATTAATTAATACAGGACAATAATTTATTTATCCATGAATACCACACATGTATAATAATAGCATTTATATCACTTATTATAAAAACAGTGAATGCACACTGATTATCGCATGATGCAAAGACATCCAATAAAAACGTAATTGTTTTGTAACCACATCATTGCCAAATCAAGGATCATATTAGAAGTTTTATTTAAGAATATTCTTATCTCATACTCATAACTATCGCAGAGCTATCAAATACTAAAAAATGAAACAGCTAAGAAATGCACAGATTACATTAAACGTAAACAAAACTTTTCCTTCACGCGATGAGCATAGCGGCATATCAAATCAATCAGTAGCTTACCTCGTACGAAAATTGGGAGGACGACATCCTTCTAGCCAGGCAATTCACTATTACACCGCGGCGGGCGGTCAAAACCCGCCAATGCATGAGACACTTGCGTGACAGCGACCAAGGCTATTCAGAAAAACACTAATTTATTACGTTGCACGCCGTAGCTGTAGGAGCCGTATGATGTCACATGGCGAGCGAGCGTGGCGCGAGCCCCCCGCCTTATCGAACGCTCATATAGACATCTGACCCCGGGTCGGTATCGTCATAGTCCGAAACCGAATAATACCGGTCGAGTTCTACACAATAATAAGACAAGAGATCCTAATTTCACAACATAACCTCAAACCGCGGCATCCATCATGACAATCAGCTGTTTGGTTTTTTTTCCTACTAAGTTGAGCGGACTACAGAATTTCTGTTATGCCACACGAAAGAGCAGGTGTGATCTTTCGGTGTGACGAATATTTCATTTGAATGTTGTTTAAATTAAGATAAAGATCCTCATTGATTAATTCATGTTTCGTTTAGATAGATCGTAATCATTATCATTTTATTTTTATGCCATCTATAAAAACCCATTTGTACTTTTATTTTCAAGTATACCTACCTACCTTAGATACCTACCCATTACCCAAGAAAATATAATCAACTAGCTGACCCCGCGGACTTCGTACCGCCTTAAACCTCACGGAGTCCGAGACCTTTCCAACGAATGCAAAACCGTGGAAATCGGTTCGTGCGTTCTGGAGTTATAGCGTCAGGGAGGAAAACCCGACTTATTTTTATATAGTAGAAGACTACAATCAACTACGTATAAAAAAAAATGCCTATTACATACTCTTTGATTTTGACTGTGACATTGTCAATTTTAGCAATTTTTGCTAATTTTTGTAATTTGCTTACAATTTGGTACAGTACTTTTATTTTTACAAAATAAACTGTAGTCTAAATCCCAACTATGACCGAAACCGATGCAGTGGTGAAGCCGCTGGAAATGCCAGCCAAATTTCTTCCGTATCTCGAGAAATATAGGATATATTCCCTTTTTAAAGTAGGTGTATTTACCTTAATTATCCAAGTATAGCACGACACAACTTAGAAGGCGCGCGGATTAAGCAATAATGGGCTCTGCGTTAGCGGCCTAAGTGATTCGCCGCGCGGCTTCTAACTTGTGTCTTGATTATACTTATTTGGTTCGGTTCGGTCATTCACTGGTTTGCGATGCCGAAGACGACCAAGGGCCTCATTCGGGCCGCAAAAGGGATTACATAGGGATCTATAGGGAACGCCAAAACGTCCCCGCGCTCAAATTTAACCTTAAACCTAGCTCTTTATAGTTCAGTCAAGGGCGGATCCAGGAGGGGGATCATATGGGGATAATAACCCCGCCCCTCGGCAGGACTATTAGGTCTACTGCTATTATGTATTTTTAATCACTGATACGAAAAAGGAAGGGGGTTGTATGACGTAACCCCCCTCCCCCTGAGTCGAAAGCTGGATCCGCCCTTGAGTTCAGTTTCAACGCCGTGACTACCTATTAGATTCCATGAAATCCTATTATGCTGTAATTTGATATTGAGAAATAAATGTCTATGTCTATGTCTATGTCTATGTCTATTTGCGTCCTGAATGAGGCCCCAGTAGTTTTTCAATAGGAATAAGTGCGCCACACGTATGTACCTATTGCGAATCTAGTATATCCCGATGACGACAGCTTCTCCAACCAAATGGCCAATCGCAATGAGCCGCCAGTTTCAATAGAGATTTGGCCATGCATGGGTCCATGTAGGTATTACTACTACTACTACTACTACAGCCTATTTGCGTCCCACTGCTGGCCACAGGCCTCCTCTCATCACGAGAGGGTTTGGGCTATAGTCCCCACGCGGGCCCAGTGCGGATTGGGGACTTCACACACATGTTTGAATTACTTCGCAGATGCGTGCAGGTTTCCTCACGATGTTTTAGATGTATGTATACTTGGCTATAATTTTAATTTTGTTGTGCTTCCCCCATTAGCTGCGAGTTAAACTTTGTAAAATGGCGGTGTCCAATGATTCATGTAGGTAATTAGGATGTAAATTTTCAATATGTATACGTGAGGAAACCTGCACGCATCTGCGAAGTAATTTAAAGATGTGTGCGAAGTCCCCAATCCGCACTGGGCCCGCGTGGGGACTATATAGCCCAAAACCTCTCGTGATGAGAGGAGGCCTGTGCCCAGCAGTGGGACGCAAATAGGCTGTAGTAGTAGTTCTGCCCGCGACTTCGTTCGCTCGGAATTCGGTTAAAGCGTTCCCGCGGGTGAAAAGTAGCTTGTAGTAAAAAGTAGCCACCTATATGTCGTTCCCGGAACACCAATACAAAAATGTATCTAAATCGGTAATCGGTCTAGCGGTTGAAGCGTGAAGAGGGAACAGACAGACAGGATAGGGTTACTTTCGCTTTTATAACAATGATGATGGTGCCATACCTAGGTATATCCTTCCCGGGACTCGAACTATCTCCAATCTCCATAGGTATCAAATTTCATCTATTTATCACGTTAAGTAGTCACACACACACAATGAATTGATTGAAACATCTTGGACGGACACGTAACAGACTGATAGGTTGCTTTCGCATTTATAATGATGATGATAACACTCTGGACATTATACAGGACATGATGCAAGACCTGGTGGTGGTGATGCCACGGGACCACCTGAAGCACATGAAGATGTACCTCGGCAGGAAGATCGAAAACACCAACGACACGCACAACGTTATGCTATTAGTGTCGCCTGATCTGAAACTCGGTACGCCATGCACGGTTACACCATAAGAGTGGCAGAGTCTATACTGTAGTGCGTGCTCCGATCTAGCGTCCACTGGCTGAACCCCGATTGCCCAACCGTTTAGCAGTTGTTCCGCTACTTGAAGCTAGATGGCGAGCCGAACGCAAAGTGTATTTCTAAACAATTTACAACTAATATTATAACTAGAATATAGGCCCTTTTTTCGACTTCTGCGCATCGAAAGCCTCTAGATGCCTGCCGATGCCTATACCTACACCCTACTTACTCTGAACCGACTACCGAAGCTGTTATAAAGTAGTTACTTGTTCGACTACTTTTTTCACTAAGCAAATACATTATCTTTCTGATTGAGTGGTAATTACTTACTTTACAATAGGCTAGGCCAAGCCCCCCCCCCCCCCCCACAATTTAGTTTCATAACACGCACACGCTCACACGTACACAGTACTCGTACATACGCACTTTGGGATTTCAATGGGATATTAACTATCAAAACCGGCCAAGTGCGTGTCGGGCCACGCGCAAATTATAGGGTTCCGAAGTTGAGGATGCCCACAGTACCTTTCTAAGACTTATTAGCATCTAGCTAGCCTGTGGTATGACGTGCCCGCCCGACGCCCCTGCCGCTCGAGAAAAATCATCATCATAAGTTGGTCGGCTATTACTCGTAAGTTTGTACAGCCTACTTAGCTCTGATAGTTTTCCTTTCAACTACGTTATATATGCCACAACCGTGATTTTTTTCAGCCATCCAAATACCACCATTTAGCTGGCAGGGGGGGGGGGGGACACGTGACTCTAACAAAAAATAGCACTTTAAAGCTTAATATTTCACAAACGCATCACTTAATCTAAAAATGGTTTTAGCAAACCTACAATATTTTTTTAATACCTATTCAACGTTATGCCGCACCATGGGGTACGCAAGAAAAAAAATTTACATCCCCACTTTACGAGTAGGGGAGGTACCCTATAAAAAAATATATTTCAAAATTTTATTATACCACTTTGTCAGCGTAACTAATATGCATATTCATGCCAAATTACAGCTCTCTAGACCTAAGCATCTCCGAGTAATAGTGCGGACAGACGGACGGACGGACGGACGGACGGACGGACATGGCGAAACTATAAGGGTTCCTTGTGGACTTCGGAACCCTAAAAACACAACCCTCCTTGATATTCGGGTAGAAAAGCTGTTCCCTACCCACTGGTTCGGTAGGTATACTTACCGCCTCGCATAGGATCGTGTGTTCAAATCAGGCTCGCACAGCTGATTTTACTTATGTGCAAAATTCAGTGTGAATTTACTGAGCTTTCCGGTGAAGGAAAACATCGTGCGGAAACCTGCACGCATCTGCGAACTAATTCACGAATTTTTGTGAAGTCCCTAATCCGCACTGGGACCGCGATGGGGACTCGAAAATGTTTTAGTGATAAGAGGAGGCCTAAGTATGCCAAGCAGTGGGACTTTAATATTACAATATAGAGTCCTTAACATGGAGGTAGGAAAATTGTCCTCGAATAGCTTTTTAGTAGAATAAAATTATATCTTGTTATTAAAGGAAGATAATGAATCGCTCCTGTCTGTTTTAGATATACAGCGCATCGCCAAGGACCTCATAAAGGACCTCGGCTTCTTCGTGATCACCCGCCGTTACATCATGGATCGATACGAGAAGGTAACTATAAATACACGTATGGAATAGTGATAAAAAGTTTAAAGACCTCGGACACGAGAACTTGGGTCAGATAATAAGCGCTTCAGTTAGGTATAGGTAACATTAACAACTGATGTAATCTGCAGCAAAACACTATGGTGCAGAGTCTAAGTTGTGTTGTGTTAATAAGAAAAGTCATCGGCATGGAACTTGAGCGGTGGCCTTGAGCAGAAATCGAAAATAAATGTCTCATCGGCAGAGGGGAGCGGGACGCAGCGGGCGCTTTATGGTGCGTGCACGCTTATTAGTCCTTCAGTCATGCGCAGAGATCCCCTCTACTTTCGCTCACCGCTCAAGATCGCCGTGCCTCTGCCTGTACCTATAAGACAATTGTTTTACGTCTGCTTCATATGTTCTCTTCCGTCCACAGCACGACGACTACGTGCCAGGTTGCATCTCCCCGGTGCTAATGGCGGAGGTGGCCAAGGAGTTGGTTCGCAAGGAGCCCGTCCTTCAAGATGGATGGCTTATGTTTGGTACGGTTCTCGGTAGCCACTTATAGGTACCTATATCCGTTGCTATGCTAAGTACCCATTGTATGTAGGGGGGCTCCATTCGAAACGTTTCACAGGGAAAGGGAAATATCCTATTCCTACCGTCAAAGTATCACAGCGCGGTGACGCTTTGACGGTTGGAAGTACCCTTTCCCTATGTAACGTTTCGAGTGCTTGGTAATATCGTAGTGAAGGTGTATTTAGTGTAGGTATTATCATCCCACAGACCACCCGTGCACGCTGCGCGAGGCCCGCTGCCTCCAGCAGGAGGGAGTCTTCCCCTCCGTCACCCTGGCCCTCTCCAGGACGCCCCCCGTCGCTCCCCCCGCGCACAACCCGCACACCCCCGCGCGCCGCTTCTTCGACCAGGACTTCGAGGGACTCAAGTTCGCCTACAAAGCCTCCTTGAAGGTAAATAATACTGTGTGTTCTGTACGGAGCAGGGCGCAAACGTGTAAACATCTCTTTGACGTCTACCGTAACTAGTCATTCTCGTAGAGGCGTAGTTTCCCGAATAGCAATGATATTTCACTTCAATCCCTAAACCCTCGCTTAGGGAGTATACAACGACGCGGTGCGTCAAGCGACATAATATATAGGTAAGAAAGTATGTACATACTCTTTGAATAGCGCTATCTATTCCATAAATCAAAATATATCGACGCAGCATGTCGCTTTTGTCGCTTGATGCACGCCCCGCGCATCGCGTCGCCACTTCCTAAGCGAGGCCAAAGCGTGAAGCATTAGTCAAAATCCACTAGGGGCGGTATAGTGGCGTTTTTGCCGGCTAAGGCAGCCATTGGCCATTTTGCGTGGCTGGATATTGACAGCTATACTTCCTATCACCGCCTTGGAAGCAATCTCCAACGCCAGTGGCGCCCACTAGCGAGCAAACATCATAGACATCTAGTCCTGAAGACTTTGCTAAGACGGGCGAACCCCTCTCCCACTGCTTTTCTGAATCAAAACACATTGTCATGGTTACTTCCGCAGCATGGCCGTATATCTATGCTTGTGACGCAGCCTACCATGCCTTTCTCGCCCCGTAATTTTGGCAGCATTCTTTCAATGCACAAATTCACCGATGCAGCATCCTCAGGATTAGATGTCTAAGTATAAAATACGGCGACCCTTATTCTTCCATTCACGGTTTCACAATAGGAAGTCTACTTGGAGCCCGATGACAACGCGGAGACGATCTCGAACAAGTGCTTCAACGCGATCCGCGCGTGCGTGGCGGGCGCGCAGGGGCCGGGGCAGGGCTTGCACGCGGGCGGAGCGCCCGGCGTGTACAGAGTCGCGCTCGTCGGCCCGAGGGGATCCGGCCGCCGCACCCAGGCCAGTTTGCTCGCGAAACACTTCAATCTGGTCTACCGTGAGTTGGTTAATCGTCCGTCATCAGGATGTGACTGCTGCTGCCTCTATAGACGAGGTGTCGGTAGACTTCGCAAAAAGATGTGAGTAACGGCGAATGATTAATGGTGAACAGCGGGAATCCGTGAGGCGAACCTACCTTGGTGGGCACTTACCTATTCAGGTTCAGTACGTGTTTCGGCTAAAATGATGACGGAGACTTCTGTCCATTTCTGGCATGTGTCATAATTTTTAAAAGTATACGTTTTTCCTCTTCTTCGGTTCCTTTTCTTATCTAGAAATTCTATCGATCTGGTCTGGAGGAGGAGTAGGAATAATGTACATCGAGAGTGTGGACGAGACTTTAGTATGATTACTCGTATAAGACTCATCAGTTTGATCAGGCGATCGTCGATGATCTGTGAACCAGTAAATTCAGCTGCCTTCCTTGATGTCGCAGTCCATTTCGACGACGACCTGTACCCGGAGGCTTACGCGGCGGAAGACGATCTAGGACAGCGCCTGCGCAAGTACGGCTCCACCATGCAGATGCGAGCGGAGATTGTTCGTCGGCGGCTGCTCAAGAAGGTAACTCTGCCCAGTGGCGGTTCTAGCGGAGGGGGGGGGGGGGGTCGTGGGGTCAATGACCCCCACCCCAAAACCGGACACGTCTCTTTTTACCAATCATGGGACTCGTGACCCCCCAAAATCTTTGTCTGGGACCGCACCTGATTCTATGTATACCAGTGATAAATTTACCGATAACCACTTGTACCAAGCTGCTAAACTCTGCTACTCTTAACTAGCACGAGTGGCTCGAAACACGTGGCGAAGCATTAAGTCGTTGTCGCAGAGTCTATTATTATTGCCTTGATCACGCGCCTTCTAAGTTGTGTAAACCTGTGCACCTACCCTTGGCAGGACTGCCTCGACCACGGATGGGTGCTGACCGCTTTCCCCGCCTCCGGCGCCGAGTTCGAGCTGCTAGATAACATGGAAACGCCTCCGAATAGGTCAGTGCTTGATATGAAAAACATTTCAATGACCCGCAGGTTTAATCTAACCCGCAGCCTTTGCAAATGTGTTACTGATCTCAGGGACTGAAAACCAGCGCTGTGAGACGGCAGGCTCCGGCCCGCGTTCACACTTTCACAGTACACACCGAGTCCGCCCCGTGCTTTTATCACAATTCTTTTGTTTTTTTGATAGGCCTACTATGTATTATTATTTGTGTATTTTCTTTTATTTTTTCTTTTTCTCCTTAAAATTTAACTAATTGTGTTTTTTGTGAAAACAAATGAGGATCACGCACGGTGAGTGAAAATCCGCTACGGGTGTTAGTGGCGTTGGTGTCGGCTAAAGCAGCCATCGACCATATTGCGCGGTTCGATATTGTTAACTAGGTATAAGTACTCCCTCCAATCACCGCCTCGAACGCAGTCTCTAACGCCAGTGGCGCCCGCTGGTGAGCAAAAATACAGTGGCCCTAATTCTGGCCATTCCTTCCGCCCCGGTTCCCTTGAATAAGTTCTGATGCGCTAAGTCGTACGTTTTGGAACAACTATAAATTAAAAACATAACGTAATATTAACTGAGCTAATTTAATTTTGCAGTCCTAGTCCTAATAAGTATAGTCCACCGCGAGTGAATCCACCGATAGAGGCGCTTGCTGTTCTGCGAGGTGCAATGTTGCCAAATTTAGCACATTATGTGCCATGTTACACGCTAAATTGGCAACACTGAGGTCTCCGAAACGTCAAAAGTCACAGCGACATTGACATTATGTTGTATGAAATGACAAAACGTCGACATTGACAGCCACCACATTGCAGATAGTGGCGCCAACTAGCGAGCAGGAATACGGTGGGCCTCATTGCGTGATTCCAGGATTATTATCCTGAATACGTCGCAAGAAATGTGCAAGCAGCGAGTGACGGCGCGCGGCGTGGACTGGTGCACGGGGCGAACGGCGGCGCGGGGCTCCGGGCCGCGCGTCCGGCCGCACCCGAGGGACATGGAGGACCGGGTCGACTTCGAGGTGAGACGCCACAGCAGCATGGGAACCTAACTACTTGCAGGCAGACCTCACTTATTTTCCCGCAGAACAACCGTAGTACGAAAACAGTAGTATAGAAGTCCCATTGTAACTTAGACAAGATGGCTGTAATTTTAGTATGAAAACAAAATGTAAATAATTTTGTACATAGACTGAAATTCAAAGAATTCGAGGGGGGCGCAAAGATTTGGACAAAAACACACCTATATATTGTCATAAAACTAAAAGTCCCATAAGAAATAGGTGCACTGAACACATTTCTCTCACACTTTTTTCGCGTCATTGTAAATTTCTTCTGAGTAAAATTCTTATTAGAATTACAAGTTACAAACTTGTCTTTAAAATTCCACAATGCTCATATGACATATCAGTCAGGAACGACAAATGTGTACCATAAAAGTCGCTATTAAACCCTTATGCGACATTTCAGTTACCTTGTAACGTCTATACAACTGTTATGGAACCACTAAAGTCCCATAACAGTCCGGATAGAACCATTACCGGACTGAATGGGTTCTTGCCGGACTTTTATACAACTTCTATGTAACGAAAAAGTCGTATAATTTGGCCTTTTTCGCGTTTAGTAAACGTTGACAACTACGTTTATACGACCAACTTTGTGTACCAAACAGGGAATGAACAACGTTCTTGCAACTTTTATACAACGTTATTTTGTTAGTTGGGAAGGACCACTAGAAAAAAATAACAAAAGCACCTTCAAAGTCCGACAAAGTTCACTGTGATTATCATTTCTTTGGGTCGGTACACTTGACACCGACTTCGCAGTCTGTCGGAGTTTCAAGGTGGTTTTTATTTTTATTTACAAATTTATTTTCGGCTACATTTTCCAAACATTAGTATAAAAATACATAAGTAACTCTGAAATCTTCGAAATTGACACCAAAATCATCTACGTGCTAGCAAATTTTGAGGAGTTCCCGCATTTTCTCGTGGATTCCATCATCAGAACTGTACCAAATTAATATGGGACCAACATGGAAGTAGCACCTTTTGAACAGAAAAAGAATCATCGAAATCGGTCCACGTTTAAGATTTATTTTTGGTGAAAATAAATAATAAAAAAAAAAAGATTCCGACGAATTTAGAACCTCCTCCTTTTTTTAAGTCGATAAAAATGGCATTAGTGCTTTTGTTTGGTACAGCTATAAGTAGTACATCCCCCTCCTTCCAATCACCGCCTCGAACCGGTCTCCGACGCCAGTGGCGCCCGCTGGTGAGCGAAAGCACGCCTCATCTCAGCCTATTACCTCACTACTCGCAGACAGGCCTCACTTTGTTGTGTCTAATGTCACCCGCGGAACAATTGGCTATGGGTGAAAAATGACAATGTGCTCGATTATTTGTTTTAAGGATAGGAATAACCTTCCGTTCCGTATCAAGAGAAAACGGAAGGTTATTCCTATCCATAAAAAAATAATCGAGCACATTGTCATTTTTCACCCATAGCTAATTACCAGGGGCTATATTCGAAGTCTTAAAGAAGGACAGCTTAGGGAGATTCCCTATAGCATCGCTCATGCGTCGCGGCGTTGCAAGTTGGGCGCCGTGACTTCGAATAGAGCCCTACTAGGTCATTGTGCCTAAGGCCTAAATACCTACTGTCCATCAGTAGACGTCTTTCAGCTAAAATGATGGATGATAATGAATTGTGTGCCGCTCGTATTGAGTCGATCCCGATGACGACCGCTTCGCCAACCAAGTGACCAACCCAATGCGCTCGAAATGTATTAGGTACTTTACGGGTTACGGGCGAATTGCGTATTTTTTGGGGCCTAACTGTCGTGCATTTTTTACAAGTAATTTTCACTTTCACAGTTTACAGTTTAAAATACCACTATGACTATGAAACACAGAGTAGATGACAAACAGAGCTTCCTCAGTACCGGATCCGTGACTCCTCGATTCTGTTTACCTACGAGCGAGCCCTCTGTAATTGTACACTCTCTGTTTACAGTTAGACTACTACTTTACTGAAGCACTGGCCGAAATACGAGCGGCCGCTGGCATTACGGCGTGGGAGGTCGAGACATCAGATTCTATAGGTAAATCCTATCTTTCAACGCACCGGTTGAAATTCTATTAAGCCTTCCATATTGTAAGGTAAGAAGTGTTGGAAAGAAGTTGGAAATCGATTGTGGATACGAACAATGTTGAATTGAACGTGATGGTTGGTTGGTTCCATTTTGAAATCGGCGGTGTTCTGTTTTCATTTGTATCTTTTTTGTAAACTTTCAACAATACCACTGGCGGACGGAATGAGTCAGGCAAAACTAAAATCAAGGCAATTTGCTTGCTCATCGTAAACTAACTACTGATTTAAGTAAATAGGTACTTACTTAGATAGTAAAGTAGGTACTTACTTGGGTTCTACTAAACCAAGAAAAAATGGAATACTGTCCTCAAACGATAGAAGAAAATCTACGTCCTATCTACGTATCTACCTACCTACCCTTGATGACTTGACTTGTTTCACTATACTTTCACTTTCCTTGCTTATTCGATCCGATCAACCACAAATAAAGAAGTTGTGGCGTGCTTTTACAGCACACGCAAACATAAGTAGTGTGGATTGGGGACTTCACGCACATTGTATTTATAAATGGACCCTATTTTATGACCTTGATTGAGGACCCAGCCCAGCCTCCTCTTATAACGAGAGGGTTTTGGTCTATAACATAAGCGGTCCCAAGGCGGGCCTAGTGCGGTTTGGGGACTTCTTCACACACATCCATAATTACCTCCTTGAAACGGGTGCAGGTTTACTCCCGAAGTCCCGATGATATTTTAAAAGGTATTATTGCTTTTTTTTTTCTAGAACAAGTGCAGACGAAGATCCAAGCGGCCGTCATAGCTGCTCCCGCGTTCGACATCACATGCTCTTCCCGCCTGAGTAATGTACGGGGAGATTAGGTTTTGATTTTGACAGATGGGCGCCGGCGGGTAAATCCCCGGAGGAAACTTTGGGTATTTACCCAGCGCCCATCTCTATGAATGAGCGGTTGCACTGAAGTGTATCTAAGTAGGTACTACGAATTATAGCAAGTAGGGGCAAATTCTTGCTATACCTATTAGAATAAAGCATACATTTTGAAAATAGTAAACGGGGGTAAGTATAAAGCGGTTAGGTAGTCGAGTATGCCTTCAATTCTAGCTAACTCGTCGCTCCATATACCCTACTACGGTCTACTGATACAATTCCATCTCAATAGTACGGAATATTACTTACTTATAGCTTAGTTTATTTATCAGCTTCCAAGTTAGTTCCATAGCGGGCTATCCAGTTAAACATTTCACACTTTGGGACTCTCTCTCCCTACGTCTGCAAGTGTCTAAAGAGAGACTGGCCTTCATCAGGGTTCAGGCTCTGGTTAAATGTGTTGCACGTTCAACCCTGGAATTACTTTCTATAAAGACTAACAAAGTGTGTGATTGGGCCCAAACGGTAGCATATATACTTTGTGGTACTTTACATAAAAAAGTTTTTTAGATAGTCCATAAAAATCGAGTCCTATTATTACTTGGTCATTTAGGAGGTACATGTACAAAAGGCTGACTTGTCCCTTTCTTAATTTTTATTTCGAATCTGCGTCGGTTTTTAGGGTTCCGAAGTCCACAAGGAACCCTTATAGTTTCGCCATGTCCGTCCGTCCGTCCGTCCGTAGGTCCGTCCGTCCGTCCGTCTGTCCGCACTATTGCTCGAAGATGCTTAGGTTTAGAAAGCTGTAATTTAGCATGAATATACATATTAGTTAAGCTGACAAAGTGGTACAATAAAATTTTGAAATATATTTTTTTATAGGGTACCTCCCCTACTCATAAAGTGGGGATGTACATTTTTTTTCTTGCGTGCCCCATGGTGCGGCATAACGTTGAATAGGTATTAAAAAAATATTGTAGGTTTGCTAAAACCATTTTTAGATTAAGTGATGCGTTTGTGTTGAAATATTAAGCTTTAAAGTGCTATTTTTTGTTAGTCACGTGTCCCCCCCCCCCCCCTGCCAGCTAAATGGTGGTATTTGGATGGCTGAAAAAAATCATAGTTACGGCATAAGTATATAACGTAGTTGAAAGGAAAACTATCACAGCTAAGTAGGCTGTACAAACTTACGATACGAGTCATAGTCGACTAACTTATGAAATGATTAAAAAACCGGCCAAGTGCGTGTCGGGCCACGTGCAAATTATAGGGTTCCGAAGTTGACGATGCCCACAGTACCTTTCTAAGACTTACTAGCATCTAGCTAGCCTGTGGTATGACGTGCCCGCCAGACGCGCCTGCCGCTCGAGAAAAATCATTGGTTTTTTAATCATTTCATAAGTTGGTCGACTATGACTCGTAAGTTTGTACAGCCTACTTAGCTGTGATAGTTTTCCTTTCAACTACGTTATATATGCCATAACCGTGATTTTTTTCAGCCATCCAAATACCACCATTTAGCTGGCAGGGGGGGGGGGGGGCACGTGACTCTAACAAAAAATAGCACTTTAAAGCTTAATATTTCACAAACGCATCACTTAATCAAAAAATGGTTTTAACAAACCCACAATATTTTTTTAAGACCTATTCAACGATATGCCGCACCATGGGGTACGCAAGAAAAAAAAATTACATCCCCACTTTACGAGTAGGGGAGGTACCCTATAAAAAATATAGTTCAAAATTTTATTCTACCACTTTGTCAGCGTAACTAATATGTATATTCATGCCAAAATACAGCTTTCTAGAACTAAGCATCTCCGAGCAATAGTGCGGACAGACGGACGGACATGGCGAAACTATAAGGGTTCCTAGTGGACTTCGGAACCCTAAAAAACCAATGATTTTTCTCGAGCGGCAGGGGCGTCGGGCGGGCACGTCATACCACAGGCTAGCTAGATGCTAATAAGTCTTAGAAAGGTACTGTGGGCATCCTCAACTTCGGAACCCTATACTTTGCGCGTGGCCCGACACGCACTTGGCCGGTTTTTACAATATCTCGGAACTTGAAGTGGCCTGCGATGAGCAGAAGTCGAAAATATAGGGCCTCATCGGCGGAGGGGCGCGGGACGCAGCGGGCGCTTAATAGAAAATCCCCTCTAAGTACTTACTTTCGCGCTTTCGCTCACCGCTCGTCAGTGCCGGGACCTTATAATAACTAATATACCCAATACCTTGGCTTCAGCTATCTCTTACTTCATAAGTCATAAGCATGAGTGAAAGAGGGGAAACAAAGTACTTACTTATGGGGAATAATTAGCGTGTGTTTTGTATTGTAATTGAAAAGCGACCTCTGGGATCCGTTCTTCATGATATTGGTACTACTTGCCTACATCCAGAGATACATACTCATTACCTCCACAATTGTATGTATGACAGGATCTTGCCGTGTTGGTGAGGTCTTCCCTGGAAATAATGCAGCCTTATCGGGGAAAGGTAAAAATGAATAATTCGTTTTTTTTTTTTTTGTTATTTGTATTATTTATGCCAGGCAAGCGAATTTAAGAAAGGGGCTCTATTCGAAACGTTACATAGGGAAAGGGAAATTCCTTATCCCTGCGCTCCCGCGTCATGTCGCTGAAATTGAACGTTAAATCTAGCTGCTTATAGTTCGTTTTCAACGCCGTGACGCATGAGCGTGAGCGTGACAGGGAATTTCGTTTTCCCTATGTAAAGTTTCGAATAGTGCCATTGAGTTCGCCAATGTATACTCACTTGCACCTTACTCGTTAGTAATAAAGTCTAAGTGTACAGTCGAGTTCGCCAATATATACACACTTTTGCACCTTTACCACGTTGTAATAAGGTCCAAAAGTGTACACATATTAATGAACTCGACTGTACATATTGATGAACTCTACTGTACCTTACCAACTACTGTATTTTTGTTAATATGATAGATAATACTATATTTTCACTTTGATTGTACCGTTTTGTTTAGTTCAACCAGGCAGCCTGTCAATAAGTTAGAAGGCATTTTTAATTTAAACCTTTGTTTCAAAAATATAGATTTTAGTTAAGTACCTAATTAAGTTATTGAATTGAAGTCAAAAAGTTTTTCGCATATTATTGCACTATAGTCTAATCTAGTTTAATTTTTCGTTGAATGTTGACTTATGACCCTAAGGAGGACTTAGGAAATTTAGTATTAAAATTACTTGAAAAGAAATACAAGATTTTTTCCTTTTGTCACCAGTATAGCGACTATAGCGGTAGCGGTACTTCGCTTGATGAACACGAAGAATAAAAGATGAAAAGTACATAAAAAAACGTTTTATTATGTAACTCCCTTCGTCGAATTGAATTTATTACTACATAATTAACTTGCTAATTATACCTAACAAGAATGCAGTCTCACGAAATATTACATACAATACAATACACACTGAGGAGGCTTTGGGGTAGAACGAGACAGCAAGTCTTTCCGTCTCGCTCTATCCCGGGCCGAGCATCCACCATACGTCATCCGTACATAACAATGTTACCATGACTGATCTACAGTTACTAACTTTCTTATGTAGGACTAGAGTTTACCGCCACTTTATAACTTTAGTTAGTAAAGTCACGGTAAACCAAGCGACGACTGAATTTGTTTAAAACATCTATAGAGTAGAAATGCATTTTCCAGTTCAAACGGTGGCTTGATCGCTAGTAGTTAACGCCGCCGCGAACCCTTGTTAACCAATCACACAACGCGCTCTGGTCATAACACACTGGTTTACGTTAAGTTGTCTTTTTTTTAAAGCCTTTGCGACGCCGTTCTATAGGGCAAAGGCCTGCCTTTTCCTACTAATTGGCATTTACGGCCGGTACAGACGCACTGCAATCCGAACTGCAATTTCTATGACAGCTATGCATTTTCATAGTGACTACAGTTCGAATGCAGTCCGTCTGTACATACTTAACCAGCGCGGACCGAGCACGACACTCGCTCGCACAATAAATAATCCTCTACACGCTCTATACAGATCATTGACAAATTTGTACTTGCACAATCTGTATGGGTAGGAGATCACGTTCGAACGTTCTAAATCTATAAGCCGTTGACTTGGACTGTAATATTAGCTAACGGGAACGCCTAAATGCGGATACGGGCGGTGACAGTTCATTAAATTAGTATTAAATAGGTTAGAGTTCAAGCGGGCTTATAGATTCAGAGCGTCCGTTTGGCCTTGTCTCTCCGGCAGTACTCCTGGTTACAACTCGTCTTTGAAGTCTTCGTCTTCGCCAGCGCCGGGTGGCGGGACTCCCCCCGTGCCCTGGTACAGCTTGGCAATGATCGGCTGCACAACGTCTTCAAGTGACTTCTTTTGTTTCTTGTACTCTTCAGCATCGGTGTCCTGGTTGTCTTCGAGCCACTTGATTGCTGCATCGATTGCTTCCTCCATCTTCGTTTTCTCATCGTCTGTCACCTGTGGACAATGGGAGAGGAATATTTTAATTTTATGTAAGAAATTGACGAAAAAAGAAATGCATGTCCTTTTAACTTTTCCCTACTTTCTGACTAGCTAATAAAATAGCCGTGTTAAAAAAATGAAATGGTTTCATTGGCATGTTTCTTTTTTTGGTTAAATATTGTCAAGCCCGACAACGCATTGGCGTTTCACAATGGTACATGTTACATCTCGTCGCCCAATACGAGATGTGAAAGCCATTAAAGAAGAAAAAAAAAAGGTACATGTAGTGGTACTAGATATAGGACAGTTGTAAATGCATGTAGATGTGGGATCCTAGCTTATGAGGAACTCAACTTAGGAAGAGTCTGACCATCCTATTAGGTTAGGGTTTAATAGTCAATGGTATTTGATTACGTACCTTAGCGCCGAGTTTCTCTTTGTCCTGGAGCTGGTTCTTGATGGAGTAAGCGTAGCTCTCGAGCTCGTTCCTGGCCTCAACGCGCTCCTTCAGTTTCTTGTCGTCATCGGCGAATTTCTCCGCATCCTTGATCATCCGCTCAATATCTTCGGGTGTCAGTCGGTTCTGGTCGTTGGTGATGACGATCTTCTCCCGGTTGCCTGTGCCCTTGTCTTCAGCGGACACTTGGAGGATGCCGTTGGCGTCGATCTCGAAGGTGACCTCGATCTGAGGGATGCCGCGGGGCGCGGGGGGGATCCCGGTCAGATCGAACTTTCCGAGCAGATGGTTGTCTTTCGTCATGGGACGCTCGCCCTCGTAGACTTGGATCGTCACGGTGTGCTGGTTGTCGCTGGCGGTAGAGAAGATTTGGGATTTTTTGGTCGGGATGACGGTGTTGCGGGGGATTAGTTTGGTCATGACGCCGCCGACGGTCTCAATGCCCATGGTGAGAGGGTTGACGTCGAGGAGCACGATGGCGTCGGTGTCTTGCTCTCCGCTGAGCACGCCGGCTTGCACGGCGGCACCATACGCGACCGCCTCATCGGGGTTGATGCCTCGGGAAGGCTCCTTGCCGTTGAAGAACTCTTTAACCAACTGCTGCACCTTGGGGATACGAGTCGAGCCTCCGACGAGCACGATCTCATCGACGTCCTTCTTGTTCATATCGGCGTCTTCCAGAACCTTCTGCACGGGCTTCAGGGTTGAACGGAACAGGTCCATGTTGAGCTCCTCGAACTTGGCACGCGTGAGGGTCTCGGCGAAGTCCTCACCCTCGAAGAAGGATTCGATCTCGATCTTGACCTGATGGCTGGAGGAGAGCGCGCGCTTGGCCTTCTCGACTTCACGACGCAGTTTCTGCACGGCGCGGTTGTCTTTCCTGATGTCCTTGCCCTTCTTCTTCTTGTACAGCTTGATGAAGTGCTCCATGACGCGCTGATCGAAGTCCTCACCACCGAGATGGGTGTCACCGTTGGTGGCTACCACTTCGAACACTCCGTTGTCGATGGTCAAGAGAGATACGTCGAAGGTACCGCCTCCCAAGTCGAATACGAGCACGTTCTTCTCTCCGTCCCTCTTGTCGAGACCGTACGCGATAGCGGCAGCGGTGGGCTCGTTGATGATCCGCATGACGTTGAGTCCGGCGATGACACCGGCGTCCTTGGTCGCTTGACGCTGAGCGTCGTTGAAGTAAGCCGGCACGGTGACGACAGCGTGAGTGACCTTCTTTCCGAGGTAAGCTTCGGCGGTTTCCTTCATTTTAGTGAGGACCATGGCGGAGATTTCCTCCGGGGCGAAGATCTTGTCTCCCTGAGCGGTGGCGACGGACACATGGGGCTTGCTGTTCTTCTCTACGACCTTGAACGGGAAGAATTTGACGTCGTGTTGGACGGTTGTGTCGGTCCACTCGCGACCGATGAGACGCTTAGCGTCGAAGACCGTGTTCTCCGGGTTGGTGGTCAGCTGGTTCTTGGCCGCGTCTCCGATGAGCCGCTCGCCGTCCTGAGTGAAGGCTACGTACGAAGGTGTGATCCGGTTACCCTGGTCGTTGGCGATGATCTCCACGCGGCCGTTCTTGTACACGCCGACGCTGCGGGCAAAGAACAACGATTATTGTAATAAAAAGAATGGTCTATTGCCTCAAGCAAGATTTAATTGAACAATGTACATGTTTTTGCATGGTATCAAAAGTAGGTGGCAATAGGACCAAACTCAGCATGTGCTGCAAGTGTGCGGGCCACAACAGTGCAGCGCCGGTTTTCAGTCTGTCCATTTACACACACAGAAACATTTTAAAAATAGGTATAGTGATACCTATTTTCAATACCCAGTGGGGTATTATAGGTAGAGTATTGTAGAGATAAAGTGTGACTACTGTGCTTGTTATCTCAAGTATGCTATCATCTGCTGTTGAATGGGTTATCTGCGCGTGCCTTATCATCTTAATTCTTAGGTAATTTGATTGAAAAAACACAAATTAATCCCGAAACTTCTAGTACATGTCATAATAAGATTAATATGGAGAAGGTACTTGGTCTCAAATTTAAATCAGTGATTTAAATGTAACATTGGCAGTTCATTTACTTATATGTGTTGCTATGTGACGGAATAAGAAATCCAGAACGGGGAATGTTGCACTGTGGTGTGGTGATTACAAATTGACTTTTGGAGACACTTTACACCTCCTAAACTTGTATTGTATGAATTGTTTAATTTTAAAGACTACAATTTTAAGATACTTAGAGACTGTATACAATCTCTTAACACTTAAGTATTTTTTTTTCATTATATTTAGATAAGTCATAAATTATTAATTTTAATCAAAAATTTTTGTAGGTTCCTATGTAAAATTATATAAATGATGTGTGAAAGTGCCCAGATGTGGCCTATTTGCTGAATAAATAATTTGTGTTTTGTATAAAATGGCTTTTAAAATAGATTCAGTGACATGAATAAATTACATATGAATCAAAATTAAATACCTATGTAATTTATTTTAATTTTTATGTCTATTTCAAATTATGTTTGTATTCTTTTTTTCAGTTTTACATCGTATCTTGAAATAGCAGTCAGTTTGCACTAGCAGAACCTTTTTTATAGCTGTAAACTAGGTAGGTTTTTTTTTGTAAGAAATATAACTAATTTTTTTTTATCATGTTGCAAGGCTATGTAATCAGCCATTTATGCACAACACACAATTTCATATTTTATTCACGTATTCAAAATATAATAAACCGTTTTTATGATTTAATAATAAATTTTTATTTCAGAAATAGACCATTAAAGATAATGTGGCATTTGCAATATATGTATAGATTAACCAATACCTCAGATTCTGTTCTGAGACAAAGTTCATTTCAATAGGATAGTACCTACCTATGTTGAAAAATGTCTGGCCTGAGCAAACTCACAAAATGTAGGTATAACATAGTAGAAACCATTAGAAAAACAGTAAAATCATTAGCGAAAAACCATGCTTTAACAAAAAGGAACTTTCTCAAACATATTTATCAGATTTCCAGTATTACATGAAAGCAGGAGTAAAACTATGACTTAAATTGGCATCATTTGAGAAATACATGGTTTGTTTGAGCATAGTAACAGATAATAACTTGGTACTTTCAGAAAACCCGTGCCACATCATTACAATGAGAAATTACTGTACTTTTACAACTTTAGGGCAAAGGTACTGTCTTGATTGCCACAGAACATGATCTAGTTTGATGAAAATTTGTATTAGGAGTATACAAATGTGTTGTGTTGAAGTACTTACCATGAATACGTGGTCCCCAAGTCGATGCCGATGACGGTTCCTATGTCTTTGTCCTTCTCCTTCTTCTCATCGGCGCAAACCACCGCCACGACGCACGCGAGAGCTAGTAAACTCCACCGCATTGTTACACCTATACTTTACACTGAAACAATCGAGAGAAACACTTTAAAATCAGTCTAGAAACTTCCAGATTGGGACAAGCACGGCCCACGTATCGACACGTCACTACTACGAATCACCGCAATGATTTCGCGGATGCCGGTCTTAGGAAAGTTTAACGCCTATAACGGGATAGTTCGGTAACGGTACACGAAGCGAAGATACGCCTACGGAAATGTAGGCCGCTGCGCCGGCCGAATCCACGCGCATCCAGAATTTTCTCAACATATGGAAATCGAAAGTCGACTTGCACGGGAGTTCCAACTAAAACTGTATTCTTATAAGACAGGAATAACCTCAAAACCTTTTAACAAGATACCAGACGAATAATCCAGTAAAATAAAAGGGATACTGCCACGAAAGGTTATAATTAGCTTGGGAATTCTGAAATAATGTAATTCAGAAATCGGGAGTAATCAATAGTAATTCACTTACCAATTAAAACGAACTCTTATATGTAAAGTTGTAACTCAGTTACAAAGTATTTCACAGCCACGACAGCACAGGAATAAGTAACGCGCTTGTACGAAAATGATGTGCTATGATCTTTTACATTCGATTTTCTAGTGAGAACTGAAGTTTCACACGCCGCCGCCGCTATTATTTAGCGCTGGCGTTGATCGTGGGCTAACGCGATTGGGCCACAAAACGATGACGTATTTAATGCTTGCCTGCGATTGGTCCAAGTATACCTATTTGGCGATACGCTATTGGCCCACGTCCATAACTGGCACAGAAAAGTTATACTATCTTTGGCGTAACTTTTTGAATTTGTTGCTCATACAAGTTTTCTAATGTTTTTCTGGAAAAGTATTGTTCACGTCTTTAAATACTACTGCGTGGTTTAATATAAACTTTCATTTATTTTTTCAAGCTTTCATAACTGAACAAATACCGCCGTATTAAAATTTACTAGTTTTATTATACTTATGAACACGAACGGATTGCTCAATGGCCGTCGTCCAAGATGACGTTTGTTGAGCTTCCCCATTTTTACTTGATTTATCTTTTATACCGTACATTTATCATTATTACCGTACACTGCTTGGCCTGTAGACCAATTACTTGACATTGGCGAAATTGTCTTGCATATAGACAGAAGCCATTATTTAAAGAGAAGAAGATGAACACGAACACTTCCGAGTCCAACCAAGTTCAACTCATTCATGGGGTAGCTGTCATTGCTGCCGTGTGTTAGTCTGGCTATGGCTAGAAAACTGCTTGACCAATTTGACTGATTCTTTTTTGTTCTATTCCCTGTGATTAAGGGAAGTTTTAGAAAGAAACAAACTTGAGAAAAAACTAATAGGAACAGTAAAAAAAGAAAAATGCCCTTTTATGAGAATCCGTGGTTCGACCTCCGCCTCGCATGCAGAGGGTCGGGGGTTCTATTCCGGCTCGCACCTCTAAGTTTACTTTGTGCGAAATCGATTTAAATTTACCAAGGACCTTTTCGTTGAAGGAAAACATCGTGTCGTGAGGAAACCTGCACGCATCTACGAAGTAATTCAAGGATGTGTGTCAAGTTCCAATCCGCATTGGGCCAGCGTGGGGACTATATATGAGAGAATCCCCATGTCCAACAGTGGGTGGGATGCAAAATTATGCAATAGGCTGTTGTGGTTACTTGTGATGGACCTTTGTACTCAATTGTTATAATTTCTCCCGGTATGTTAGGGAAATGGAAAATGGTGGTTGGTGCGGTTAAAGCCGCTTTACGAATCCAATATTTAAGTATCAAATACTTACATCACACCGTCACATAAGAATGGCATTGTTTCATTTGCTGATATCTTCCGATTGCTTAGTTTTGTTTGAACAGTTTGGATTGGAGCAGCTTGCAGGTAAATAAATACCACTAAATTTGTACGTCCACTAATTCTTAGTGGATGTACAAATTTCAATCGGTTTAAAATAATTTCGATTATTTGAACTAGGTTCTGCCCGCGGCATTGAATATTTGGAAATCGATTCCCGCGTGACCTATGCGTTTTTCGGGATGAATAATGGCCAATTTCCTTTATCTCCAACCCAACTTCATCTAAATCGGTCCAGCGGTTGCAGCGTGAAGAGGTTTGATACTAGAGGTACTTATTCATTAATGTACTAGAGGGCGGATCTAGAGGGGGGCGGAAAGGGCTTCGGGGTCTTGAATAACGGGCAGGACTTTAGGTCCACCGCTGATAAGGGCGCTTTTTTAACCCCTGACGCAAGGGGGGGGGGGGGGGTGTTATAAATTGAATTTGGACGACACACCCATAGATAGTTACTTTCGCATTTATAATATTAGTATGTATTACTAGCCGAGCCAAGAAAATGCCATATTTTAAGAAAAAGCACTTTTATTTTCACAAAATTTCATTTCTCAACAGGTGAACATGTGAACGCAGTAACCTGTACTATCTATTCTGAAGTATTACTTAATTTAGAAATTGAATGTTTGTTAATTTCGTTACGTATGTACGTGTTATTAAAGAAGGATATACAGTTTGACGGTCATAATGTCTAAGCCACAATTAACTGAAATCACCATTCACCACTGAAATTTCTCAACAAACTCGCATACTTATTAACTCGTTAAAGCCCAGTTGAACCAAGCTGTTAACTTCGGGTTAAACGCTCAACTCAGATGTATCTGTATGAATTTGACGTGGGTTAAGAGGCTAACCCGAGGTTAGCGGCTTGGTGTACAAGTGGGCCTAGTAATGGACTTTTATGACGTTCGGTCCATAGGCTCTTGCTCGACCATATAAAAGCTGTTCAAACTGCTGACAGACGTGATACGAGAGCCAATAGAGGCAGCCGAAGAACCAGTAGGCTTGGTTTCCTTAGGTGGTTCGGGCTCAACAATAGTTTCCGGAACAACCACGGCTGGCGCCACTATCTTATTATCAGCCATCGCCGTGGTTGTTCCGGAAACTATTGTTGAGCCCGAACCACCTAAGGAAACCAAGCCCTTAACGTCTTAAGAATAAGGTCGTGTGTAGGTAATTTTGAACACCTGGACAGCTTATCTACTTCTGCTGCTGACTGTACATTTTAATGTTTACCCGCATGGGAAGTCGCGGGCAACAGCTACCAAAAACTAAAATGTATTAAACGTACAAGCGTATGGATCGTGGAATTTCATAAGAAACATAATTACCACAGCTGTTTTAACTCCTTTTGCAATATAAGGGATATTTTTCCTAGACTGAAAAAGTACCTACATCCTTACCAGAGCCTCAAACTACTTTTATCTGTATGCTAAATTACATCTAAATCTCTGCAGTTACATTAGCAACGGATCTCCTCTTGCTGATCTCGCTGTGTAGCTTGGGATAGTTCTCGTTGTGTGTCAGGACTGTTAACACTTTGTCGGAACTAGGTTTCCCACGAACTTCGTACTCGTCGTGGAGCTTTCTGACCTGTTCCGCGGCCGTGGAACGTTTCTGGAAAAGGACACTAGTAAAGGGTACTACTCTGCAAAAGCATCGAAATATGTAAACGGCTACTCTATTGCTTTCATTATACGCCGAAACGTTTAATGGGTTTTGACGCTTTCAGAACGTGGATTATTATTAGGAGTGAATAGGTTGAGATTACATAGTTGAGTAAATGTCTTTAGTTGGATAAACCTTGCCGTAAGGCAACCGTGAGGGGAGTGCCTGTCCTATTTGCAATCACATCGTTGCGTGAGATTGCCATTACTAATTTTCAAGCGTTTAATTTTCCCCGCATGAAAAAGCTATACGCGGCTCAGAATATGCCCAAGTTTTTAAAAACTGAAACATGTTATGGAGTAAATATATGATAGAAACTTACTTGAATAACAAAATTAGAAACGTACCTGTTTTTTGAGACCCGGACGAGGCCCTTCGTGATCCATTCTTACCGATTTTTTTTTTCATTTATTAGATTTTATTTGTATCTTTATTTTATTTTTACATTTTATTTAGTTAATACTTGGAATTTTCCTTCGCCTTCCGTCGTCAGGACAGATAGAAGACGGGTATGGCTTTCTTTTTAAAGTTCAGTTTTGTTTTATTAGATTAAAGATATTATTGCTGCCAGTGTTTCAGCTATTTTAAGTTCGTATAGGGTAGGTATACTAGCTATCTGTTGCAAGACGAGGACGACATAACTTAGAAAGTGCGCGGCGAAGTACTTGCTCATTTCGAGAAATACAAAAATAATCGTAACCGTAATAAAACAGTTTGTAATACGTTGGTTTGAAGAGTAAAATTAAAGACATCCAAATGTACAACGATATTTATTTCTATTATAAAAAATTAACATATAAACAACAGTAGGTACATGTACTTATAGACATCGAGTACATTTTTTTCTCTTTTCTGAACAATAACACTATTATCACTAAATTCCGGACATACAGTATTTAAACCGCAAAAACTTTCAAATATTTGTATTATTTGTACCAGCATAATTATATGTATACCTACCTATGTTCACAAATAAACACTTTGACTTTGATTATATTAACGGTTTTTTTTCAACAAGTAACCTGACTCAAAAGTAGGTACATACATTATTATTTGTATTTTTTTTCAGAATCTTTTGACGGTAAATCCAAATAGGAACTACTATAAATAACACCTATTCGTATAGGTACTATTCATCCATACTAATACTAAAAATGAAATGTCTGTCGGTTACCTTTTCACGCTTGAACCGCTGTCCCAACTTATATAAAACCTATGACGATTTGATGTTGATAATAAATTCGTTTGTGACATCTTAACCTCGAAACAATAAAGTTACCAGAACCAACAACACATGGCCAAAAAACCATTTAAACCGGTGCTATTCTTAGAACAAAAAACGTTATAAACTATCGCTTTCCTACTTTATAGAGACACACTTTCATCAATGGGAGTGCATAACTGTTGTTTCACAGCAGTTTCACATCACTTTGCCTTTGATTATGCTCAAAATCACAGGAGCGAAGTACGTTATGATACAGTCGGCACCTGTAAATGAAAATGATCAGTTTAACATTACATGTGCATATTTAAAGCGTGAATTAGATACGAGCGACATATGGCAGAAGGCACGGGCATCCAATCACGGTATACCAAGATCCCGCGTCATTTTCCAGTCCCGCAAGGAGCTCGCCATCTAGCTTCAAGTGGCGGTAGCAATTGCTAAACGGTCGGGTAATCGGGGTTCAGCCACTGGACGCTAGATGTCGGTCTAGTGTTAACCCGCGTTCCGGCGAACGCACTTTAGCATGGGCTCTGCTACTCTTTATATTCCTTTATTATTAGTATACTAACCGGCGCGTCGCATACAAAGCAGTGTTTCCATCAGCGTGGCTTGTACGTCGCCGCTATCACCGCTCCTCGATATCATCGCGTATTCGCCCGATACCTACAATAAAACAATCCTATAAATAACGCCATTTTGTTGTAGAGCGCCATCTCGCGGCGAATGGCGGCACTGAGACTAAAGTTACTGGAGAACAGGGATGACGACAGGGCGAAGAAATCGAAATTCTAATTAGTCCGTCAGTCAGGTAATAAAAAATATTAGACACGAATTTTTTGTTTTATCAAATTAACAAAGAATGACTAAGTTAAAACGCATTAAGTTGGAGAGTGGGGGCTAACTACGTCACCGTTAGGTATGAATCGTACCTAACCGCGACGTCACGCGACATTTCAACTCAATATATCTCCGTGTAAGTTTGATTACATGAAAAAAGAAAAAATACGTGTCCAATACTTTTCAATAATCTTCCTGATAGACTAAGGAAAAAAAGTTGTCGTCATCCCTACTCTTGTATGTATTACGTCACCACGGTAATGGTTGATCGGCGATCTCTGCAATGGTGTCCACGGGAGACCAGCGTCGAGACCCTCGGGGCCTCGACATAATGCTGAGTTGGATGCCATTTCAGCGACACCAATGTGTTCTAGTTATTTTAAGTTTCTTATGTTTGTATCTGTGTCATTTTTTTTCTGGACCCTTGGAGGCTATACATCTCTAAGATCTTAGATTTAAGTTTAAGTTAGGGACTATACATCCATTCAATGTAATTTTAGTACGTACCTATATGTATATTTTATACATGTAATGTAAATTTTGTAACAATGTGGACATTTTGAAAAAAGGCCTTCTGCTTGAGTTTGTTGCGGCGCTTCTTCTCAAGCAATGGGTCTAGGAAGCGCTGGTAAATTCTTTTTCTGACGTGTAAAAGTGCCCCTATGTGGCCAATTTGCTGAATAAATGATTGAATTTGAATTGAATAAATATTGTTAAGTCATAGTGAAAGTCGCTGGTTTCCGGTAGATAGCAGCGCGAAACCGGTTTTGGTGGCGGACCCTCAAAAAGTGCCACCAGTGAGTTGCCGACTTTGCGATTCACACTTGCCTCTCGGCGTCTCATAGTCTCCGATCGAACGCAGCCGCGTGCGGCCGACATGAGTTTTATCGATATTTGTGACATGGAGCTGATCTGATGATGGAACCGGAAGCTGGCCATAGGAACTCTGTAGTCAAACGATACAACCCCATCGAGTTTGGACTCGTTTGATCCGTCGTGACGAGCGCTTTATTGTAGCTTATTTAGAGATAGGGATGCTGACTATCCTATCCCTATGTACCGTTCGAATAGAGCCCCTGGGCGTATTTCATAATGTTACCTGATAGACGAACAACGGGTGGTTCGGGAATTGGTTTTTAGTTTGCCTCACAATGTCCAAGTACGGCAAACCAGGCTTCACCATGAGGAAATCTGCACCCTCCGCCACGTCCCTAGCCTGAAGAACATTAATTATTAGATTATTACATACATAGAGATCTTCTACTCTCTAAAGTCCCGCGCCTTCACATTTCAAAATGCTTCAATGTATTTAAAAAGCACCACCAACACTCTCAACACATGTGTGCGTGCTGAGACAGCCATCAACTATGCGTTGAGAGTGTTGGTGGTGCTTTCTAAATAATAATAAAAAAATTGAAGCGCTTTGAAACGTGAAGGCGCGGGACTTTAGATAGTAGAAGATCTCTACATCGGGTCACGCGTTATCGTAGTGTATCTAAACGCGAATTGAAGAAACCCAAATTAAACCTGTGATCTGTTGTCTTTTTTCCCCTGAACAATCGAAGAATTTTACCCAATAACTAGCTATAAATTAGAACCACTTGATCTGTGATTGGACTCAAAGGACTGCGTGGCTCGGTGACCATCCGCGACTGCCCCAGAAGGAGGGTTACGATTTTCGATTGTATTGCTGAGGTGTCGTTAGTTTCGTTTTGATTGTGAGACTAACACAGGGTAAATCCAGTGCCGTTTTTACCATAAGGGCACACGGGGTCCGTGCCCAGAGCCCCCATTCTCAGGGGGCGGGCCCCGAAGGACAAAGAGTAAAAAAATATAAAATCTTAACAGAAACATCCATACAAATAATTATAAATGCGAAAGTAACTCTGTCCGTCTATCTACTAACTCTTCAGGCTTAAACCGCTGAATTGATTTCTATACAATTTGTTATGGAGATAGAGTCCCAGGGAAGGACATAGGTTACTTTTTATTACGGAAAAACGCACAGTTATAGAAATAGAAATAGTTCCCGCGGGAACGTGATAACCGGACTGAGTTCCACGCAAGCGAAGCCGCGGGTAGAATCTAGTCTTAGTATAATTGGCTTTCTTTACTTTCCAAAAGGGCCTACCTAATATAAGACCATCTTTAAGATCTTAGATTTTAGTCACTTAAGTGTACTTAAGCCTCTATAAATATTCCTTGATAAAAAAAAAGTTCAAGTTGGGTACTATACGTCCCTTAAATGTAATTTTAGTATGTACCTATACTTTATGTCATTATATGTAGTTTTATACAAATTAATGTAAATGTAATGTGAATCTGTATGTTTAAACTTTGAAAAAAGGCCCGCTGCTCAGTTTGTTGCGGCGCTTCTTCTCAAGCAATGGGTCTCGGAAGCTCTAGTAAATTCATTTCTGTTAAATTCATTTAAAAGTGACGTGTAAAAGTGCCCAGATGTGGCCTATATGCTAAATAAACATTTTGATTTTTTGATTTCATTTTTGGCCCGAAATTCTTGTGTGCCTAAGCGCCCTGGCATAGTCCAAGACGGCCTTGGGTATATCAAAAGGTTGTATGATGGGTATAGCAAAGGGTATATCAAAGGGTTTGTTTTAATTTGTTCAAAAGTAAATAACACATTCGCTGTCGTCAACTCACTGCGGCGCGCGCGGCGAGCCCGGCGCTCCCCGGGGGCAGCTGGTAGCACTTCCGGTCGCCGGCCATGGGCGAGCTCTTCATCGTGTCCCGGAACGGCCCGTACAGCGCCGACGCGAACTTACACGAGTACGACAACACTGACACCTGCAAGAAAATGACGAATCACTGGGGAACAGGCGGTTAGACCACCACAACGGTTACGTATCACAATGTCGAAATTTCATTACACCATAGGGGGCGTTCATAAAATACGTGAGATGTTTAAGGGGGGGAGGGGGTCGAGTCAAATCTCATCTAATCTTACGTTGGAGAGAAGGGGGGTCTCGGCAAATATAACGCAATTTTTTTACTGATTGAAAAAAAAAACTATTTTGGTCCATTTAATCCAGATTGTACATGCTTAAGATTTAATCTTAAGCGTAATCGTAAATTTACTGAAAATCATATGGACATGTTGGTTCCAATAGTCTCTCTTGAGACCGCGCACGATTATCCATGGACTGAATTAGAGTAGATATTCTTTTTTTAATCACAGTAGTTACGATTTAAGTATTCTAATGTTAAATTTTTATTACACTTATAATTAAACTCTCAGCAATATTGATTACTAGTCTTAACTAGTAAATAAAAGCACGAAGCAATTTTTTTTTTCTTTTTACAATAACAATCCAACGCGTTTACGTAAGAAACCCACATTTTGAAAAATCTCACGTGAGATTGGGGGATGGGGGAGGGGGTTGAATAAAATCTCACGACATCTCACCAGGGGGGGAGGGAGGGACAGACAATTAAAAAAAACACCTCACGTAATTTATGGACGCCCCCATAGAGAAATGATACAAGAGGAGTGGCAGAGTCTATACTGTAGTGCGTGCTCCGAAATCCGGGTTAACACTAGATCGACATCTAGCGTCCAGTGGCTGAACCCAGATTACTCCACCGTTTAGCAGCTACCGCTACTTGAAGATGAACCTACCGTTTAGTAGTTGCTACCGCTACTTGAAGCTAGATGGCGAGCCGAACGCAAAACGTATTTCTAAACAATTTACAACTAATATTGTAACTAGAAGTCTTTTTTGAAATCCTCTTATTACACAGAGAGTTCGGGTTGTAAGTTTGTAAACTGTTAAGCAATAAAATATGCTTTGCGTTCGGCTCGCCATCTAGCTTCAAGTAGCGGTAGCAACTACTAAACGGACGGGTAATCGGGGTTCAGCCACTGGACGCTAGATGTCGATCTAGGTCTGCCACTCTTCTTGTATTCTTCTCTATGGTAAAAGTAAGTAAGTGCTTATCGCAAGTGAGCTTTCGGTATTTTGATATTCGGCCTTCAGTTCATCGGGGTTATGCTATTCACGTCCCTCATACACACGCACGGGCCTCATTGGCAACGTTACCTGATTTTGCAGCTTCTTTGACACTAGAGCGTCCTTAATTGACTTTATCCTGTTGTCCATCATGTCAGATGGAGCCACCACATGAGCGCCTGAGAAACAAACAAATCAGGGATGAATGACTAGTCAAATAACCAATTTAAGACGCGTCAAAATTAAAGTTCTCTATGGAGTCATAAAAAAATAATATAACATAATATAATTACAGGGGCGCGACGTCATCAGTACGGTTAGGACGTTTGGTAGCATGCCGTGTTTCGAAAATACAATATACAATACAATACAATATACTTTACATCACCCTTGGCCGTAGTGGGATTTTCTGCCCGCTATGTGGAGAGAAAATCTCACTTCTTGGCCAAGGCAAGATGTAAAACTTTTGACAAACCACGGGTGGTAATTCGTAAAGCCCCAGATCGCATATTTATGGCCCTCACCTTCGGTTCGGGCAACAGAAACCTGCGATCTGGGACATTTACGAATTCACCACCCTAGGTCTGTAATGTACTATTATTGAACACCACACATTAAAGGAACAGTACTGACATAATGTAATTACACAAAAAGTATGGCATACAGCAGGCGGTCTTATCGCTTAACAGCGATCTCTACCAGACAACCTTTGGATAGTGGAAATACATAAGAATACATATTTTCTGTGCTGTAACTAATATTACTCAATCCCAAATAATATTGCTCTACAAAAAAGGAAACCCACAAGATGTAGCTAACTACCGCCCAATCAGCTTGATGCCATGCCTCTATAAACTTTTCGCATCATGCTTGCTGGACAGAATAAGTAATGACATAGATAAACAACAACCAACTGAGCAGGCAGGATTCAGGAAAGGGTATAGCACAAACGACCACATACACACAGTTGATCAGATATTTGAGAAATATATTGAGTTTCGGAGACCACTATATGTGGCCTTCATAGACTACAAAAAAGCATTTGATTCTATATCACACAAAAGTATTTGGGAGGCCTTGAAAACCCAGCATATCAACATAAAATACATAAAGATACTCCAAAATATTTACACCAACAGTACAGCAACAGTAAAGCTAGACAGAACAGGAGATACGATAAAGATCGCCAGAGGAGTGAGACAAGGAGACCCACTATCCCCAAAACTTTTTATATCTGTTCTCCAAAATATAATGAAAGACCTCAACTGGGAAAAAAAAAGGACTTAGAATAAACAACACCTATCTTAGCCATCTGAGGTTCGCAGACGATATAGTGGTGCTCTCTGAAAACCCTAGACAATTACAGGATATGATGGAGGACTTACAAGTTAAAAGCAAAAGTATAGGACTTGAATTAAATGTTGAAAAAACGAAAGTAATGACAAATAGAGACCAAATACCTATTATAGTTTCCGGTTCTACAATGGAATATGTAAATGAATATATTTACCTAGGCAAACAGATATCTTTCCATAAAGACAGAAATCTACAAGAAGTCAAAAGGAGGATAGACTTAACATGGAAGAAATTCTGGGGATATAAACAAATACTGAAATCAAACTTTCCACTTTCTCTTAAGAAAAAAGTTATTGATACATGTCTCCTGCCATGCTTGACATATAGCAGCCAAACATGGATTTTTGATGCCAGTTTAAGACAAAAAATAGTAACAACACAGAGAGCTATAGAAAGAAGTATTCTCAACATAAAACTGAAAGACAAAATAAGACACACTAAAATCAGACAAAAAACTAAAATAATTGATGCTATCACTTATGCCAAATCCCTCAAATGGCGTTGGGCCGGTCACCTAGCTAGATACCAAGATGGCAGATGGACGAAAATATCCACCATGTGGAAAGGCCCCTCAGTGTATAGAAGGGTAGGAAGACCAAAAGCTAGGTGGTCCGATGAAATTACAAATGTGGCTGGACAACACTGGACAAGAGTGGCCCAACTCCGTGACCACTGGATCTCGCTGGAGGAGGCCTTTACCCGACAAGGGGTTCCCGACAACACTAACACATTAACATAACAAACATACATGTACTAACACTATTCGTGGAAAATAAAAAGGCTTTTAAAAAAAAAAAAAAAAAACTAATATTAAGTTTGTTGTGTTACAACTAAACACTGATTCACATCTTCGCCTTGATTAATTTGTCATAGTATTGGAGGTGGCATTACTCACCAGCTTTCGCGTAAGCGAGCGCTACTTCGGCAATCCTCTTCACACTTGCCGCGTGATCTATTGCCCCGCTCTCCGTGAGCACCCCGCAGTGTCCGTGGGACGTATAGGGACACAGACACACGTCCGTGGCTATGAGGAGGGAGGGGAACGCAGCACGTAGCTTGGGGAGGGCTTTGATCACTGGATTGGCTGGAGAGTCCGCGTTTGATCCAATGGGGTCCTGAAATTTGACAATTCAGTTTGTTTATTGGCTTCTCTTCAACTATTGTTTATTCACAGGGTTTTACCATAAATGAGCCAAACAAGCCAAGTGCGGAAAATAGAGCTGACAACTATAGGGCTTTGTATTGATTTGGGGAATCCATTGAGGCTCCAACTGTAGATCAATTATCACATTTAATCTCTGATTTACATGTCCTTTAATATGAAACATTCCATCTTGATATTGACCAATAAAGTTTTATATTATACAATATGTCAGTCATTAGATGGTTAAGTTTCATTCCATCTAAGATTCGCAGACGATACTGTGTTATTTGAAGAAAAATCACAAAACTTAACAATAATGATACACGACTTAAATAGAGAAAGCATGAAAATTGGACAAAGCATGAACACTAACAAAACAAAGATCCTCACAAGTCCTAAACATCACCTCACGCAAAACAAAGTTAATAACCAGATTCTAGAAAATGTAAGTGAATATACCTACCTAGGCCAAATAATGGAGTCAAATTGTAACAAAATGGTACCCAAGAGAAGGTTACAGAACAAGGGGCAGACCAAACCGACGATGGGATGATGACATCAGACGAACCGCAGGAGTGATGTGGAACAAAGTGGCAATAGACAGACAAGAATGGAAGAGGCTGGAGGAGGCCTTTGCCAACTGGCAAACTGACGACCAGAAGATAAAAAGATGGCAAATCCAAGACCACAAATGACGTCAGAAATAAGGCTATTCAGATTCAGATTCAGAGGCCAAATAATCTCTCATGAAGACCTAACTAACAAGGAAATAAATACCCGAATATCCAACGGATGGAAAAGATATTGGTCACTGAAAGAAGTTATGAAGTCGACGGTCCTCAGCCTCAGTACCAAATGAAGGGTTTACAACACCTGTATCCTCCCATGTATAACTTATGGATGTGAAACATGGTCACTCACCAAACCCCACAGGGACAGGTTACAATACTGCCAAAGAGCCATGGAGAGAAGCATTATAGGAATCAAAAAACAAGATAGGCAACGGAACACCTCAATAAGAGCCAGAACAAGGGTAGCAGATGTCCTTTGCGTGATAGACTCAGGATATAAAGGCTAATGAAATGAAATGAATGTCAGTCATTAAATTCGGGAATTGATTGATGGTTCGGGACTTGTTAACGAGAGTTCGCAGGAAAAGATTGCGGGAACGCGGTGGATGCGAATGGCACAGGACCAGTCAGAGTGGCGCGCCTTGGGGTAGGCCTGTGTCCAGCAGTGGACGACTGAAAATTTCGGCTGGAATGATGATAATGATGGATGATGATGATGTACAAGATTAATCCATCTGCTTAGCAAATAAAAAGAGCATGTACAAGTACTAGTAATATATGCAAATTGCACCTTGGGCTGTGTCTCAATGATCCCAAAGATGAGGATGGACTCCAGCCCCTTGTCCACGAGCTCCCGGAGGGCAGGGATCAGCTGGTTGACTCCATACCGGAATACGTTGGGCATGCTGGACACTGGCTGAAGGGCGTCTTCATTCTCACTAAGAATAACAGTGTTTTATACAGTGTGTACAATATCATCGGACATAAAACTAGTATTTTCAATTTGGATAATTAATTTTCATGTTTGTGAGTCCAGTCTAACTACCTTGAAGTCTTTTATGACATATAATAGTAGTACTCTAAATGAAAATATAAAGGATAAGATAAAATGCATAATTATGGCCATTTAATGTGCATGTATTGTACGTAACAATAATAGCACAATTTAAGTGGAGATGGGCACTTGGCAAAACGGGTTGATGGCAGATGGAGATGGAGATGGAGTCTGTTACGGAATGGTGGCCAAGATTGGGTCAACGATCAGCAGGCAGACCATCGGCTCGCTGGTCGGACAACATCTGGCAGTTAAGCGGTGGATGAGGCTGGCTCAGGACAGGGTAGAATGGCGTAAGAGTGAAGAGGCCTTTACTCAGCAGTGGGTATATATAGGCTGATATATATATATATATATATATTATATTGTATGTGCATAACCAATTGATATAAATGGTTTCAAATCTCCAGTGGGTAAATTATATTGAAAAGAAAAAATGGACACTTTTCGATAAATAAAAAACGATATTGAGTTGCGAAGGAAGTTCATAGATGATTTAAACTCACGGCTGTTTCCCATTCAGGTAGCCAGAGATATCAGAATGCAAACTGTTTCTATGCCAGCATACCTCCCTCGCTTTCTCCCCATTCATCCCTCTATTCTATTCGTGCAAGTTCGTCGGTTTCAAGTACTTTTAATTTGGCCTCTCTTCAGTATTGGTAGATAATTGGAATAACTCATGGAATAATAAATTTACCTACTGTTACCATTCGACAAATACTTACAGTAAGAAAACTGGGTACATAATATTGTGTGGTTGTATACTAGTGTCTGGTTCTTGCAATTTACGCAAAGTAGAATGGAAATAACCCCCTTGCAAAACATGTTCGTGGCTAACAAATAGGTCACCCATTCTGTAATGTAGCTCTGTTTAGAATATACTTTAACTACAGTTGGTGAGTTAAACGCATATGAAAATTATTTCAGTTTTAACTTAACTGTAAAGTTAAAACTATCAGAAGGAAAATCCTACGAAAAAATGACCGCAACAAAGACAGACGACGACGAAGCGATGACAATCCTGTTTTGTTTGACAGCTGTCAGTGTCAAATCCAGTTTTTAAAGCTACCTATTCATTACGATTTCAGCTCGATTTGAATCGATTTTGTGTATAAATAGGAAGATTTGCCTATTCAATAAGGAAAAGCTGACCGTTTTTAAAGACTAATGTATAACGTAGGTAATATAATTTACTTCAGGTAATTTCTTAAAAGGAAGTTGTATATTTCCAGGAAACAAAAAAAAATGTTGCGTACGTGTTCGGCTGCCTGCTTTAATTTGGCATCGTTCGAGTACCAACAACCAGGTTCGAGTAGACTTACATTTTATTTGAAGACGGAGTTTGTCGAAATTATAATGCAGCATACAAGTAATTAGCATGATGAGGATTGATAAATACTTCATTTAAGGTTTGGTCCCAACTTACACATTAGAAATACAGAATAATTTAATATTGTTAATTTATTCGTTCCACGTTTCCGCACGCGGTTTGGCAATCATGCAATGTCGTAATGAGCATGGCTACACTGCCAACAGGGCACCTTCGCTTCGATCGATGGACTACTGTCAACAATGTACTACATTCTTCTAAAATATTTATGAAATAATTCAAAAAACGATCATCACATCCACCGCAGCACATTTAAATACCTTATAAATTCTTTAAGATTTCTAGCATTTGAAAATTGCAAGTGAAAGGTTGGTAAATAGTGAAAGTGAAGTGTATGGTGTGCAGTGACTCGGCCTTTCGAGGCAGCATATGCGAGTGGATTCCTCGCGAATGTTACGTAATTAGAGCGCCATGTCGTGGGCGAAGAAGCCGGGAGGGCCGCCGGCAGAGCAGCCGGGCTTCGCGCCTCAGGTGAGCACCCGCCCGCTACCCGTTGACGTGGTATTAGCGGTGTCATATGATGAAAACAAATTTGTTATGCCTATAGATAAGGAAGATTATCGATGTTTCTGCCTCTTAAATCGTTTCTTGTTTGTCTCTATCCTGGAGATGCGGAAGCAACTGTGTGTAGAAGCTTATCTCCATCGGTTGGGTCTATTTTTTCATCACTGGATCTCCATCTCACCTTGCCCTATAAAAGCCTAGAGAGAGACAGCTGCCTGCGCTGTGCATACCTTAGCCAATGCTGATGCTGCAATAATGTCATTTTCATGACTTAGCCAAAACAATGTGTAACTAAATCTTGCTTTAGACTCAAACACCCTTCATTTTTGAATGTGCAATGGCATATGAAAGATAACTGAAAAAAATGTTTTCTTATTTACCTGGTGATATCCTGGCAGTCTGCTTGAGCTCCAGTGTTTTATGGGTGATTGTACAAGCATTTTGTGCAATTTCCAGTAGATGTACATTGAATTTTTGTATATTTTTGTAAAGAGGGACAGTACTACTAAAGATACTAAAATTCATTAGTGTTTACAGGAAATTGCAGAAAATATGGCATCAACTGATGGAAGTTGAAATGCTTTTAGAATCACCCATATATAGTGAAATAAAAGTAAAATTTAGTCAATTATTTTTTACTATGTAATTGGATTGTGTGGATTATCACCATGTTGCCAATATTGTCTAATTGATCTACTCCTATGGTGTGCATGAAAGTAATTTCCGTAACACTTAATAGTACCCCCTGGCATAGAATATTTAATAGTACTACATACAGATTAGCCACGGAATCAGCCTGAATTTAGCCGGCGCGTAACTCATGGCCAACTCGCCGTCCTGACATCCTCGCACGCAAACATTGACACTTCATTCGAATTGTGTTTGAAATTGTGCTTTTGTAGGCCGTGTCCACCCTGTGTCCCTGTTAAGTTCATTTCATAGTTTGTTGTTTGCCTTTCTTAGGCATTCTACCACTTTTCAACAGTCTTTATTTGTCAAATAAACATCAATTGATTCAGGAAATCAGCATTACAACCTTATGTAATTAACTGGCTGACTATCAGTAAGGTGATCAGGCCACTATTTGGGACCATTTACTATTAAATATTCATGGTAGTAAATGTATGCCACTTTGTTTGCTTACCAAAATCAACATTTGTTCAAAACAAACAATAAAGAAAATAAAGTTCAAATGATATCTGTCAAAATTATAACATTTACTTTCTGAAGGCTGTATTTGTAAGTAACACTTTATTGTGCTAAAAACCTTGGTGATGCAATTAGCTACTTGAAGGACAAGCCAAGTCAGATACTTTTTATGCAGCTTTCATATCATATAATATCATCATTTTACCCTTCATTTGCATTATCCAAAACCCGTCCCTAAGTTTGATTTGCTTCTTGTATTATTATTTCATGCTTTTGTTGTACCATTCTCTTTTTTTATTCATTGTATCATTCATTATATCCCTGTTAAAGAAACACAAAGTTTGTCCTCTGCTCTTTAAACAATTTCCTGTAAGTATAGTTCCTCTAGATCTTGTCTAAAATTAGGAACGGGCTATTTCACGCTTGTGTGTATGTCTAACTTAACACAAGTTGAGAATAAACATCATTTATTGAACTAGGACAGACTAGTTCTAGTAATAGAACATGATCCATTGTTATGTATACAGATACATAACAATGGATCATGTTCTATTTATATGATTGCATGAAGTGGGCTGGGGAAATCCTGTTCCTAAATGTATTAATAGTTTCTGCCCGCGGCTTCCAGGAAAAATGGTAACCTATAGCCATTGTCGGGCCTCATACTATCTCCATGACAAATTTTATTTCAATGGGTCCAGCGGTTGAAGTGTGAATAGGTAACAGATAGACTGAGTTCCCTTCGCATTTATAATATTAGTATGAATTCCAGTGAAGTACAGTCTACTTAATTTCATCAAAATCCGTTTAGTGGTTGAGGAGTGAAACAGCAACCTGACAGATTCAAATAATTGAGCCATTTTTAGAGAAGCCTTGTGTGTTCTAGTCAGTGGTTCCCAGTATCAACAAGTTGTGTTGGTTAAATTAGCAACATTTGAGCCCTTCAAGCTAAGCCTGGCGAGTTGATATTATTTTCTATTGCAGCGAATAAATAAAGATTGGTCACAAGTACACTTTGATGATTTGGATACGCCACTGTGCTATGTATTTTACAGTATTCTAGTGTTGTTATGCAATCGTACCCTATTCATACAACAGTGTGTAATGTGACATATTTTGATACTTATAGAAATACCATCACTAGTTTCCATTGTGTCTACATCATCCTCACAATATGCTGTCAGCGAAATGTAAACACGATTAAAGATCAGCTCATGAATATTATCATAATACATATGTGTCCTATATATAATCATTGCGTTTATTCTGTTGAATACGATTAAAATTCCTATAAGTGTACACCACTTCTATTTGTGAAATGTCATAAAAATAATTAGTAATTCTTTAATTTTTTTAAATTGCAATAAATCTGACCAGTATCTGCATTTAAACTCTGCATTTCTATTACAGCAACAATACAACAATCAGCAGAACATGTACCCAAACTACCCTGGCGCCCAGCAGCCTCCGCAGGCGTGGCCGCAGCAGCAGCAACAGCAGTTCAAGCCCAACTATCCTCCCTACCAACAGGAATACTCCAATGCCAATCAAATGTACCCGCAGCAATACAACCAAAACTACACCCAGGGCTACAACCAGCCTGGGTACCAGCAGTACTATCCGAACATGCAACAACAAGCTAATCCTGCTCAGAATCCAACGGACAGCTGGGAGGACAACTGGGACTGGGGCTGGGATGAGTCGACGAAGCAAGCGCAGCTCGCGGCGCAAAACGCCAGCCAGCCGCAGCAGCCCTTCAATAACGCAAATGTGATCGAAGAGAGCTTCGCTTCTACCGACACCTGGAACTGGTCCATGGACGACAAGAAGGAACCGGAGAAACCAGAAACGACGAGCCCTGTGGAGAACAACAAGCCGGAATCCATCGCCAAGCCGCCAGAGGCGGTCAAACTAAGCGATAAAGAAGCAGTGAAAGAGCGCGTTCCAAACCTCGCGCTAGGCAGGCGCTTCCACTCCGAAAACCTAACTCCTCAGTGGTCCATAGAGTCCCAGATGTCGCAGGAGTCCAGCGAAGGGCAGAACACTCACTCCGAGAACACCTATCGGAGCGAGAACCAGTCAAGAAACTCCACTAAGAGTAGCCCGGGGCTCAATAGCGATGCTCACTTCAATTTCCCGCACGACGAGGCGATAGCTCCGATCGCGTGGCCCACACCTACGCCGGAGGAGATGCAGAATATCGACCGCGACGGTAGGAACAGCCACGACGAGCTGGCTTCTTCTTTACAGGAAATGAATATTGCCAACGAGGAACCTTTGCCGGATAAGGAAACTAGAAGCGCTCCGGAGCAGCCCTCGCCTTCTAAATCGCCGGCCGCGCCGGGCTCTATGCCGCCGCCGCCGCCCGTCACGGCCGCCATCCCACCGCCTACCAACTTCCCACCAAACCAAAACCCCTTCAAGAACACCGGCTCATTCTCCCATAAAACAACGCCGAGCAAATCGACGACGCCCAACCAACCGTTTCCCGGGCTCAGCTCACCCGCGGCGGTGAGCAAGGTGCAACACAGGCCACCCGTGGGCTTCGGCGCTAACTTGGAGACCACTCCGGACAACTCGGAGCGGCCCGACCAGCCGCAAGTCCCGTTTAGACCCGCGGCCGTGTCGCAACAGGTCCCTGACAACCTGGAAGTGGCTCCGCAGAACGACAGGAACGAATACTTGCAAACCGCTCATCTTTCCGGTGATTACGGGGAAAATACGGATTTCAGTAGCTTGCCGCCGCCGCCTGGCTTGCGTCGGATGGTAGTTGGGCAGCAGGAGTCTGAGTACGGAGCCGCGAGCGCGGACGAACCGCCTCCGGGCTTAGCGCGCATGGTCCCCGGACAACAAACCGAATCGGACAACTCTTACAGCCAGCCTAGTGATAACTACATGGACCGACACATAGACGGGCAACCGACGGACGAGAACCCGCGTCCGTACAGACAGGCCGACGGCCAACCGACCTCGGAGTACGCACAGCCTGCAACGAACCGCAACTCGGAGAGGCGACCCGTCGGGTCGGACAGAATGGTCCCCGGCAACGGCGAGTACACCCAGTATCCGGCGGGATACAACAACGACCAGAGGGTGGTCACGGGGCTGGACCACGACTACCCGCTCCCCGGGAACGCCGGTCCGAGCGACGTTCGCGAGCAAAACGTAGACGGTTCCGACTACACCGAGTCGACACCGAGGAATCCTTTCGCGAATGTCTCCAACGATGCTTCAGCTGAGTATAATGGGCCGCAGGAGCAGCAGAGGGAGGTTCTGATGGAAGGGGAGAATTTGCAAGATTTGAGCGCGATCGCGCCTAATGACATGCCGTTATTGAGAGAGCAGGGCTTGGACGGAGCGGACGCTAATCCCGAGACGGGAGGTGATCGCAAGACAGATGTCTCGGAGACGGATCACCCGGCGACGAGCTCGCGCCGTCAGTCGATCAATCGAGTGACTTCTGGGGAGGATTCTGAACGGGACAGGTACAAATCCTCACCGCGGAAAGACAGGGATAAGCACAAGTCCTCGAGGGACAAGGAAAGGGATCGCGACGGGAGGTACTCGAGGGATTCCCGGGGGAAGTACGAGAGGGAGGGGGAGCGGCGGTCGCTGAGGAGGGGGGAGGAGAAGGAAAGGAGGAGGGACCGGGAGGAGAGTCCGGAGGGGAGGAAAGTCCGCCGCAGCACGCGGAGTCACCGCTACGAGACGGAGGACACTGACTATTACAGCGACCGGGACAGGGACCGCAGGTCAGTTTAATTTTTTACCCGACTGCGCACCGCAAAGGAGGGTTATGTGTTTACCTGTCTATGTATGTATGTATGTATGTATGTTTGTATGTATGTATGTATGTTTGTTCCTTTGTGGCACACTAGAGATCAAACGCGTGGGTCGATTTTAATGAATCATACGTCAATCGATTCGTCTGAATTGCGCGAGTGTCACTGAAGATATGAAATTTATCAAAATTCAAAATGGCGGCTACCAGACGCCATATTGCACAAAATAAAAAATAAAAGTCAACCAACTATGGCATGTGAGGTATCGTTGAATAGGTATTTAAAAATCATTATTAGGTTTCTTTGACCATTTTTCAGACAAAAGAACCGTTTATGATTTATAACGATTCAAAGTTCCTTTACTAACCACGTAAAGTAGGTACCTACCTATCCACCCAGTAGTACATCCGTTCGAATTAGCAACACAGGAAATAATCTAGACCAACGAGTCTTCAAGCAGGTCACGACGACTATAAAATACTTAATAATAATGTTTTTCATAAATCTCAAACTTCAATCAAGTACGTACGCATGTGCAATGTAGTGTACCAGTAGCGTCATCTATCCGTTGACTTGAAGACTTTTAGTTTCGTTATTACATTTAAAGTGTCAATAGTGTGTGTGATACAGTGAAATATAACCTAATTGATTATAGGTACCAATTAGGTACACTAGTCAGTACTCAGCGCTCGTAAATAAATAAAATAGCTACCTAATACTCTTATGTAGTACCAGTAGCGCCATCTATCGGTTGACTTGAAGAATTTTAATAGGTTCAGGCTTATGTAGCGTTTTGAGCCGGGTTAGGTCTCTAGAGGGAATCCGTTGTCTACCGTTGACGCGATTCCGCGTCGAGCGAATATACTTTAATAACTAAGTAATTAAGTTTATTTTACATAATCTTTTTGACAATAGGCGGTAGACAACAGGTTAATAATCAGTAATTTAGATCATCGCAAGCTACTTAATAATCCCCACGATAGCAACTCTCTCCATGAAATGACAAGATTGCGGAATTTACGGTCTTTTAATCCCTAACTAAAAATAATAAAATAAAAAAGTTAATTAAAAAAACCAAAAAACCCGACTGCGTAAAAACTAAAAAGAAAAAAACAAGACTACTTAGTTCAGTAGTAGCTAGGATTATGTTAAGTAATTGATTGCTATTGAGGAATCTAAAGATGCCTACAGTCGGGACCCATTTAAAATCTAGGTTAAAATGTTACAAATAATGGGTCCCGATAGTAGGCATCTTTAGATTCCTCAATAGCAATCAATTACTTAACATAATCCTAGCTACTACTGAACTAAGTAGTCTTGTTTTTTTCTTTTTAGTTTTTACGCAGTCGGGTTTTTTGGTTTTTTTAATTAACTTTTTTATTTTTTTCCATGGAATATAATACCATAGAGACAAGAGTGTAATCTATTTTTTTTTAATAATTTCATTCTTTTTTCATTGATTCATTCATTTCTTTTAAAGATCAGAAAGAAGAATAGTCAATGATCCCCTACATTCAGACCTTTAAAGCCGTTAAAATTCGGACTGACTTTTCAACTCTCTTCATGTTCTGTTATTGTTACAGCGTCCCAATTTAAAATGTTCCAATCCATATCGGTCCCGCGTGAAGTGATAACAAACAGTTAATTCTCATTTATGACATTAGTGTGGATAGTGGAATTTCGGATCACAATAACATTAGCGAACTATCTTCAGGCGCTACAGGGAGGGTTCGTACGCGAAGCCGCCCCGTCCGGAGGAGTACCGGCGCGACGAGCGTCGCCGCTACAACACGACGGAGCGACGCTACGAGGACGACGAGCGTCGCCGCTACGGCCGGTACCGTGACATCGACCCCACCAGGAAGTACGGGCGGCGCGAAGACGACAGACGAGGTAATGATCACTACACTACATCGTTGTTGTACGTTGAGGGTATTTTTAAGGAACCAAGCGAAAAGTGAGGCCCTTTCAAAAATACGAAGCCTGCAACAGACTTCCCTGTGCATATCTTTATTATTATATACTAGCTGACCCCGCGACTTTAAATTTTTTATATGAAAAATAGCTTACATCCTACTCGCAGACCTACTGAACATACACTCCAAATTGCATAAGAATCGTTCGAGCCGTTTCGGAGGAGTTTGGTTACAAACACTGTGACACGAGAATTTTATATGTTAGATATAAAAAAAAACCTTTTTGAAACGGAAACTCTCATATTACGACAAAAATACCTAAATAAAAAATAACCTGTTCTATTTTCTCTCGAGACGCTCTTCGGTGCGAATTTGCGCAATATTAGCAGCCCCGTTTGGCTGTATAAGCTAAATCCATGAACGGTTTTCTTGTTAAAAAATTACTCACACTCATGATAGCAATACCCCTATGTATAGTATTTTCCATACATACAACGTGACCCGTTTTCATCGCTGTTGAGTGTATTTATCGATACGACATCTTTTGATATCCTATGCACTTAAAAACATTATATTTCAAGCATAATAACTTAAGTAGTCGAACAATGATGTTTTTACTGAATAGCTTAGTTGATAGCCATTAGCCACCCTTTCCACAGCGTGGTTCGTCGTGAGTTCAAATTCTGCTAGGAATATGTTACATAGATCTATCTAGACGCGAAATGTGTTTAATATTTATGCCATCTGTATCCACTGTGAACGTGTGACTCCTTTTTATGTAGCAGAGGAAAACTGCATTCAGACTCTTTGCCAGTGAAAATGGTCGTTTAACACAAAACAGTATAATCAATCCAAATGGGTGGGTGGGTATGGAGATATCAGAAACTATGAGAGATAGACAAATATGTTGTAACTGTTGTAAGGAACTATGGCGTCGATTTTAGAAAATACTAGCTGACCCCGCGGACTTCGTAACGCCTTAGTTTATTTTTTGGGTATTAAATGTAGCTTACGTCCTATTTTTAGATTTACTGAACATACACTCCAAATTTCATAAGAATCGGTCGAGCAGTTTCGGAGGAGTTTGGTTACAAACACTGTGACACGAGAATTTTATATATTAGATGAAAAACCCGATTAGTTATAAAAATACAAGATAATTGGCGAACTCGGTTTTGTATGAAATCTAATATTTATTTAACATTTTTAGTTACATGTTACATGTCATTAGAAGAAGCTGTCCTAAGCTATGCGATATGAAATGTCGAAACCACATGTATATACTATAGATAAAACGTACTCGGCTGATAAGTATTACTATCGCTTTTGATATCATGTTCATGAATCTGTTATATATGAATATGATAATAACATTTCTCAATTTTCTCGTTTTATAGTACATAAATAAATAAATATCTTGGGACATTTCACACATATTGACCTACCCCCAAACTAAGCAAAGCTTGTACTATGGGTGCTAGACAACGATATAAATACTTATATAGAGAAATACATACATATATAAATACTAAACATCCATGACTCGAGTACAAACATTCGTGTTCATCACACAAAATTTGCCCCGAGCGGGACTCGAACCCGCGACCGTCGGAACAGAAGGCAGGGTCACTACCAACTGGACCAATCCGGCCGACATTACAGAAAGAGGTGGTGAATTTGTAAATGTCCCAGATCGCAGGTCACCGAAGGTGAGGGCCATAAATATGTGATCTGGGGCTTTTCAAAAGTTTGTCAAAAGTTTTACGTCTTGCCTTGGCCAAGAAGTGAGATTTTCTCTCCGCGTAGCGGGCAGAAAATCCCACTTTATGGCCAAGGGTGATGTAAATATGGTTTATTAACGTGCCGATTTAGGAACTTCTTTTAGGAATGCTTTACTAGACGATAATCTAACTTAAAAAAAAAACTCAAATAGAGATTTGTACTTAAATAGATTTTCTGTATAAAAACGTTTTTTCGTGGTGTCTCGTCTGTAATACTCATATTTAATACTTAGAAAGTTATTGTATTATTGAATTGAATGAATTTCAAGCCTGTGTTTCATATGACATTTGGTATGCAGATCGAAAACATATTATTATATACCAGCCGTGTCTCGCGATATAACCCCCGCAGTTCCCATTTTTCCCGTTCCCGTGGGAATTTCAGGAAATCCCCTCTTAGTGTTCCCCAAGGAACCTAAAGGTTAAATGATTAACTAATATCGTCGCTTAAATTATTTAGGACAGATACACTCAACAGAAATGAAAACGGGTCACTTTGTATGGACAATCCTATACGAAGTGACCCGTTTTCATTGCTTTTGAATGTATTTCAATAGTCAGATCTTTTCTTCGAACAGTAAATATTCCGTAAACAATTAATTCTTGCCGGATCTTTAGATTTTTCTTTTAAATACAAGCCTTTATTTTTAAAAAGGAATATTTCGAAACGTTCGAGGTTGGATATTTTTTTTCTTTAATTTTTCGTTTCCAAGGTTTCGTCAAAAGAAGCCCTTCGAATATTATATTGCAAAAATATACCAAGAATTTTATTTATCAAGTTTGGAGCTCGCGAAATTGTGTTGAGCGATTCGGAGAACGGTACAAAGGATCTTGGGTAAGGTAAAGCTCCAGACGAGAAGAAACGGGAAGGTTTCTGGCCACACGTGCAAGTTAAATATAAATCTCCAGTACCGATCTCTCTCCACTTGAAAAAGTAGGCACAAGCCAATCCAACATCTAAAACATAAAAAGTGATGTGGTATTGCTAGGCATACAGGCATTCAATCTAAAAGTCCTTAGGATTGGTTGTCTTTCGCCATATTCAATTCAATTCAATTCAATCATTTATTCAGCAAATTGGCCACATAGCGGCACTTTTACACGTCAGAAAAAGAATTTACCAGCGCTTCCTAGACCCATTGCTTGAGAAGAAGCCCCGCAACAAACTCAAGCAGAAGGCCTTTTTTCAAAATTTACATGTCAATAAGAACATGATGAGGTCTCTTGCTTAAAATGTTTGACTTAGTAATATATTTAAAGCTGATGATTATTTTTAAAAGTCCCTGCAAGCATGAACAGACCGGACCCCACAGACAGCACCCGTTCACGAGCGTGACGCGTATCTCAGCCATCGCCTCCCTCAACCATTTCTTAGGGAAGGTGGCGACCCGATCAACGACGCCGCTGTAAGCAAGGACCTTAAAGCGAGCATGACATGCTCTAGCTGCTGGACAAATTTGGTAGTGAAAGAAAAAAAAAGAGTTAATATTTGCCCAGCGAGACACATATCATGTTACTAGTCAATAATAATAACCTAAACAGTTGGCTTAAAAGGACTCTTATCATCTAAAAAGTCATTCACCGAATAATAGGCCTTCTTTAAAACGCGGCATATTTACTTGGTGCCTGTGTGCTTGAAAACCAATGTCGTATTTAAAAGATAGACATAAATATAGAAAACTGCCTTAAAACTCCCAAAGACTGAAGTCGTTGGCAAGTGAACCAATCCAAGGCAATGACAATATTCTACTTAACTTTTACATAACAAGGTTTTCTATTAAATTTCGTTCGTCTAGTTTCCAAACGTTGTTTTATCATGACTTAGTCTATACCATTGTAGGTATATCCGAAATTGATGCCAAAATCAGACGCGTGTCAACCTAATTTCAAATTATACATATGTAAAGTTTGCATTTTTAAGAGTTTCCTCATTTTTTCACGGATCCCATCAGCAGTAGAAAAATTTGAATCAAAAGTGCTACCAACTTTTTTTTGTTCGTTTCATTTGCGATCAGTCGTTAGACTATAAGCGAATTTGTTCAGTGCTTGGTGGCGTTCCGATAGCTCCCTCCGTTGAGGCAGCAATCACTGCTTTCCTTTAACGGGTGGCTAGGTCCAGGATGTCAGGCCTTTTCAGCCTCTTATTATAGGACAGGGTTGTTAATTGCACTGCCAGTGGGTTGGGGTGGATCTCTAACCGGTGCTTGTAGGAAGTTTTAGCTATCCTTAATTCTTCCTTAACTGTGCGCATTTTCATATGCTCATGTATCTCTGAGTTGGTGACCAACCATGGTGCTCCTGATATAGTGCTATCAACTTGTAAGAATACCGCTTTCGATTACAAAGATAATATTAAAAAAACGCACCTAAAGCCAAATTGTGAGGTTCTCATATTGCCTCTTATAAGATTGTTTGAGGTCGGTTAAAAACAAAAGCTCTTCGTGGTAAAAAAGCGGTTTATTTTTCCAGTAACGTTCTGTGGCGACGCCATACAGCCATCTAGATCGAGAGGTACTATGTGTGGGTGGCGCACGATGCATGAACGAGAGCGTGTACATACATTAACAGCTTTACCGTCATTTTACACTCAAACCATGTCGAAAAGTAAATGTATACGGCTTATAGACCAACACACATAACAACAATGTCTACATACGCTGCGGTGATCACTTTAAATCATATTGGCTAAATGCCTTAAAAGCCCTTAAAAATGGGCTTGCAAATGATCAACATTCACAAGGAAATGTTTACATATTTCTCTATGAATTCAGAAAAGGATTGCCATAATATGTTCCAGAGCGCAATTTGCTTAAAAACTTTACTTTTCACGGGAAATTAAATCTAATATCATACGTTATCGTTGTTTGGTCTGTATTTACCACTGCAATCATCATTTACTAATACTTCATAATTGACAGCACTTCATTTATTTTCAAGTTTCAAGTGTGTTTTTACGTTCAATAAGGAAAGCTTCAAAATGTAATGAACACGAAATGTAATGCCCCGCGATGATTATGTACAAAAAGTGTTCTGTCAATGCTTTTTGAAGAGATGGAGTGACTGGGGCAGGTCTCAAGTGACAAAAATTTATATAGTTCTTCTAGCCGTTGCCCGTGAATTCGCCCCGCCGCGTAGACTTGGACGAACCTGATGATATTATGAATATGGATGGTTATAGTTAAAAAAGGGTTGAAAAACTGGTTTGTACCGTAAAAAACTCGGGAATATCGGGATAAAATTATCCTATGTTATTCAAACACTCAAACCTTCCCAATAGATGGCGCCAGTGGAAAAGTTAGTACACGAGCTGGTGCGTGAATATCACAGTACTTGTGTCTTTAAAAATGCGTCCAGTCCATTTAATTTTTAAAAGAGTTCACCGTCAGCGCTCTTATAACTAACTGCCTCTGGGAGTACGCATTCCTCAGAATTACCACGCGATTTGACATGAAGTATCTCCTGGGGTTGCTAGCACATGTAGTTTCAAGGCTTGCCATATGTTGCCTGATGAATTTTCGGATTTGTAATATTATTTGTCGCCGTGTGTCCGACCTCTGACGTTGCCCCGTTGCAGGCGAGCCGTACTCCCCCTCGCGGGCGGAGTCGCGCGACGCGGCTCCGACCGATGACGAGCTAAACGACACGCTCGTGTCGGCCGACGGAAGGAGGCGCGACCGCGACCGCGACCGCCACCGCCGCCGGCACCGACCTACCGACGCCTATTACGACGGTGAGTCTTATCATACCTAATAGACAAGAAATCTGCATAACTTGGCCACTAGGAGCGCTGCAATCGCTTGACCCAAACCATCTGTCAATTACATAGAGAAATATTTGTTGTTATTGGTTTTACTTAAACTATTAAAAAATGCCGCGCTGTGCAGTTACAGGATGCAATGAGAACGGACGACACGTATTTCCGATAAAATTGGTATGTATCTGGGGCAGGTATAATTGCATTGGGATGTCTTCAATTAAAATTGCGGTCAATATTTAACAATTTAAAAGAAATCTACTCAAAATGTTCAACAATAAAACCCGTTAAAATTTGACAGCTGCAGTGTTTGGGTTTTGGCTTGGGTCAAGCGTTTGCAGCGCCATCTGAGTCGAGCTTTGCGTATTCTTGTCCATTGTTGGAGGGCGCACATGCCTGTACTGCGATAGCGTCCTAGCAAATAGCCTAATCGTATTACATATGTCTAATTTGAATATCTATAAGATGTGATAGCAACCAAGTGGTTTATGTTTTTATAGTGTCACTTGAATAAATAATACGTACGGTGAAACACTGCATTTTCCATTATTAATTAGCTACAACCACCGGTTCCATAGACCCGAAGACGTTTGCAACACGGTTTGTAAACGGGCGACAGCATCGCTAATAACGCTCGTTAGTAACAGTAGGCGGGGCCATACAGCTAGCGACCGCATCGCGAATGTATCGATGCGAACGCGCGATAGGATCGCTACAGTGTCGCTACAAAAAGTCACCGTGGACGACGGCCCTTAACTTATGATACATAATAAATTCAGGTATTCAAGTTATACGTCAGTATTGATCCGATCGTGTAAAATTTCACCAATGACAGCATAAACTTCAACCTCGGTTGTAAAATACGATTTTCGACGATGTTTAAACAGTTAATTACTGAACATGCGTTATTTTTAATTTTTTGGTTCTCAGCCCTTCTTTTTGGCACGCGAAACACTGTTCTTTCTATTTCGATATAGTATGGTTATTAAACAGTAATCGGTTAAAAGGGTTTATTCCGAAAGTTATCAACGTCACATATAGCTGTCAAATGTTGCGATGTTTTTGTTAATTTCTCAATATTATTGAATTACCCTCTTGAAAAGAAGTCAGTCAGTAGTACAGTCGCCATCAAATATATTTGAACAAACAAGGGTGATCACGAATATCTAAACATGCACTCTAACGTCTTGTTGTCACGTCTAACCTTGTTTGTTCACATATATCTGATGGCGACTGTAAACCTGTGTCTGTGGTCAACCTTTTTAGGGTCGCGTGTGCGTTTATTCATAAAAAAAACCTAACCGACCCTTTCTTTCAGGCTACAGCGGCGTTTACGCGGACCCGTACGCGTTGCAGCGGCAACAGTACCAGTACTACGAGCACCTCCGTCTGACGAATCCGGTTCGCTACATGGAGATTTACAAGCAGATAATGGCGGGCCAGCCGCCGCCGCCGCCGCCGCCCGAGTACCTCGCGGCCGCCAGCAAGATCACGGCGTTGGACGGTGAGTCCCACTGCTGGGCATAGCCCCTACTGATACTACTACAGCCTATTTGCGTCCTACTGCTGGGCACAGGCCTCCTCTCATCACGAGAGGGTTTGGGTTAGTCCCCACGCGGGCCCAGTGTGGATTGGGGACTTCACTGACACACATCTTTGAATTACTTCGCAGATGCGTGCAGGTTTCCTCGCGATGTTTTCCTTCAACGAAAAGCTCAGTGGTAAAGTCAAATTGAATTTCGCACATAAGTAAAGTTAGAGGTGCGAGCCGGAATCGAATCCCCGACCCTCTGCATGAGAGGCGGTAGGTCGAACCACTAGGCCACCACGGCTTCCATAGCCCCAACACCGCAGAAATACTATTGCACTAGAAGAAACAAGCGACAGCGGTTGCATTAATACCAATATCTAGGATATGCTTGCATGAAACTAATATTAATATCTATGCGCACGTCACAAAAATGGTTTCATCCATTTTGAATCAATAAGTAACAACCGCGTTTTAGACAACCCCGTCATATGATTATGTGAAAAAAAGAATATCAAGAGCCTCATTTATAACAATAACACTAACACAGTGACAACAGTGACATTACTTTCGTTCATTCCATTCGTGATCTGTACTTTTCTTCACAAATTTCAATGTTCACAACAGGTTATGGGTCCCTGGGTTACGACGGTCGGGCGGAGGAGCGCGGTAGCGTCCACTCGGGCCGCTCGAGCGCGAACGGGCTCAAAGGCACCGACACGTGAGTACAGAGCCAACGAACCTGGGTTACGGGGGCCGTAGATAAACTTACTTGGCACTTTCACTGCCGCAAGTCCAAAAGTAAAGTCATATTGTGTGACTTGCACCAAACTGCTAACCTCAGGTTAGTCTCCTAATTCAGGTTTAGTGGCAAACGACCGCACAGCCCACATTATAGTAAGATGGTTACTGCAGCCCATGGACACCGAAATCCTGATCCCTCATTAAGAAACCATAAGATCTCGAATGCGTTGCCTACTGCCAGTGCTACCTTTGTGCCAGAAATTTCACCGGCTGCCTTAACCCCTTACCGAAACACAACAGTGCGAGCACTGCTATTTGGCGACAGGTTAGAGGGGAAAGACGGTGGTACCACCTTGGATGGACCTAGCACCAGGCCCTACCACTAACAACTTAACTCGAGTTAAAGGGTAACCCGGAGTTAGCGGTGTTAGTGCAAATGGACCTTAGCGCCTTATCCTACCACCATCTTGCCCGCTAACCTACCGCCAAATAGCAGTGCGAGCACTGTTATTTTCCGGCAAGGGGGTAAAACCGATGAAATTACCAGCCGAGGCACGGCCTCAGGGTTGGCGATTCGCGAACTTATGATTACGTTTGTCCATTAGGCCACAGTGACCACTTACCATCAGATGGGCTGTGTGCCAGTTTGCCAAACAGTGCCATTAAAAAAAGAATAAGTGAGGCACTGAAAGTGTTAATTCGAATTAGAGCATTATTACACTCGAGGCTGTAATTATAGGTAAGTAAGCATAATTATCTGCATCGGTAAAATGGTCTAATATCAAAATTGCGTTTGTTCTTTTAAATCATGTACATTTTACAATAACACTCATGCTTAATTAGGGTTTTCTGAAAGGCGCTCACCAGATGGCGCATTGAGCCAACGGGTCCAAATAGGTGTAATTTAAGAGGTCATTTCTAGCTCAAAAGTATACAATTGTATAATATTCTCGCAATACATATTTAATTAGATCGAACATTTTGGAAGTGGTTATTTTTGAGAATTTATTTTATTCCGACGAGGTTTTTTCTAATTTGACGAAATCCATATAAATATTATAAATGCGAAAGTAACCCTGTCTGTCTGTCTGTCGGTTACCTCTTCACGCTTCAACCGCTGGACCGATTTGGATGAAATTTGGTATGGAGATAGTTGGAGTCCCAGGAAAGGATATAGGCTACTTTTATCCCGGAAAAGCGCATAGTTCCCGCGGGAGCGCGATAACCGAATTTCACGCGGGCTAAGTCGCGGGCAGAAGCTCGTAATTTTATGTTCGAATTTTGATTTTAATTCAGCAGTACGTTTTGTTCATAAAGATGTAAGTTTCTCTTCAGCACTAAAACGGATTGTGTTAAATCTTACATTCCATACATTTTTACAGCTTTTAGGACTGACGGCTCGGTGGCGCCATCTGATGGAAAAATAAATAAATATAGGAAACCCTCATAATTTGGTTTTTGGAACCACTAAATGGTGTTCGGGGCTTTGGTATTAGACCGACGAAGTGTGTTTTTGAAGCTTTTTTTTATGCCACAAGTTTGATTGCTCTATAACACGTTTCACACAAAGAAATAAATATATGTCGGGTTTTTTTTACGACTACAGTGATAGTAATTTACGGTATCTATAACTTTGTATTAGGGGCTAAAAATTTTACCTCAGCTATATGATTAGTGGAGATGAAATGAAAAATGGATTGAGTCTCTTGCAGAAGACCCGAGTCCCCAACAAGTCAAGCTTTGATTAAACAAGGCCCTCGCCCACGGCGTCTTTTTACAGCGATGCTGCCGCGCTACTCATATCGCTATCCTTTTTACTCTTCGATGGAAAAAAAGCATAGCGATATGAGTAGCGCCGCAGCATCGCTACAAAAGTCGTCGTGTTCGAGGGCCCTTAGAAATGAAGACTGTGCGTAGAGTTTTGTCTTTACCAAAACTAGGTCTCGTTATTTTGAAATTACCGTCACTGTAGTCGTTGCACAAGTGTGACACCTACTAATACAATAGGGATGACGACAACTTTATTTTCCTTAGTCTATCAGGAAGATTATTGAAAAGTATTGGACATGTATTTTTTCTTTTTTCACGTAATTAAACTTATACGGAGATATATTGAGTTGAAATATCGCGTGACGTAGTTAGCCCCCACTCTCCAACTTTAATGCGTTTTAACTTAGTCATTCTTTGTTAATTTGATAAAACAAAAAATACGTGTCTAATATTTTTTTATTACCTGAGTGACGGACTAATTAGAATTTAGATTTCTTCACCCTGTCGTCACCCCAATTCATCGTTTGATGTACATCCACGCTCAACTTGCGACCGATCCATCGCAGATCACCTGCCTTGTAGGGCGTGTGACGCTTCCGCCTTTTCACATTCAAAACGGTCACTCATATATTAGATTTTATTGTGCATTTAAAATCTTTGTTTGACAGTTATGCAACGAGTCTAAAATGATGGCGCCGTTTCCTAATTGAATTAAAATTAATACTAATATTTCTATTACGGTGTAATGGTTCTTGTGTAAAATAGTAAAAATGAAGTGTTAAAGTGCCCATTTCTTACAAGTGATTTATTTACTAGATGTTATATGAACACACGGATTTTACAAGTCTATACCTATGTATACATTAATTAATTAATTATAAGTAAAAACTAAAATTAAATAGTTAAAATAGAGCTTAGGTAAGCTTTTATAAGTTGATTGTGTTGCGCGTGTTATGAGATACTTGATTTCTTATTGATATAATTCTTAAATAGAATGAAGCTAAATTTATATTTAAAAAAATCATTCTCTCCGCCTAAAATCTCCTAATTCCTGTTTCTCTAACAATTAAATAAAAAAATCACAACTCAATATAAAACAAAAAAGCTGATTGTGCAATTTTACAGATTCAATCAACACCGAAAACTTTAAGTCTCTTAGAGTCAGAATAAAATAACAATAGGTACATATTAAAATTGAATGAGTACGTGTGTAAATTAACACTAAATTTTACGGAGATGTGGCCAGTCTCCATATGTTCGAACGATGTTCTTAGGTACTACGGATACCGACACGACGCCTCGCTTCGGGACGCACCCTCGCTTCGCACGGATCTCTCTGACAGGTAAAATTATGAAGACGGGTCCAAGTGAGACCTGTTTTTGAACAGCAGGGTGGTAACATCAGGATTTCTGATCAAAACATCAAGAAACAACACGTAAAGTGAGCTTTTTACTCGAAAATTCGAATGATTTAAAATGTTTTGTAAACAAAGTTATTTTTTGTAGTGGAAAATGATATGAAAGTGTTTTTAATTCGTAAATCACTGATACACTGCTTGCGTGCTTTCATACATTGGTTTGCAATCATTGAAGAAGAAATACACAGAAAGAGTAGGCCGGACCGACTGAAGCATACATTGTGAAATTATATTACAAAGATTTATGTCTGACTTGCCAATCAATAGTATTCTAAGACAAAGGTTCCATGGACAAAGGTTTAAACTGAGGTTTTGTTACATCTTTATTTTTAATTGTAATGGCAATACACAATCAAACAACGCATTATTAGTAACAAATAAATGCTTCAGTACTTGAATTGGCGATACTCTTTCTGTATATTTTTGGTGTTTTGTATTCATTGAGTTTGACAACATTTGATCATCTAGCATGGGTTTGCCATTGAATTGATTTCAAAAAAGTTATTTTGTAAAACTCACAGCTTAATATGGTCTATTTTAATTTTGTGATCGATCGTAGCCTGTCTGTCTGTCTCATGGGAGGGGACAGACGGTCACTATAGTCAATTTAACGGGCTATTTGTGTATATAGAGACCTGAACACAGACGCGTCTATGACATTGCACCTCGACGAGTCCACTGTGCGTTCGGAACGCATGACGCCATTCAAATTCTCAACCGCACACGTCAAGGTAAGCGAATCTTTCCAACTTCGTTAAAACAACTTAAAAGACAGTAAATTTTCAATATTTGTCTGTTTAAAAGGTACTTCTGTTTTTTTCATTTTTAAATGATGATGGGATCTGGGAAGTTGGGGAGTTCGAATCCGGCTCGCACCTCCAAAATTTAATTTTGCTACTGAGCTGTTCGATGAAGTAGAACCACCACCACCACAACAACCTATTTACGGCCCACTGCTGGGCACAGGCCTCCTCTCACCACGAGGGAGAACACCGCGAGGAAACTCGGCGAAGTAATTGATGGATGTGTGTGAATTTCCCAATCTACACTGGGCACGGGGGACTATGGTCAGAACCCTCTAGCAATAGGGATGACGACAACTTTTTTTTTCCTTAGTCTATCAGGAAGATTATTGAAAGGTATTGGACACGTATTTTTTCTTTTTTCACGTAATCAAACTTATACGGAGATATATTGAGTTGAAATGTCGCGTGACGTCACCGGTAGGTACAGTCAGCAGCAGAAGTAGATAAGCTGTCCAGGTGTTCAAAATGACCTACACACGCCCTTAACGTCTTAAGAATAAGGTCGTGTGTAGGTCATTTTGAACACCTGGACAGCTTATCTACTTCTGCTGCTGACTGTACGATTTATACCTAACGGTGACGTAGTTAGCCCCCACTCTCCAACTTTAATGCGTTTTAACTAGTCATTATTTGGTAAAACAAAAAATACGTGTCTAATATTTTTTTTATTACCTGACTGATTAGAATTTCGATTTCTTCATCGTGTCGTCATCCCTATTAAGGTCTGTGCTCTGCAGTGTTACATAAGCAGGCCGTCTAGTTAGTTTTAAAATATGACCATGTCCGCCAGGGCAACATATCTTCACGGCACGTGGTCGTGGTCCGGCCCTCGTACCCGGTGGACGGGCTGCCGGCCACCGTGCAGATCCTGTCCCTGCCGGCCGCGCTCGCTGACGACGTTGCCGCGCGCGAGCTGAGAGCATTCCCCGGGCCGCTGATAAAAGGTAGTGTAACCATAGACTAGACCATAGATTCGTGAGACACCGGTGAAACAAATCGGCACTTAAAATTCAAATTAGTTTATTTCCCAACTTCAATGTAACACATACATAATCTTATTCAGTTTAGCCGATAGACGTCCGCTGTTGGACATAGGCCTCCCCCAAGGCGCGCCTCTCAGACCGGTCCTGTGCCACTCGCATCCACAGCGTTCCAGCGACCTTTACAAGGTCGTCACTCCATCTTGTTGGAGGCCTACCGACAAATGTTTTTACAATTCACATACTTATTAACAATAAAATAACGAAAATCCATACTTAATATTATAATTGCGAAAGTAACTCTATATGTTTGTCTGTCTGTTACCTCTTGAGATGAAATTTGGCATGGAGATAGCTCGAATCCCGAGGAAGGACATAGGCTACTTTTTATCCGTGGGAAAACGTATAGGTCCCGCGGGAACGCGATAACCGAATTCCACGCGGGCAGAAGCTAGTAGACTAATAAAAACGTCACCAAAAACATTATGATTGATCATGTTTTAGTTTGTCGGTCAAGTAGCCAATTTCCAACTGTATACTTGACACTAACAATGTACCACTGTATTGCAGTGATGAAAAGAATGCTTACTTTGGGGCGTTTGGGGAACATAAAAACGGTCGTTATTGATAATTACATTTTAGTGGTAAGGGGTGGTCAATGACGGCTATTGAAACCTAAAATGGCACTGAGTATATCCAAAACGCATTCGTTCCCAGGCGTGACGCATAAGAAGAGCGTGATAGAGTACTGCGCGAGCCGCATACGCGACGCGCACGGCAGGAGTGACGTCATCGGATACGTACTCATCTGGGAACTGCTCGCCTTGATGCTCAGGCAGAACGGGGTGAGACGCATTGTATTATTGGCCCTTGAAAAAGAATTCAAAATTCATCTCAATGGGGACTATCGTTTCTTTGCTCGCCAGTTGGCGCCACTGTTGACTGAGGTCCAGGGGTATATCTGTCAAAGGCGACTCTATAAGATCGGCGCCGAAACAAAGTTTTAAATCTTGAATCTCATTAAGTTTATTAATTATAAATAACTATCATCATATCGAGTAGCTATGCCGCAATGTTGTGCAGTTCCGTTTTGTTCGGATATTTTAATTTTTTTTCAAAGCGTTCACATTAATCGCCAAATAATCCATATTTGCGATAATTTCACGAAGGAGATCACTTTTCAACAGGTAAATTAAAGAAATTATCATTTATGTCACGAAGCCCGCCACAACCAGTGAAAAGTGAATGTTATTGGACCTCACGCGACACTAGCGCCTCTAGTGGCAAATTCACACGCGATAGCCCCCATTCGTCTAAAGTCATGTCGCTGTAAGCTGTGTTTTTATTGTTGTGTATAAACAGACAGACGGTAGAGATAATCTACTATAGGAAGTCCCGCGCCTCCACAATTCAACCTGCTTCAATGTATTTGAAAAGTATTTAACATTATTTTTCTTCTGGCTTTAGTTTTAATTAAGTAATAGTTATTTTGGATTTTTGTAATGTAACAATGATTCATATTATCTTGACCTGTGATTGTTCTGATTTATGCATGTATCTATCTTTTTTTTATATATAGAATAATACCTAAAGATTCACACGCCTGCCCCGGCGGAACATAATGTAGCAACATGCTTTACTGCTTTTACCATTGTAAACACCTCTATTGTGTTCTCGTGAATAAATAATCATTCATTCATTCATTCATTTATAAAGCACCGCCAACACTCAACGCATGTGCGCGTGCTGAGACAGCCGTCAAATGTGCGTTGAGAGTGTTGGTGGTGCTTTTTAAATACTTTGAAGCGTTTTTAACTGTAGAGGCGCGGGACTTCCTATAGGTAGTTAATGCCACATGAAGATATAATAGTACATTACAGACCTAGGGTGGTGAATTCGTAAATGTCCCAGACCGCAGGTTTCTGTAAGCCCCCAGATCGCATAAATATGCGATCTGGGGCTTTACGAATTACCGCTCGTGGTTTGTCAAGAGTTTTACGTCTTGCCTTGGCCAAGAAGTGAGATTTTCTCTCCGCGTAGCGAAACCTGCGATCTGGGACATTTACGAATTCACCACCCTAGGTCTGTAATGTACTACTATCGTTGTTTACGAAATTGAGCCATAAACTTGCGCCTTTAGCGGCGAATTCATTCGCGGTGACCCCCATCGAAGGATGGGGTATATACTATCTTCAAAGGTCGGCAACGCACTGCTGCATTTACTGGAGCAGCTGGTGTTCAACATCCGGCAACGCGCTCGCTCATTTGCCCACCTACAAAAAGTCACATCACGTGTGATAAGGTTTCTTCATTACGATTATTCTCAGGTTGTGGTGGGTACTGATATCGCGGAACTGCTAATGAAGAACAAACGAGACTTCGAGTACAACGCGGGGGTGAAAGCGCAAAACGGTAACCGTATTAAAAATTATTTATACAAAAAAAAATGTTGTTATTCACCTCTCGACAAAACTTCCAAACTTTATGAATTTATGAACCTTGCGTGTTTGACTTGTCATCTACCACCATAATGGCTTATCTACGTCCCACTGCTGGGTACAGCCCTCTCATCAGGGGAGAGTTTCGGCTGTAGGTACTCTCAAGGGATTGGGGACTTCCCACACATCCCTGAATTGCTCCGTGCAGCCAACAGTTTTCCCCCGAAAAAATAATGGTTTCAAATTTCGCACAAAATACATAAAAAATGGGCTATCGAACTTTTCTCGGGTGAAAATAGCTTAAAATGAGTTTTCCCACATATCAGACTTAGCTTGATTGTTTTTTAGGGTTCCGAACTTCAAGAGGTAAAAACGGAACCCTTATAGGATCACTCGTGTGTCTGTCCGTCCGTCTGTCACAGTCGATTTTCTCCGAAACCACTTGACCGATTAAGTTGAAATTTGGTACGTATATGTAAGTTTGTGACCCAAAGACGGACGTGTAACGAAAATAAATGAATTTTAAACATACCCTATTCTTGGGAGCTAAATTTTAAAAAATATTAATGACGTTTTTTAAACTATATCGTGTGACATATCAAATGAAAGTACTTGTTATGAGGGTCTCAAATATATTAAGAGCTAAAAGAGCTTATCCTGTGAAACGGTTTGAAAATGACGTCATTGAAAATAATCAAGGGTCGGAACCCTCTCCAAGCGCTTGTTGGCCGGTTTTTTCACAATTGTAATGTATGTTGAAAACTTCATCCAAATTGTTAGTCATTTCTGAGATCTTTTGTATAAACAAATATATACAAGATTAGCGCGTTCAAAGTATAACATAGGAGCGACTTGATATATGAATTCGCCCACGGCTCGTTATTGAGATATTTCCATTGTTTGTTGGTTAATTTCGAGTCTGTTCCTAACAGCTGACAGACGAGGCTCGAACGTCTCAGAAGAAGATGTGAGCGCTTCCCACGCCTCGGAATTGACCCGTGAGTATTGACTGACAATTATACGAGTATCAGCACAGGCACCGGCACGAAATTTGAGCGGTGGCCTTCGATGCGCAGAAGTCGAAAATAAGGTCCGGGGGACGCAGCGGGCGCTGTGCCGTGCGCGCACGCTTATTGGCCCTTCAGTCGTAAACATGCAAAGAAATCCCCTCTACTTTCGCTCGACGCTCAAGCTTCGTGTCGAGGCCTGCTTTTTTATATCTTTGGTATAGGCAAACGAGCGCACAGCCCATCTGATGGTAAGTTGTCACTGCGGCCCATGCACACCGAAATCCTATGATCCCCCATTAAGAAACTATAAGATCTCGAATGCGTTGCGATGCCTACCTAAGATGGAATGCCTCTGTGCCAGAAATTTCACCTGCTTGAATGAGATTGAATTTCAAATTGAATTTCTAACCTTAGTATAACTTTAGTATAGTATAGTTTGTTTATATTCGAACCTGAATGATTTGATACAGTAGTGATAAACCTATTTTTTCCCTATAATAAACACTTTGAGGTTAGAATTTTGTTTTTACTTCTACGAGTATTAGTGTTATCTTATACATTGAAATTGTAATTTTATTGAATTTCATTCTATTATTAACAGCTAATTATTTCTAAAATCAAAATTGCTCTAGGAATAGATATTGATAAATGTTTTTTTAAAGATATATCTTTATTTATGTCTTAAATTTGCGCTTTTCTGCGATGTAATATTGCAATGCGAAATTATCCTCTTTTGCAAAGCACTGAACCAATTTTAATATGAATTTATTATGATATTTGGTATGAATATGAAGTAAACGCCGGGAAAGGGTCCACCTTGTTTTACCTGACTACGCCAGCGGAAGGGTCTTAAATAATTGAGTTATGTCTTAAACTGTTTCGCGCTAGTGGCGCCGTATGTACGAAACGAGTTTCGGGTTCGAATTCTGCAGCAAGATACAATTTAGAAGGCGCGCAGTGAAGCTCTTAAGCCGTTGACGCAGAGTGTATTTTTGCTTAATGTAGATTAGCGCCTTCTAAGTTGTGTAAACCTGTACACAGATGCAGAATCTATAAAACTACTAACTACGGCTTATTAATTTCTTTGGATAAAAATATAAATCTCATGAACGTATTAAAATGAAAGTGTGTGTAGTGTGAGTAGTGTGGTGGGTGGGATGTCAGTGAGCGAAGATATTTTAACTATAGCCTTGCTGTGCGAAATGAACTTTTTAACTAGGTTATGATTGTTATGACATAATAGACGGAATCCTTATTGTATTTTTCTCGAATTGTTTCGTTGTAATTTTTGACATTCGTGTTTTTTCTCATTTCATACGGCTTCAAAGATTTTCAGCTGTATTCTTAAATAAATTAAAATTATAATAAAAAGATAACATTGCATTGCTACATCTCTCTTCGTTGATAACGAATAAGAATTGATTTATAATTCGTTAACAAAAACTATATGCTTGATGAGATTTAGTAATATTTCGCATAAGAAAAACATTTAATTATTCAATACGAGTCAGTTAAAAATAATGATTAGATATTTTATTTTAACAATGACATCGAATCTTTCTTCGTTCAAAACCATAATATACGAAGATTCCAAATAGCACATGCAGTTTAATATTTAAATAAAATCATTTGACATTGAGGCAACTAGCGAATTTATATAAAAACCTAGCGTCTGCCCGCGACTTCGTCCGCGTGAAATTCAGTTTTCAGTTGTAGGGTTCCGACGGGAATTGCTTTTTCCCCTTGACATAAAGTAGCCTATCTTCTTCTGTAGGGCTCAAATTTTCTCCATACCGAGTATCATCAAAATCGGTCCAACAGTTTTAGCGTCAAGAGTCAAGCGCGTATTTGTATAATTTTTATTAATTGCATTCATGTAGTCAATATAGATGTTGCAAATGTTAAATATGAAGCTATGACATGATACCCCGTTGGGGCGATAACAGACAGACAGAGCTACTTTCGCATTTATAATACTAGTATGGATGCATCAAAATAAATAGCATTTTAAGAGTTTTATCCCTATAGTGTATCAAGTGTACGAAGTAATATGTACCAAGTTTTTTAATGATGATATCATGCATATATCCAATATTTTTAAAAGCGATGCTCGGTCTTGCAGCGCCCGAAGACGCCGGCTTCCCGCGACCGAGCGGCATCGACGAGAAGACAGCCGTCGACCAGCTCAGGGAGTATCTGACCTATGGGAACCGGCAGGAGGCGATTGGTAAGTTATACTCGCCTCAAAAAGGTTCAATTATAAACATAAAACATATTTATGTAAGTATACTATATAGGTGTATCTACTATATAATTTAGTATAAGTATGTATATTTATATGTAAGTATATTTGTTCTAAGGTTGACTGGTAGAGAATGCCTCGAGGCATCAAATCCGTCTTTTGCAATGAAGTTTAAATAAATAATAAACATAAAAAAACATTAATTTACAAAACTTCACACACAAAACAATAGTACATTACAGACTAGGGTGGTGAATTCGTAAATGTCCCAGATCGCAGGTTTCTGTGGCCCGAACCGAAGGTGAGGGCCATAAATATGCGATCTGGGGCTTTACGAATTACCGCCCGTGGTTTGTCAAAAGTTTTACGTCTTGCCTTGGCCAAAAAGTGAGATTTTCTCTCCACGTAGCGGGCAGAAAATCCCACTTTACGGCCAAGGGTGATGTAAAGTATATTATATAATCATGTCAGCTGAAAGACGTCCACTGCTGGACATAGACCCCCCCCCCCCTCCCCAAGACTCGCTCGGCATATACGAGGTCGTCGCTCTATCCTGTTGTGGGCAGAAATTATAAAAAAAAGAAATATTTGTAAATTTTAATAAAACTTAGATGAGAGCGTAATTTTATATTTATTTAATGGAAAGTATTTAATTACGAATATTTAGTTTAAATACTTGCGCAAGAAAGTTTATTACAATCAGTAAGAAGTTACCAAAACGAATTTCACACGGTTCTATATTTCTGTCACTCCGGCCTTTATCTTTAGCTACTTTAAATTATTAAATAGGTATATTCAATACTGATGTGTGGCACTTACCTTCGACTATCAACGACTATTACCAAGTACCTAGCTCATTTTCCTTCTACTACTACTACTACAGCCTAATTGCGTCCCACTGCTGGGTACAGGCCTCCTCTCATCACGAGAGGGTTTGGGCTATAGTCCCCACGCGGGCCCAGTGCGGAATGGGGACTTCACACACATTTTTGAATTACTTCGCAGAAACCTGCACGCATAGGTTTCCTCACGATGTTTTCCTTCACCGAAAAGCTCAGTGGTAAATTCAAATTGAATTTCGCACATAAGTAAACTTAGAGGTGCGAGCCGGAATCGAACCCCCGACCCTTTCCTTTCATTTTCCTTTTACTATAAATCAATTATTCCACTGTAATTCGCTTACTGGCCTCGTAACTTAAACGGGCCTCGCCTTTCACCTCGGCCGTTGAAATTCATAAACTAACACGATTATTTCTTCGTGTGAGGTAAATGCCTAATCCTACCCTACCGGCCTTGGCAATAAAGTGTTATCATTTCAGAATGGGCGATGTCACACCAGCTGTGGGGGCACGCGTTCGCCCTGTCCGCGCACGCGGACCGCCGGACGCGCGGCGCCGTCGCCGCCCGCTTTCTATCAGGTGTGCCGCGGGTGGACCCGCTACACACGCTGTACCACGCGCTCGCTGGCAGGACCCCGCCCGTGGCCACGGTACGGTACTTGACATCACGACAGCCTATTAGCGTCCTACTGCTGGGCACAGGTCTCCTCTCATCACCATCATCATCAGGGTTCAAGCTATAGTCCCCACGAAAGCCCAGTGCGAATTTTGGACTTCACACACATCCTTGAATCACTTCGCAGATATGTGCAGCTTACCTCAAGATGTGTTCCTTTACCGAATTTCTCAATAGAAATTAAAATTGAATATTGTACATCAGTAAAGTAAAAGCTGCTGAGATCGAAACCAGACCCTCTGCATGAGAGGCGGTAGGTCGAACCACTAGGCCGCCACGGCTTACTACGGCACTGCTTTCACTGTCGCAAAACTGGTCACCTACACACACGTTGCTAAAACCGAGGCTATACAATACTGCTCTCTATTAATTAATATCAATAGGTGGTGAATAACACGATTTTCTCAAAGCTTTCAGGGTTTAGTTACGGACTATTGCCTCACGAGGGCGGTATATGACTATAAAATAGGTAGTTTAGTGTATTAAGGCATTCACTGCCACTTCTGTTTTACGAACTTTCGTCAGGTGCCACATCTGTCACTATTCAATTCAATTCAATTCAATCATTTATTCAGCAAATTGGCCATTAGCGGCACTTTTACACGTCAGAGAAAGAATTTACCAGCGCTTCCTAGACCCATTGCTTGAGAAGAAGCGCCGCAACAAACTCAAGCAGAAGGCCTTTTTTCAAAATTTACAAAATTTACATTACATGTATAAAATATACATATGGGTACGTAGGTACTAAAATTACATTGAAGGGATGTATAGTCCCTAACTTAAACTTAAATCTAAGATCTAACTAAGGGAACATCAAGGCACTGCGGGAGTCAGCATAACGCACATATGCGTCGGTGGCAGTGAATGCGTTAAGCAGTCAAAGCGAAGTGTTATTTTGTTCCCAGTGCGCGTCGGACGAGCGGTGGGGCGACTGGCGCCCCCACGCGGCCATCATTCTCTCCAACGCTTCGGCGAAGCCGGAGAGCGACACCAGGACTCTCACGCAACTAGGTAACTATAACTATATCCACCACCACAACAGCCTGTTTATTTATACACGGTGGGTCAGAAAATATGGCAAATAATTAACCCACAGTATCGGCTATCGATTCTAAGTATATTGTATAGGTCTTCAATTTTATTCGAGTTGGTAAAAAAAATAATTGTATATGGGATTGGTTGTGTGAGCGACGCCTGAATCCTATACAATTTTTTTTTTTTTACCAACTCAATAAAAATTAAAGACCTATACAATATACTTAGAATCGATAGCCGATACTGTGGGTTAATTATTTGCCATATTTTCTGACCCACCGTGTATAATTATAAATTCTCGGGACTCTAACAATTGTCAAGGAGGGTTATGTTTTTCAGCGTATCTATGTATCCATCTATCTTTGTTTTGTCATTTATTCTTTATTACCATGTATTGGCCAAACGGCTGAGCCGATTTTCATGATTGAGGTGTCATTAGAATCGTCTCGTTAAATGTTGTTAGAGGGGTCGGATGAAAAAACAAAATGGCGGCTGGATGGGGGAGCCACCTGAAGTGGAAAACGAATTTTTTTTTTCATGAATTATACAATATTGGTATCAAAATAAAGAGCTTGTCAAGAGGATTGCGAAAAAGTAAAAAATGTTATCATAATTGTCAACATGGAGAGCATGGGGCCCTTTACTTTTTCACCAAGATAAAATGCTTGGATTATAGAAACCGTTACAGATAGACATATGCCGCCGAAGACTTTTCTGCGCAGCTTTTTGAGGTCTACAATTCTTTCATACATTATTTTAATGTACCTTGTACGGTTAAGCCAGCATGAATGAAGCAATGATGTATCGATTTAGAAGAGCAACCGTCAGTTGACCCTTTGTATGGAATTTGACGTTTGGTGTTTCTATAATAATAATTCTAGGCATATTTTACCCGAATGGCAAGAAGGGTGACATGTTTCGTAATAATTTCAGCTTGGATTTCCGACATTCGGGTTTTATATTTCTTTTGTAATATTTTACTTGTTTTCCAAGCTCTTGCACAGGGCGGTTTATAAAAGCACGATTTCGAATACAATTCGAATGAAGTGTCAATGTTTGCGTGCGAGGTCCTTTGTAAATGTGTGTGTAGCAACTACGCGGGCCAGTGATCCACTCTCCATCACCGGATGTAACAAATGACGGCAAACGAGTTGGGCGCGAGTTGCGCGCCAGCTAGATCCAGGCGGGTGATTCCGTGACTATTCTGTATGTCATCATCATTTCAGCCGAAAGACGTCCACTGCTGGACATAGGCCTCCCCCAAGGCGCGCCACTCAGACCGGTCCTGTGCCACCTGCTTCCACCGGGCCATTCTATATGTAGTTACTATTAAATATTCTATGGCTCTTGTGCGACCTCTCTCCCAGGCGACACGCTCTCCTCCCGCGGGCTCCTCTACTCCGCCCAGTTCTGCTACGTGTCCGCGCGCGTGCCGTTCGCGAAGCACCCCATGTCGCCGTTCTGCCCGCCCACGGGCCCGTCGCCGCCGCCCCGCCTGGCCCTGCTGCTGGCGGACTCGCGGGCCACCAGCCTGGCCCAGCTGGCCACCAACGAGGCGGTGTTCGCCACCGAGATATATGAATACGCCCTGTCGCTGAGTCAGGACTATTGCATACAGGAGCTGCAGGTAAATGATTCATCTTATGTCCCATCTAGTAATAGTACATTATACACCTGGTTCGGGCCATAAATATGCGATCTGGGGCTTTACGAATTACCGCCCGTGGTTTGTCAAAAGTTTTACGTCTTACCTTGACCAAGAAGTGAGATTTTCTCTCCGCGTAACGGGCTGAAAATCCCACTTTACGGCCAAGGGTGATGTAATAGTACATTACACACCTAGGGCAGTCAAGTAAAGAAAGTCTCAGATCGCGGGTAATTGAGGCCCGAGCCGGAGGCGAGGGCTATAATCTAGCAGTCTGAGGATTTCTTTACGACCGCCCGTGGTTAGTATACGATTTTACGTCACCACCTGGCCGTGAAGAAGGATTTTTCGTAGCGCCCAAGGGCGGTAAATCTCGCTTTTCGGCCTGGTGTGACGTAAATTCTTTTACATCACCCTTGGCCATAAAGTGGGATTTTCTGCCCGCTACGCGGAGAGAAAATCTCACTTCTTGGCCAAGGCAAGACGTAAAACTTTTGACAAACCACGGGCGGTAATTCGTAAAGCCCCAGATCGCATATTTATGGCCCTCACCTTCGGTTCGGGCCACAGAAACCTGCGATCTGGGGCATTTACGTATTCACCACCCTAGGTCTGTAATGTACTATTTTAATACAGTTGCTCAAAAAGTGCTACTTTACGTAGCTGTTTAGCGTGCGCAAAGTTGGTTTTTGCGAACTAGTGCTTTTCTCTTTTCCAGTGACTCAATCTTCACAGACATGTGAGATTAATAATTCAGTCAGCCAAACACTTAATTTACCAGCAAAAACTTTCAATATCACACTCAATAATTGTACAAATTGTGCCATAACTATTATGTTAATAATAAATAAATAAATAAATAAAGATGGAAGAATTAGGACATTTATTCTTTATTTTTGTAGAACTTTATTATTTTTCAGTTCTATTGCAATTGCAACGTTGTATATTATTAATTACAAAATTAATAATATAAACGTTTCTAATTCCTTACTTGGTGTTATTCTTATTTTTTCGCAACTGTATTAAAAAACGTCGTTCGAACACGTGCGGAAGTGTCATTCTTCACTCGTCCGAGTCTTGCCGTTACTCGTGAAGTAATGACACACTTTCCGCACTAGTATCGAAATGTACTATTTCTGACGTGTAAAAGTGCCCTTTGTGGCCAATTTGCTGAATAAATGATTGAATTTTGAATCTATACAGGTTGTATGGCATATGGATTTTTCTAACGATATGCTTACATATTCATAAAAACAAATCTGAGTTAAATTACGGAATATGCCGTCGATAGGTTGGAAATTGTTGGGATTTTGCGAGCAGTACAACTTTTCATGACCGTATTTTGAAGAAGATGTCAGACATTTAGGATCCCCAAAGTTTAAAGATAGCAAATAATTTTAACAATATCTCAAAAAATGTTTACGATTTATGTGCCGAACAACCTTAGTTATGGCTCGAACTGCTGAATTGATTTGGATTTCTTTTTTTTGTTATATTTCTTGTATTCAGGGAAGGTTTAGTAAGAAAAGTAATTGGGAAGTAAACGAATATTTAACAAAAAAGGAAAATGGAAAAAATGAAAAGGAAAAAGAAAGAAAGAGGAAAAAGGATACGGTCGTAGCGAGTTGAAATTTGGTATAAAGGTTTCTTGGAGAGTGTGGGGGAGCATTAACATTGAAACATTTTTATTTCGACATCCACATATAAGTAATAGTAATAGAAATATACAAAAAAAAAGAAATATACATAAAATGAAAAACATGCAAGTAATAATTAAATTAAAAAAAAACAAAGTAAAACTAATGACGTTAAACAAACATACAGTTAAAATTAGGTAATTAACGCATTCACTGCCACTTCTTTTTACGAACTTTCGCCAGGTGCCACATCTGTCATTAAGGGAACATTGCAACGCACACGTGCCTTCGAGGCACTGCGAGAAAGTCAGCAAAACGCATATATGCGTTGGTGGCAGTGGATGCCTTAAGAGAGGATTTATCTAAATTGGGACGGGAAAATAATGTGGTTTTACATTTTTTAATAAAAATATACTTATTGATTTTGTAATTAAGAATTAATCTACTGTTTAATGAAAATAGATAATAACTAAGTTTATACTAAGGCTTACTGTAAGCTAGTATTAACATAGATATTTTTTAAAAGTTG